>JACEFZ010004398.1:15279-115279 GCA_014155875.1 Cepaea nemoralis | reverse complement strand
ACAAGATCATTAATCATACTTTACGGGACGTCACAACAATTAAGTGTAAATATCCATGGAGGAGAGTTAAATATTAGTAGAATAAATCAAGCAAATAGTAGCCCGATCTTCCTTGATGAAACCTCACTTCAAAAGGTGGAATCATGCACATATCCAGGCAGTGACATAAACAAAGATGTGGGAAGAGACACAGAAATTACAATACGAATACAAAAGGCATAAGTGGCTTTCATAACAATGGGAATTTGCGGAGGTGAAAATGAAAACATGAACCTAGCACTAAACTTGGAATAGCTAACTGTAACGTCATATTAGTGCTACCGTATGGATCGAAAGCATGTGAGTGGCACCTTGCAGTCTTGACAGACCAAAGTATGTGAGTTGGAATGTGGCCAATATTCCATCACAATGCCTGGGCAGAGCTTCAGAGAAACATGTGGTGCCCAAACGACATGTTCCCTCTCTCGGCCTAATCTTGTGTTTTCCAGAGGAATGGGTAACCAATACGTCTGGCACAAGGTAGGCTGCAGACGCTGGCGGCACAGCGTCAAACCTCCGAGACCTCGCCACCACGAGCAGGTGGCGAGTGATGGCCAGACCCTGGAACCCAAGGGACCCGGCTTAGAGGCGTTCAGCCAAGTCCCACAGGTGAGGGCCTCGTACGCGCCCGGACCATAAGGACGCGCACATCTGTCAATCACAAGTGTCCGGACCTGTGTAAAGCGTGCACTATCGTCAGACTCTCCGCCTGACCTTAGCGGACCCCGCGACCAGCGGGAATAGGCCCGCCGGAGATACCTGCAGGAGATATTGCTCGTCTATTGCGAGCAAATCTCCCATCCTTCCACTGTGCGGATCTCGCGACCGGCGAGAATAGGCCCGCCGGAGATATTGTTCGTCTGCTGCGGACAAATCTCTACCGAGACTGAATAAGTAAAGAAACGATAAAAGTAGTGGTATTTCAATTGCGCTAAGCATGTAGATATGACTAAACATGGTTACTTGCATATCCTTTAAAGGACGTAGCAGTCAATCCCAGCATTTTCTGGTTGTTTGTAACTCCTTTTCAAATTTACGTTCAGTAGTTTATCATTGCTTTCTGAATGACCGGCACTCTCCCATTGCATGGGAACCAACGCAAGGCGGTCTGCTTCCAAATCGCCCGCAACTGTGTTTCGATCGCAGTATGCGAGATTACAAATTGCTTTCCTAACTCCTTCGTCACAGAAATAAACTATAAACATTCATTTACTTGTGTCTGAGCAGAGCAGAAGGACTAATCTGAAATTTATATAGATATTTAAAACAATATAAAGAACCATTTTCGCACCGCTTGGGGCGTATCAGGCAAATGGTGCATATAGCTATTAACCAATCGGAACTGGAGGAGCGATGTGGTCAATGTCACGCCGGTCGCCTTTACTCCCCAGTAGATGTCCTGGTGCCCATTTTAGGCTGAGTGGACCTGGACGTCCAAGTCAACGTTTATGGAGATAACTAAACAGATTCCAGCCAATCACGGAGAAGAGCATTACAGACAGAGATTAATAACATGGGGTGGACATGAAGGGAGCTCCAGAGGATAGCAAAAGTTACAGGACGTGGCAAGAGTTGACTGAGGTCATATTCTACATTGGAACATAAATGGAAGAAGAAGAAATAATACAGACAGAACGAACGAACGAACGAACTTTATTTTCGAAGGGTAACAAATTGGGCACGCAGTCCCGTCTTACATTCGGCCCTTCCAATCACTCATCTTTCGTTCATCAGTGCATAATGCATTCACATAGGGAAAAAAAACATTGTCAAATGAATGTTCTAAGCATAAACAATGCTTGTTACCATGTAACGAGACAAATCCCCCACACACCCACCCATCCTCTATCCATCCGCGTGTCCCCCACACACACATCCACCACCCAACCACACATATACACACAGGCACATACATGACCCCATCCATCCACCCATCCCCAACTCACACATCCCACACACACCCCCACAAACATCATCTCCCCACCCCCACATTTCCCACCCACCACACATCCCCCACACACATCCCCACCCACCCACACACAAACCCAGGCACACATGCATGCAACCACCCATCCATACCTACCTACACATCCCCCCACCTTCACACATCTCCCCACCCACATGCACACATACTACACCCATCCCATAACCTACCAACACTCACCCACCCACATATCCTCCACCACCCACCCACACACCCTCAACCACTCAGTCAAACACACATCCCCCAATCACATATCCAACACCCACACACACGTATTCCCGCCACCTCACATATCCTACACTTACCCACCTACACAGCCCTCACTTACATACATATCACCCACCCACACAATCTCCCCCACCCACCCATCCCGCACCCACAGACACACACATCCCCTCCCACCCTCAACCTACACACACTCACCCTCCCACACATCCTGCACCCACCCACTCGCCAACCACCCCCCCCCCTCCCCGATCTCCAATCACCAATCACAAATCCCTTAACTACACATCTCACCAATCATACACTCACACACACACATCTCCCCACCCATCTACACATCCTCACCCATCAACACATTCCTCATCCAAAAACACACCAACCACCCACACACACCCCGCCACCCACATATACCCCACCCACATATACCCCCCCCCCCCCACACACACACATCCGCCTTTCCACCCACACCCACATCACAGACAGACAGACAGACTGACAGACAGACAGACAGACAGACAGACAGATCAGTCAGTGAGTGTCGCTCTTTCGATTGTTCGATTATTGAATATGTTGATCCATCAATCGACAGACAGACGGATTCAGATATGTCGACAGATTTTAAAGGCATAGAGCATAGCCTACGATGGGTGACGTTGTGTTCTGTTGTGATAATTTGGCTGTGTCCAGTGTGTGCCGCGTGGTTACACACCCGCTTTACACGCGTGATCCGGGGCTTGTTTCCGGTTCCGGTCAGGGATATGCACTACTGACGAGCTCAAACGAGAGCGAAACTCGAGTATAGTGCTTCCATATTGACGTGGATAGGCCTTAGGTTCATACCGGAGTACGATCAGCGTTGCCAGTGGTGGGTTGTGCTCAATATTTAAATTTCAAATCCCGAAACAACCAATAAAGCAATTTGATTATTGCTCGCTGGAGTTTAGGAGGCCTGGTGTTCCTTGCCAGTGAGAAGTCCTGATCGTTCGGGTCCACATCGATTGACGGACGTCAGTCGCGGTGATTGGGCAATCTTGAGCATAGCCTACGATGGGTGACGTTGTGGTGTTCTGTTGTGATAATTTGGCTGTGTCCAGTGTGTGCTGCGTGGTTACACACCCGCTTCACACGCGTGATCCGGGGCTTGTTTCCGGTTCCGGTCAGGGATATGCACTACTGACGAGCTCAAACGAGAGCGAAACTCGAGTATAGTGCTTCCATATTGACGTGGATAGGCCTTAGGTTCATACCGGAATACGATCAGCGTTGCCAGTGGTGGGTTGTGCTCAATATTTACATTTCAAATCCCGAAACAACCAATAAATAGATGTTAAACTCTAGGAACCGAAGAATGAAGTTGGAGACTCGTACCCTCGTAAATAAATTGGCCTTAAGCAAGCTCATTGTGGGTATTGATTGTTTGACGTGTCGGAGGATCAGAAGAGTCTGCCTCTGGACTCTACTCTACCCATACTCTTTCTATGAATGTTTATTGTTTAGTTCCCCTCTTATTTATTTATGCCATGTTTTCTAGAGTGTTTCATCATCATCACGTGCTATGCCGTTAAGCGTGAGCGGTCATGGTTCCCCATCTCACACGATCACCAGGGTCATATGTCATCTCTAGGTTATTGTCTAGATTATGCCACGTGGTCAAGCCATCTAGATATGTTATTGCCCAGATTATGCCACGTGGTCAAGCCATCTAGATATGTTTTTGCCCAGATTATGCCACGTGGTCAAGCCATCTAGATATGTTATTGCCCAGATTACGCCACGTGGTCAAGCCATCTAGATATGTTATTGCCCAGATTATGCCACGTGGTCAAGCCATCTAGATATGTTATTGCCCAGATTATGCCACGTGGTCAAGCCATCTAGATATGTTATTGCCCAGATTATGCCACGTGGTCAAGCCATCTAGATATGTTATTGCCTAGATTATGCCACGTGGTCAAGCCATCTAGATATGTTTTTGCCCAGATTATGCCACGTGGTCAAGCCATCTAGATATGTGTATCTCTGTCGTCCGCTTGCTTTTTCACCACCAATGTTACCAGTTGTCACTAAGTATTTTAGTTTATTTCTCTCCCTATCATGTCCGAAAAATCGTTACTGTCTGCGTCTAATTTCTCTAATTAATTTACATTTTTCATTTGTGTGTGTGTGTGTGGTCTTTTGGGACTGTCTCATTGGTTTTTCTGTCAGTCCATCGTATTCTTTCCATTTCTCTCAGAAATAACATTTCCATTCCCGTTAAATATTTCTCAGCTTGTCTTCTAATCTCCCATGTTTAATATGCATATACAAGTATAGGATCCTTATAGCACTTGTACACTCTTTTTTTCTCATTGCAATTGGCATATTTTTTATTGGCCAGTATGTTTTCCATCTGCAAAAGTTGCCATATTTCATTAATGTTTTATTACAGGCTGATTTTTTTTATCGTCAAGAATGTCCTCTGGCTTCTCCAATTATTCTTCAAGTATTCGTGCAAGCGGTGTGTTTTATTTTCCAAATAGCATAGATTTGATAATTATGTTCGTGTGCAGATGTTCTTCCCGCGTATTCCAATCATTTCCGGTAAATATTTTTCTCCCTTGCATATATCAATAAGATATCTTCTTTCTGTATTTTTCCCTGCTCTCTCCCCCTTCTAATTGTCTGCTATCACGATGGAATCGATGCTTTCCAGTATATTCTTTTTCATAGCGTATTCAAAGAACACATAGAGCACATGCTTAGCAACACAGTAGTAAGGGGTTCGAACACCATTAGTGTATTGCTATTCTGCCGCCTGGCGTGGCTCTGAGGTCAAATCAGCCTTGTGCAGGTCAGCATGGTTGAATGGTTAAGAGCGCTCATTCTTAAACATCCAGTGTGCTGATGCGGGTTCAACTCCTACACTGGTCAGTTGGTCTGAAATGTTGACTTCTCTTCCTTGGCTTGGGGGAGTAAATTACAAGTACTTCTAAAATAGGAGTTGGTTCACCCGATGGCGAGGGACACCTGTTATAGGAAAAACTCATCCACACGCAAATATTAGTCCAGTGTATTAGAACCACGTGTATGGACTACGCTCGAGTTCAAAGCTAGCTAGCACAACAGTAAACAATCAGACATGTGAAATTGTTGCCTGTGAATTTGAAGAATTCTATGCGATGGGAATGCCACGTTGAACGGAGGCAGTTATATTTTCTTATTATTCTATGACCTAGTATATTTAAAGGTCTAACAGTTCTCTTCATCTTCTAGTCTGGGCAGTATGGCGTTGGCCAGTGGCGGACTGGGTCTAAAACTATTGATTGCCAGGAGTGAAAGGTCATTACATTTTTAACATATTGTCTCACATGTAAGGGTGCCTAATTTCTTAGAGACCAGGATTGCCGCAGGATTCAGCACTGTCACCAGTACTATTCAACGTGTATACGGTGCCGATTCTCGTGTATCGACAGGGTCGAGATAGACAGGCGGTTGCCAATGAGATGCAGGGTGAACTAGATCGAATCTCCTCATGGTGTGCTGTGCCGGTGCCCTTGTCAACCCTGCAAAGGCATCGGTTACATGGTTCTCCCTAAACAACCATATTGTGAACACAGACCTGCCGGCAGTAAGAATGGATGGGAGGTATTTGAGTATAACCCAGCCAATGGTTCCAAATGTTGCTGTAAGTAGCCGGGACGCAGTGTTAGGGTGAGCGCCCAACATTGCTTAAATACCCCAATGGCTCGTGAATACATAACCTATGCAGCAAAAGTCCAACTCCTGGCCTTCACGTGGCGGAAATGTTTCTACTAACATGAGAAGGGGCGACGGCGAGTATCTGGCGCCGGAAAATAACCAGTGTGCTCTAGATGTGTATACATATACATGCATGTGCAGACACGTGTGTGTGTGTGTGTGTGTGTGTGTGTACACATCTAAACTCGAGTGTGACCACAGTCTCCCTAGCAAAGGAAAGGTGCTGAAGACGGAGGCAACCAGCCAGGAGGCCCACCACAGAAATCAGGATGCCACGCAATTACGCAAAATGGAATATGTCGACTACTGCTAATCGTTATGGTGCTCGCCCTGCTTTGGACCCCTAGGCAGGTGCAGTGCCGGGCCCTATGTCTCGAAAGGGTCCAACCCCTACTACTGGAGGTCCTTCTCAGATGTCCTGTAGAGCCAGGGGACATGAGAATAGAACGGTTGGCCATACTAAACAAAGACTTAAAATAATGCACTGGAATGCGGAGGGAGTCAGCAAAAAAAAAAAAAAATAGAATTAGAAAACATCCTGGACCAAGAAAAAGTAAGCATATGTTGCTTGCAAGAAACTCACCTCAACGAAAATATAGCCTTAAATTCAGAGGCTACCAGTGTTACCGATCTGACCGAAAGGACAGGCGAAAAGGTAGGATACTTACCCTTGTAAAAAAAAATAACATCACTGCTTCCCGCATCGAAGTCTATATGGAAGGGGCTGAGTATCAGATACTTAAACTTAAAACAGGCTATACAGACCTACATCTGATCAATTACTACTGTCCAAGTGACCGCCCACAGGCACTGGACACACTACCATTAACAGAAAAAATGATTGTGTGTGGCGATTTCAACAGCCACTCGCAGAGTTGGGGCTATGATCACATAGACCAGAGATGAGAAAGACTGGAAGACTGGCAGGATGAGAATAGATTCATCTTGGTTAACAAGCCGTCCGACCCACATACTTTCTACTCGAGATCATGGCACTCTACAACAACACCTGACCTGGCTTTTCATTCACCAGACCTGGAGTGGAACATTACACGAATTGTTGGGAAACAACTTGGTGGCAGCGACCATCGGCCAGTCTTTCTAACTGTAGAAAATGAGCTTGTAAGTGAAAGCAGCACCCTCTCGAGGTGGAACTACAAGAAAGCAGACTGGGCAATGTACAGGAATCGCACCAGCTTTACTGGTTAGAAACCTGAACACTGAGAAAGACATAAATAAAGTAGTTGAAGAGTTTGGGAAATGCATACTACAGGCAGCGCGAGAAACAGTACCAAGAGGAGCCCGTAAACAATATAAACCCTACTGGAGTAGTGAACTGGAACAGTTGCATAATGATGTGGAAGTATGTAGAAGCAAGCAGAGGCCACACCCAGCCAAGAGCACCACAATAAATTCCAGCATGCAAAAGCCAAATTTCAAAGGTCCAAGCTTCAGTCTAGACGGAAAAGCTGTCAGGAAAAAACAGTCTCGGAACTTTGAAAGAGACACAAGGAAATTGTGGAAGCTAATAAAACAACTTAACGATGAGGGCACATGGAGAAACTCAAAAATTGCACTACATAAAGATGGAAACATCTTAACAAGAAAGCAAGCAGCTGACCATTTTGCGGACTCATTCGCACAAGATAACAATATCAAAATTAGTCCAGAGAAACAACAAGAGATTCGAGAGAAACTGCAACATACAGGACAGAAGGAAATGGTACATGAGGTTCTGGAGGCACCAATCGCAATCAGCGAACTGGAGCTAGCCATATCAAAACTGAAAATGAGAAAGTCACCAGGAGCTCATGGCGCGGTAAATGTTTTGAAGAAACTCGGCAATTATTTACTAACTAATATTCCGAAACGGCCAGTGTATGTCTATAATACATAATTCCTTTGCTCTTTATGCTTCCATGATTCCTTCAGCTTATAATTTCATTGGTCAGATGTTTTTTTTTGGTTTATGTGAGATACCTCCAATGAAATGATCAGGAACCTAGGAACAGAGGCCAAAGCAAAGCTGTTGCAGATCTTCAATAACAGTTGGACCTTAGGCAGTGTTCCACAAGCCTGGAGAGAAGCAATCATGATACCCCTCCTAAAATCAGGGAAAGATAGTTCCATTGCCTCTAGCCACAGACCAGTTAGCCTCACCAGCTGTCTCTGCAAAACACTGGAGCGCATCATCAATCACAGACTGCAGTGGTACATTGAAAGTAAAAACATCCTTGTGCCACAGCAGGCTGGCTTTAGGCAGTGCTACTCTACGGAAGATCAGACAACCTACCTCTCTCAAGAAATTGAGGATGCATTCCAAGAGAAGAAGCTGGTGCTTGCGGCATGGATAGATTTGAAGAAAGCCTTTGACAAAGTCTGGAAAGAAGGTCTCATGAATAAACTGAGAAACTGCAAAGTCAATGGAAGGATGTACAAATGGGTAAAAGCATACTTGCACAACAGAAGAGCCCGAGTACAGATAGACGGACTAAAGAGCAAGAAAGTACTACTGCGTCACGGTGTTCCCCAGGGCGGAGTCTTGTCCCCCACACTTTTTCTAATCTTCATCAATGATCTCGTTGCTAATCTACCGCATGGAATTAAAGCGGCAATGTACGCCGATGACCTGGTTCTATGGAGCACAAATGAACATGCATCAGTGGCCACCAGATTACTACAAAGAGCTGTAGATACATTTGTTGCATGGGCAAATAGATGGTGTATCAGCATAAACACTGACAAGTGCAGCACCACCCTATTTACCCTCTCTCCAAAACAAAAGGCAGGGACCATCCATATAAACGGAACACCCCTAAGAGAAGATAAAGAACCAACATACCTTGGAGTAACATTTGATGGCAGGCTGACATGGAGAAAGCACATCAACAAAGCAGTAGCAAAAGCCAGAAGGAAAATAGCCATCCTGAGAAAGCTAAGTGGAACCACATGGGGAGCCAGTGGGAAAATACTTAGCAAAGTTTATCAACAGAGCATACGACCACACCTGGAATACGGGTCAACTGCGTGGTGTTCGGCATCAAAAACCACACTACAAGAGCTGGACAAAGTACAAAATCAAGCACTTAGAGTCACCACAGGAGGGATGAGATCAACCCCTATAGTGGAAATGGAGAAAATGGGGAGGACACAAGCACTGAGTGAGCGCAGAGATACGAAAACGCTAATACAAGCAGAAAAGTTCCTCAGCTTGCCAGGCCACTCTATGAAGAACAGATTTGAAAACCTAGCTATGGGGCGGTTGAAAAGAAGTAGTTTTATCCACCAGGCCAAACGACTCTGCAGAGAAACCACCGATCTGCCCACAGTTGGTATCCCCCTAACACCTATTCCAGAGCGAACTCCATGGAAAGATGAGCATAGACTATCATTACAAATCCAGACAAAAGTGAGAGGAATATTTGATAAGGAAGAACAGAACAGTGTGCAGCGCAGAACAGCTACTCTCAGCTTCCTTGATGAAGAATACCCACAGGACCTCTGGATCCGAGTCTACACAGATGGGTCAGCACAAAATGCTGTTCGAAATGGAGGAGCGGGAGTGTACATAGAATACCCAAATAATACTAGGGACACAGCTGGAGTACCGACAGGAAAGTACTGCCATAACTACGATGCTGAAATTGAGGCAATCAAGATAGCAACAGAGAAATTACTAAATACCAGCAATGGTACACAACCTGTGGTGCTATTGACAGATGCAAAATCAGTACTCGAGGCGCTCCTGTCTGGGAAATTGCCAGTACTAAGGACACTACTTTCTGAACTTAGCAGTCAGCATAAGGTCACCATACAGTGGATACCATCCCACTGTGGAGTACCCGGAAACGACAGAGCTGATCAATTGGCTAAGGAAGGAGCCAAAGAAGAACAGCCTGATGTGCCCGTTACATACCACCAAAAGAAAAGAATGATCAAATCAGTCAGAAAGCCACCAAAACCTGCTCAAGATGACTACCACGTTATGGAATAGACCAGAACAAGTCATTATTCTGCGCCTCAGGACAGAGCACAATAGATTACGCAACCACATGTATACAAAATTCAAGATTGGTGAAACAGCCATGTGCACATGTGGATTGGCGTCGCAGACAGCAGAGCACATACTCCAAGACTGCCCAAAATATAACATATCTAGGCAAACCTTCTGGCCTAGAGAGACGACTGTGGAAGATAAACTCTATGGACCGCTGTGTGAACTGAAAAAGACAGTTCAATTCATACAAGAGACAGCATTTGCAGTTATAGACATATTTCAAGCGAACGAAAGAAGAAGAAGAACCCAGTCTATGACATATCTTGGCTTGAGGCTTGATAGTAGTCTGTCTTTCAGAGATCATGTCGATTATATCATAACGAAAGCTCGAAAAGGTTTGTCAGCAATGAGAGTAATGGCGACTGCCAATATAGAGCAAAGACTGCTAATACTTCTGTTCCAAGGACTGGTGCTTTCACCCATCGAGTATGCCATGGCCATGCGCATCATTCTGGGCTGCACGAGAGATACCAGCTGTGTAGCAATGAGATACCTCCTTGACTTCCCGACAATGAACCACAGGATCAAGATCTGGAGAGCTTGTGCATACTTAAAAATAAGTGCAGATGAGCAGCACTCTCTGCATGACGCTATATTCAGAGAAAAGGTTGACAGGCTAAAGAGGGGCAAATCGTGGATGGGTCGGGCGGAAGATGTCGTCAGACAGGTCTTAGGTCTTACCAGTATCAACCCGGCAAGGAATGGGTGCCGGTGCCTCCAGCTTTTAAGTGCACTTTCTCCTGCATTATCACACTCCACAGACGGTGCAGAGAGCAGAACCCCGCCGCTGTCAATGCAGAGGTCAACGCGCTCATCTATGAACACTCAGATAGCCCCTAAGTGCTCATCTATACAGATGGATTTGTTGTAAAGCAGAAGAGAAGTTCGTGGGCATTTACTGCCCATTCAGCGGGCCGAACCGTTCAAGAATCCAATGGTGCCCACTCTATGACCACGAGCAGCATGACGATGGAGGTGATGGCAGTTACACAGGCTTTCATATGGCTGGAATCACAGCATTATACCAACGTGTGTATACTATAGAAGTGATTCAATTAGCATGATTCTAAAGGTCGAAGCTGGATCTGTACGTAGAAAGTGGACCGCTGCAGAAGTCTGTTGTCCATAAAGTCACCTTTATCTTCGTCCCGGGACTTGCGAGAGGCTAAGGAAATGAACGAGCTGATAAACTGGCTGGCTCTGCACCCCATGTAGATGGCCGACCCATGCTGATGTTATTAACGTCCTTAAAGATATGTCTAGAACAGAGGTCTTTGACGTCAGTGAATCCACATAGCTGTCCAGGATGAAAGACTTGGGAGTAAGAATTGGCACGGCCAGACGCGAGAGGTATATCGGGAAAACGAGGTGCCTCGTCAACCAACACAGAACTGGCACTATTAGCCACCGGACGCTGATGCATATGCTGGGGGGGGGGGGGAGGATCTGATCACCTATGGACCTGTTCGGAGTGCAATGAAGATACCCCAACTGATAACTGATTAGAGGCCGACAAGGTCCACTTGCCATCGGACCATCGGAGAAAGTCGTACACCTTTGTTAGGCTGCCATTGGCGTTTGTCGTCATATTTCTCTACATCCTACTTTCTCATGGAATGCCACGATTGTCTGATACATCTGTTTCTCCATGACACGATGCCAAGATATATAGCAACTTATTTCTGTCTCTCTTTCCCTGCAATTGTCCTGTTGTTAATGCGTATTCATGTTTACCCATTCTCACATGTAGAACTAGTTTGGATTATATGCTTTTAATATATACACACTGCTGTTAAGTTACAAACTGCAGGAAACACTGTCAAACGAATGAAGCTTTATGTAGTCACATCAAGAAAATTTGATAGCAAACGGATCTTCATGTAACAGAAATATGTGATCAATATTTACAAGCTGGCACTGGCAATACACTGTAACGGTCAATATTAGCTGCAAGTGTGTCACTACTGCTGTAGCTATACGTGGTCAGGTTTTACAGTAGTCTTACCTCCATTTTAACAGAAAGATATGGTCAAAATGTGTAGCTGGTTACATAAATGGTTGCAAAAATATGTGGTCAGCAATTACAGCCAGCTTACCTATGTGGTAAAAATATATATGGTCAAATTTCAGCTAAAGTTTGCCACCAAGGTAACAGAAAGATGTGGTCAAGATTTACGGTGGTCTCACCTCCATTTTAACAGAAAGATGTGATCAACATTTACAGCACGCTTATCACTATGGTAACATAAACAAGAGGTCCATATTTACAGCAGGCTTATCTCTATCTAATAGACAGGTATCCCGAACGTTTACAGTAAGTGTGTCACCATGGTAACAGCAAGATGTGGTACAGTTCTACATCTTGTTTACCCCCATATTTGGAACTGTGGTAGCGCAGCTGCTAGAAGGCTTGCCTGCCGGATGTGTGATCGTGTATTCAAATTTCAAATCGCCATCTAGGCTGGATTGTTTTTAATAGATCCAGGCTCCCAGGCTGACCCATCCTAAAATGTATACAAGTAAGTGGCATTAGAAGTATGCACAAGCTCTCACCAGCAAGCAAATACAAGAAAACACATCATATAAATACGGAGAAGCGGCTACTTTGGTTACGTTAAGTTATACTAACCGAATAAGAAGATGCAAAGATGTTTAAAATTAGAACAATTAAAAGGACTTTAAAAATATTCTAGTTATCTCAAAATCCCGGACTGTGAAGCTAGCATGAATCTGACGCTAGGTCGCTAAAACAGCAGGCCGTGAGAGTGTGTGATGGCATAGGAAAGGGAGTGGGGGAATGGGAACAGTCCAGTGAAGGCTGCAGATAATGCTTGGAAGTGGTGCATGAAGACGGTTATGGGAGTTGGGGGAGGGGTGGGGAAAGGAAAGCGGGGCAATGTGAAAGCACTGGAGATATGATAGTAGGCCGAGAGTGAACGCTATGGAGGAGTACCAAGGGGAATGATGTACATACAATAAATTAGTGTGTATCAGTAATGGGTTGGCCATGGGAGGACAATCTCGAAAAGCAATGGTGTGTGCACCTGCGTGAGATTATATTGTAATATTAATGAAACTGGAAAACGCACTCCTTTATGTTTGCATTGGGGGAACACTAGCCTGAGTGCACTAATATAGTTTTGGTAATTCTCGACGGTAATCTTTTTAAAAATTTACGACATCAAAGACATGCTACTATCACAAGGAATGACTTTATCCAGTGCCACCCATCGGCGCTGGAACGTCAATTATTCCTCCCTACGCCGCTTTACGTCAAAAGTGGAAGATGATGATGATGATGAATATATTTTTTTTTTTCAAAACTGCGCTCAAACTTTCCGAACGTGACTAACGGAATATTCGGGCTTACTTAATTGTGTTAACTTTTCTAAAGACGATCCCGCGGAACAGTTTTCCCGCTGTCTATTGTCCGTGGGTGGAAAGAGAGAAATTGATGGATGCTCGGGATGACATTATGTGCTACATTTATTTTCTTAGCCTGGAGAATTCTACTTCCGGTCACGCGACAGCTATACAAGAAAGAAAGATAATCGAAAAGCGCCATTACTGGTGAAGTTTTATTTATTTATGTATTTATTTTTTAAAATAATGTGGATCGCTACAAGTAACAACTGAATAACAACAGGTTATTTTTATAGCTGTTTCAACTACCTATGATAAAGTTAACTTGAGACAAGCAAAACTATGAATACGAATAAGAAAGCGTTTGGTGAAATTGTTTCATTTTCAAATGACTGTCTGACTAGCACCTTGTAGTCTTGACAGACGATAGTCTGTAAAATGGAGTTATACATCTCAATAGCACAAAACCTGGGCTGAATTTAGAGACCAAATGTTGCTAATTCATCATGATCCCTCTCTCGGCCTGCCTAGTTTACTCCAGAGGAAAGAAAACACCAATACATTTGCAACAAAACCAGCTGCACAAGCGACCAGATCATCAAAGCAATTATCTAACTATCCACCTGTAAGAGGTTCGATCCTAGACCAGTTTCCGATCAAGGTTTAGGGCCTGGTCTGCCCTGCCATGACATTAAGTTTTTAGGTTGCATTTCCTCGCACTGGAGTAAGACTTGTACTCTCCCAATTACACTCCTCCACCCGAAGTCGGTGGGACAATGTGGAGTGTCAGGTTTGGTAAGCCTCGCCCAAAATTGGTAAGTACGATCTAATAAAATCACCAGTTATTTTCAGTTTGTTTCCTACCTGGTCTGATAGCCACACAACCTCAGCAAGGTTAGGCAACCTTGATATCTCAGGATTCAAAATATCAGACAGGTTCTAGCAATGGTGTCTACGTATGGCGATGGCAATTATTACTTAGCAGACATGCCTCAGATCCTTCGGTATCAGACCTTCGTGTAGAGGTCAGCATGGCCGAATGGATCAGAGACATCGTTCTTAAACATCCGGTGTACTGATGCCGAGGTAGCGGGTTCGACTGCACGACCGGACAATTCACTAAAATGTCGACTTCCTCGTCCTTGACTTGGGGTCGTAAATTACAAGTACCAGAGAAGTTGAGTGGATTCGTCTGATAGCGAGGGACACTGGTGACAAGGACAGCTAATCCACACACAAAAATCAGTCCAGTGCTACTAGACGTGGGAGCACATGTATATACTACGTTTGAGTTCAAAGCGAGTGAAAACCCCCAAAACCAAATGTACCTTCACGTAATTGTGACACAGATCTCGCCAGGCGGTTGACTGGCCCCCCAATAATGGGCACCCGCTGTTCAAGTGAGTTATTACGGCTGAATGCATTTAAGTCTGAATACTGACCGAATGCTTGATGATTACGATGTCCCTGACACCAAAATATTCTGGCTACCCTGCCTTTCCTTTGGGGATTTTCGGAGAAGAAGTTGAATGTAAAGTCTTGGTAAGATTTTGTTCTTGATTAAGACTACTCTATAGACAGGACAGTACAATGTCGCAGTCCGGCATAGCATTGTGACCTCGAGAAAGAACGTCCGGCAGTTAATTCTCTACAGTGTAGTCTCAAGGTCCGCCCTAAACTGGGCACCTGGGCGGTTCATCGGGGATGTACACATGGGGAGATCCCTAAACTGGGCACCTGGGCGGTTCATCGGGGATGTACACATGGGGAGATCCCTAAACTGGGCACCTGGGCGGTTCATCGGGGATGTACACATGGGGAGATTATTTCTCCACCGTGCAGCTGTGATGCTCTTTTTCAGCTGCACATCTGGGAAGTTATTTCTCGCACGTTTTTCTGGGAGAGCCTATTTAAAATATTCTTTCACAGCTGTACATCTGCTTGTTTAGTTCTCGACTGTACATCTGGTTGTTTAGTTCTCGACTGTACATCTGGTTGTTTAGTTCTCGACTGTACATCTGCTTGTTTAGTTCTCGACTGTACATCTGGCTGTTTTGTTCTCGACTTTGCTTCTGGGATGCTCTTTCTGAATCTGAGGTTCTGGGAGGTATTTCCTTGTCTGAGCATCTGGGAGTTTCTTTCTTGTCTGAGCATCTGGGAGGTTCTTTCTTGTCTGAGCATCTGGGAGGTTCTTTCTTGCTTTGGCATCTGGGAGGTTCTTTCTTGCTTTGGCATCTGGGAGGTTCTTTCTTGCTTTGGCATCTGGGAGGTTCTTTCTTGCTTTGGCATCTGGGAGGTTCTTTCTTGGCTTGGCATCTGGGAGGTTTTTTCTCGGTTGAACATCTTGAAGGTTCCTTGTCCGCTGAGCATATGGAAGATTCTTTCTTGACTGGACAACCTACAGATTAATTCTCGCCTGGACATTTGAGATATTATTCATTCTCGGCTGGACGTCTGGAATATTATTCCTTGTTTGGGAATCTGGAATTATCTTTTTCGATCGGGAATGCGGGTTGTATTTTCTTACCTTAGCATACATGAGGTTCTTTCTCGACTGGGCATATGGGAGGTTCTTTATTAACTGGACATCTCGGAGGTTCTTTCTCGACTGAGCATCCGAGATATTATTTCTCGACTAAGCATCTGGGAGATTTCGTGTCTGCTGGGTATATGTAAGGTTCATTCTTATCTGGGTAACCTGCATGTTCTTTATCGACTTGTCATTTGGGCATCTAAAGGATCTTTCTCCGCCGTGTATCTGGGAGGTTCTTTCTCGACTTCTCATTATTGAAGTTGCTTCTACATTAGCGCACCAGTCTTAGTCAAGGTGAAGTAACGATAGTAAGAAGTTAAGTGAGCTTTTTAAGTGTGTAGAGATGGCTAACTATCAATGTATGTTCTCTCTGGTTTTGTTTCCAGGAACCAACATTGTGATGCAGAACTATCGGACCATAGAACTGAGGCTGCTTAGCAAGGACTCGTGCCGCAGTGTATCTTCGTTTACCTCAACGGACACCAGCTTCTCCGGATCGATAACTCCACCCAAAAACATCTCCAATTCAGGTAACCCACTTTTACTATACACGTGTAGTTGTTATGCCTTTACAATGCTTACATGCTTGCTTGCTTGCTTGTGTTCGTTGGCTTGAGCTCCAACGCGAAGTCCTGTATGTCGGATGAAGGCATCCTGTTGTCTAACATCAGTGTGATGTCATACAGGACCTGAGGCTTGCGTGAGTATCCGTTGTCCCATGTCTGGCTTATTGGTGTGCAGACTGGTGGTTCCTCGCCTTATAGGCAGACACTCTCTGACTTCGGAGGAATCGGCGATCCTACTGACTTTAGCCAGGACCCCAAAGGGACCTGTTGCCAGGACGCTCGACGAGGACGCGTCAATAGGTCTTGGACAGAATATAACCCGGCCCTGGTGCCTTGGAAACATCTCTGCGTCCCACAATGCTTACATCACTTTAATCATTAAATCGTCCTATACTAAGGGACGCAATATGCGTTCGCTGTATTCTACATGTACCACTTCTTTTACTGAACAACTTTAGAGGCTAAACACATTGTATTCGCTTAGTGAATTTAAACATAGAAGCCACAAGCAATAATTTGCACGATTTATTGCCTGGCATATTTCACTGCATCTCATCACGTGTATACTGCAGAGTTATATATCATATGAGTGAATAAATAATAATACGTTGAGTGAAATACTTCAAACATATAGTCACATGTATATTGTACAAATGTGGAGCAGGTGATTTCCCCACCATAATTTCACATTGAAAACGAACTCTTTCTGTTTGCACAAAACTGCCAGGAACCGCCTAATTGCGGCAGATCTCTAAAAGAGTTCATCAGTCTTCATAAATCCATTTGCAGTCGACAGGTTATACAACGCCCTCCTTGGCGATTTCTCAACTTTGCATAAACTACAGTCATAAAGTTAACAATGGAAACGCGTGTCATATACAATATTCGACGAACAATAAACGATTGCTCAAATACAGTGAGGTCTTAGCAATTAGGTGTTTTTTATTTCGGAAGGTAATGTGTGCTGTTCTGGATAGGGGCCCTCCCCGCCGACGCAAGGTACGGGGGGGTAATCATTTGAATATGAATGCAGTTTGATACATGGCAAACTACTGGAAGTAAACTTTTTAAGAAAACATGGATGGCCAAAATAAAAAAATGCTAGGGTTGACTACGACGTCCTGTAAAGGATATGGAACTAATTTTTTTGTTACAGGGGTAATCGAGCGATGTAAGTGAGGACGTACTTGTGCCGGATTAAACCTTGCAATGTGGAGGTCAACCAGAGAGACGAATAGGGACGGATTGTATCTGCAGCAAAGAACCTCAATGGCTCGGAACCCCTGAAGAAGAAGAAGAAGAAGAAGAAGAAAAGAAGAAAAAGAGAAAAAGGGAAAAAAAGGGGAAAAAGAAGAAGAAGAAAAGAAGAAGAAGAAGAAGAATGTGAATAAGCAGGTCTAATTAGAACGGTGGCTGGCCATTAGCAAACTGTATAATTTGAACATATGCTGGGCGTTTGCATTGAATGATAGCAGGTCTTCGAGATCGCAAGTGTGTTAACGCGGCCATCAAGGAGAAGTAAACGATGGTCAGACTAAATATCCGTGCATCATCATCATCATGTACCATGCCGATAAGTGTCATGTTTCGCCATCTTACATGATCACCAGAGTCGTGAATCAGCTATGTGTTCTTGTCTCGATCATGTCATGTTGTTAACCATCCAGATATTCACTTCTCTGCTTTCCCCTTGTTCTTGTCTCCTCAATTTTGCAGTTGTCAAACAAGTTCTCTAGTTTATTTCTTCTCATAACGTGCTCTGAACAGTCTGAACAGTCGAGAGGATCGATTTAATTGCACCGGGTATTATCCCATATGGCTCGGTCTCTTTCCTTAGGACGGCCTGCTGAAAGCGTCACACAAAGCACGAACTCCGTCGCTCCAGCGACGACCCCCAGGAAAATGCACTCGTGAAGCGAAAGAAGTATCCCGGAATCAAACCCACAACGTTCAGAGGGCGAAGGTTATACTAACCACATCACTCATGGAGTGTCCGTATGTTTAAACACACGAGGATAGCTCCATATACACAATATGCTTCGTATATATGACAATATGCTGCCTGTAACGGAATCCAAGATAAAATGTGTACGGATTCAAATATCTATACCTATTGTCCTCATAAATCTATACCTACAGTCCTCATAAATCTATACGGACAGTCCTCATAAATGTATACCTACAGTCCTCATAAATCTATACCTACAGTACTTATAAATCTATACCTACAGTTCTCATAAATCTATACCTATAGTACTCATACATCTATACCTACAGTTCTTATAAATCTATACCTACAGTTCTCATAAATCTGTACACACAGTCTTCATAAATCTATATCTACAGAACTCATAAATCTATACATTCAGTACTCATAAATCTATACCTTTAGTTCTCATAAATCTATGCTTACAGTCTTCATAAATCTATACCTACAGTACTCATAAATCTATACCTTCAGCACTCATAAATCTATACCTTCAGTACTCATAAAGCTATACCTACAGTCCTCATAAATCTATGCCTACAGTCTTCATAAATCTATATCTACAGTACTTATAAATCTATACCTACTGTACCCATAAATCTATACCTTCAGTACTCATAAATCTATATCTATAGTACTCATAAATCTTTACTTGCAGTACTCATAAATCTATACCTACAGTACTCATAAAACTTTACCTACAGTACTCATAAATCTATACCTACAGTATTCATAAATCTATACCTACAATACCCATAAATCTACACCTACAGTACCCATAAATCCCATGGAATCGCCACGTCCTGCACATGTATGCTTTAAATCCTCACTTCCATGTATTGGGTATTTCGTTCGCCAAAGATCGCTCCCCGCGCCAGAAACAGTCAGCCTGCAGACGACGTCCACTTAGCAAGCTATCGGTTCTGACTTTTCACGAAGGACATTCCACTCTCACTCGGACGTTATTACGTTGTGCCTGTTTTGTTTGTGCCCTTAGGTCGACACATCCGACTTTAGCGGGCGTTTTTTTTATAGGGTTACCCTTCCCGGGTGTTTCGAAGGACTTTCGACTCTCACTGTTGTGGTGCTGTCTACATCCCAGCTGGTCAAGTTAGAACGGCCGAGGACATCATGGTCAGCCCTCAAGGGAAGACAGGGGCAGACCATGGGCATTATCCGCCATCCTAGGGGGTTTCCACAATTGTAGAGCCGGCACATAGCGCCCTGGTACTGGGCTCACACCCAAGGAATCATCACGTCCTTATTTCCATATATTGGGCATTTTGTTCGCCGCAAGAAGCTCCTCAGCAAACCAGGAACGGTCAGTCTGCAGACGACATGCACTCAGCAAGCTTTCGCTTCGGACTTCCACGTAATGGATTCGTTAGCCAAGCGTTTCATTTCGTGTTAATGAGACGTTTTTCCACTTTGGTTACGCTCACTCAGTGAGCTTTATTCAAGTATGTATACCTACCGTATTTATACATCTATACATAGAGCATTCATACATCTATACCTACAGTATTCATACATCTATTTCGAACGCTTTTTAACCCCTTTCATATTATTACCAAGCCAAGACAACCGGCTGTTATATAATATACTAAATCCCTAGGGAATTTGACGACACCACCAACAGGCAGAAAATCCAGACGATCTGTTGGGAACCGCATCCGCCACAGTAACCCCACGATGATCCGCCAGAATAAGATGAGAGTCATCAGGATGCTGTTCGTTGTCGTCCTCGAGTTCTTCATTTGCTGGACTCCGGTCTACCTGCTGCAGACTTGGATGGTGTTTCACGTGCAAAGTGCTTATCAGGTATGCGAGATGTCGTTGTGATATGACAGGATAGTTTTGGGATGGACAGGTGTAAGTGTACGTATAACACGTGGAATAATTCGATGTACTGTAGTTTTCGTCGTATGGTTTCAACTTAGCAACAATGGGTCTTCCCCATAATTGCACTATATATTCCCGTACCAGCGAAAACCTCACGAAATACCTATTTGTGCCATGTGAATTCGTGAAGGAAACAATATTTTCGAAAAGTCCATATCGCAAGAACATCGATGCCAGGGCGCCTTTCATTTGAACATGCAATTCATTGTCAAAAGAGACAGCTGTTTGACGACCACACAAGCAAGCTTGTATTATCGCACAAGGCCCGGTGTACCGAAATGCAAGCCGTTCGTCATTTTCTTAATTTGCATTTGCAAAAAAAAAAAAAAAACATTCCGAATGAAATGCACCGATCACAGTGTCGCACAGAGAACTCAAGTCTGAAGCTGGGCTACGAAAATTGGTCCTTCAAGTCCAAACATGGGGAAATTTCACTCAATGTAGGCCACTTTGCCACAGTGGTCCCCTTTACTCTCATATGCTCAGGGAATATTGTTAAATCTTGCTAACTTGTTATTGTTTTTACATCCCATGCGAGCCTAGTGGCATGCACTTGCCTTCCCTCCCGTTGGTCAAGGGTTCGATCCGCATTGGGGTGGATTCGAATTGTAAAATTGACTTGGACTCCCAGTACGACCCACCCTAAAACTAGTGCTAGGAAATGTCTTGGGAAGTGAAGGAGGCTAACTTGATACTAATCCATCACCCACAAGTGCCATTGCTTGTAACAATGTATACAATGTATGTGTCGTAATGCATGTAACAATGCCATTTATATATATTTTTTTTAAATGTTACTTGTTTTTGTAACCCAGGTGTTCACACCTTTGACCAAGACACTATTTCACCTGCTGAGCTACGTGTCTTCCTGTTGCAACCCCATCACCTACTGTTTCATGAACAAGAAGTTCAGGGAAGCTTTTCTGAGAGTCTTCCAGGTATGGGCATTCAATTGTCGCCATCACTATCTGCTATGTTGCTGCTACTACTGCTACTACTGCTACTATTACTACTGCTCCGACCACTACTAATACTGCTGCTTCTACTACTGCTAATGCTACTACTTCTGCTGCTGCTGTTGCTGTTGCTGCTGCTGCCACTAATACAGTTACTACTGCAACTACTACTATCATCATCATCACACTACTGCTACAACTTCTACTATACTACTACTACTACTACTACTACTACTACTACTACTACTACTACTACTACTACTACTACTGCTGCTGCTGCTACTGCTGCTGCTACTGCTGCTGTTACTACTACTACTACTACTACTATTACTACTGCTGCTGCTTCTGCTGCTACTACTACTAATATTACTACTACAATTACTACTAACAACGCTACTACCACTACCACCACCACACTACTGCTGCTACTACTACTACTACTACTACTACTACTACTACTACTACTACTAGTACTACTACTACTACTACTACTACTACTACTGCTGCTGCTACTGCTGCTGCTACTGCTGCTGTTACTACTACTACTACTATTACTACTGCTGCTGCTTCTGCTACTACTACTACTAATATTACTACTACAATTACTACTAACAACGCTACTACCACCACCACCACACTACTGCTGCTGCTCTGCTACTACTACTACTACTACTACTACTACTACTACTACTACTACTACTACTACTACTACTTAGTAGTAGTAGTATTATTTGGCTGCAGCAGATATAATAGATAGGACGGGTAGGCGTGAGATGGTTGACAACCTAGGTAGGCGTAATTGGTGTATAAAGGGAAGAAAGAAGGAAGGAAAGAAAGAAGGAAGGAAGGAAAGAAAGAAGGAAGGAAGGAAAGAAAGAAAGAGGAAGAAGAAGAAGAAGAGGTAGAGGAGGAGGTTGAGGAGGAGGAGGAGAAGAAGAAATCGACGCAGAAGAAGAAGACACTAAAACCTGTTCACTTTCCAGCAGTGACAATCAGTCCTAACAAAACGGCTGTCTATGATAAATACCCAGCATTGACTGATTTTCCCGACCCATTGTGACTCTGGGGTCGACAGTCACATACACGATATCGTATGCAATTTGTCTGAGAAGGCGAGAACGCTGGGAATAGAACTGTTCATCCAACCTAATTAAGCCATGACCTAGCATATACAAAGGGCTAACAGTTCATATTATTATCACAGTATCTCTCATGGGTTTTCCTTCACAGTTACAACCAGTCCTAGGTTATGTCTTTTTTAAAGAGTCACAGAACATTTACCGTAAACTACCGATCTTTATTCTGAAGTCGACTTCAACTAATATTAAGCATTGGGTAGCTCAGTACACAGTGAACTAGCAGGGTTAGAATTAAATTGTAAAGGGATGGAATGTTGTGTTCTCTCCATCCATAAAATATCATATATACATTATATGTAAAGAAACTAGCCACACAGAGACCATAACATCACTGCATGACGAACAGAACACAGGAAAAGAACCAACGGTGAATTATACCATCAATTAAAGAACTCCTTTTTTGCGGACGATCAAGCACTAATAGCTAAAATAGAAGCAGCATTACACATCTTCGTAAATAGCCTAGTCGAAGTGTGTAAGGAGCATAACATTAAAATTAGCCTCAGTAAAACTGAGATAATGACCATAATCATAGAAGAAATAGTTCTGGTGTACACATATGTGGATCTTCTCCGTTGTTACGGAATTCACGCATTCTGATGCTATTCTTCGTGTGCGATATTTAGGAAGAGACTGGGCGTTTATGGAGATATTCGTGTGCATTTAAAGTGATACTTCACAAACCAAACCAAATATTCTTTGTTTACGGTTTATAGACAAGGGTAAGCGCGCTGATGTAACGGTTACAACGTTATGCTGACAATGGCATAGGCGTAATCGGACAAGGATTCGATGTCAACTCTCGTCGTATATTCCTCCGTGCACTCAGGCCCACAAATGTGATGCCCTTACACTTTACATATAACAGATTCCTGCTAAGGGATTTTTTTTTTTTTTTTTGGTATTCTAGACAAGGCTGATTAAATTGATACCTTCTATTTTGTCCTCAGTGTCGGTCTCCCCCGCAGTCCCTGAGAGAGCGAAGACTACACCAGCTGTATCAGAAACGGATCGATTATCAAAAAGATCAAAAACGACGCAGCACTGCAGTGTCTCGGCTCAGCGACCGCTTCAACCCTATGGCCTCTACGACAACCGTAGTTCTTCCACAGGATTCGGTCAGAGTTCCGAAGCCCAGTTTGGACAAGTGCAAGATGATGAGCCAAAGTTTGGATGAGCTAGATGCAGGCAGCAGCACAGACTAAAGTGTGATTATAGCATGGCTGACTTTCTTGAGCCCTTCTCCATTCAATACTGCTGGTTCCCCTGGACTAAAACACGCATCGTCATCAATATCATAATCATCATCCATTGCTAATTCCGCATTTAAGGTCAGATGTAATGCTTTTCAGATCTGCTTCGAAACACAAGAAACACCTGCTTCGCCCGTCTGCCTCGTGCTCTAAAAGTCTTTTTTTGTGGGGGGGGGGGGAAGTTAGCCTTTGTTCTGACCACAAGAGCAATATATTTGGTACTCCTTTGTGTCATTGCTGGAGCTACGGAGTTCGTGCTTTGTGCGATGCTCTAGGCAGGCGGCTTATCGTTCTGCGGAGACAGACAAAACCAGATGTCCCGGGGATGGACAAAACCAAATGTCCTAAAGCCCGGTGCAATGAAGGGTCCTCATGTCTTTAAACATTTAACAATAGGTAAAGAAAAAATATCTTTGTTTTAAATAACATGCACAAAAGATCCTCGTAGGAAAGTGGTCAAGCCGCCGACCTGATGCTGCGAAGATCGTGGGTTCGTTTTCGGACTCCGTCATTCGGTTCACGAGCGCAGATTCAAGGAGACCTCCATGGGTCGTCCCTGGAGCTGCGGAGTTCGTATTCTGCGCGACGCTTTAGGCAGACTGCTCAGTGGAAAGACAGTCTATCCACATGGTAGAGAACCGGGTGCAACGAAGTCAATCCTCTTGCCTTTAATACCTTTAATCTTTAATAAGCACAGGTGCCCGCCGCGTCCAAATCCAGTTGTTGACCTTTCTTTCAGAGGAACCAGGCGATATTCTACATCACCCATGATCTCTCGGTAGCCAGACAGTCGCCTAGTCTTCTCAAATAAGGTTGGCATTATGGGATCTAGCATGCATGTTGTCCATATTATGACTCATTCGGCAGCTGAAAGTCTCTTAAAGAGTAGGCCGTAATTACAGCTGCTTTGGCAACAATCCAAACTGCTCGTATAACATCCACCATCAACGTCATATATACATTATGTATGGATACAGTTTTGCTATCCCCAACACAGACTGGTATAGAGAAACCTAATAGCCTCAACCCAACTGAATAGTGAAAATCACAACTTATATCTTAATATAGCAAAAACAAAGATAATGCATACAGATTAAACCACCATAGATAAAGAAATATATGTTAATGAAGAAAAATTGGAGGTGGTGGAACATTTTGAATATCTTGGGTCATTGATTACCAACAACGGTGACACAATGAAAGAAATTAAACGGCGACTATCAATTCCTCTTCAAAGACTAAAACAACTGAATAAATTATGGAATGGGATAGACAGAGCTACAAAAATTAGATTTTAAGAGCATGCATTTTTCCCATTGCAACATGCGCCTGTGAGACCTGGACACTTACTAAACAAGCTGAACAGCGCATAACTGCCTTTGAATATAAATGTTATAGACTAGTTCTAAGAATATCTTAGGTAAGGAAAAGAACAAATGCATCCATACTTCAAGCGCTGATTATTGAAGAAGGTTGGCTATTAAAGACGATAAAACAAAGAACATTTAAATATTGTGGTCACTTGAAACATCACGAAAGTGTGGAGAGAACAGTAATGGAGGGGTATATGCCTGGAAAGAGAGGAAGAGAACGGCCAAAGAGAAGATGGTTGCAGGATGTAGCGGATGATCCCCAGATGGGTGTATCGGACGCGGGACATCTTGCTTATGATCGAGAGGTGTTCCGGAGGGTTGTTATGGGAGCGAGGTTCTGCAAAGGACATGCTACTGAATGAATGAATGGATTGTGGAGCCTGGGTGTCTTATTTCCCCTCAAGTTTTTATTTTATTTATGCCATACTACAAGCATGGCTTGGAAGGGGGAGGAAAGGGGGGGGGGGGCGAGAGTGTGCCCCAACAATATCATATGATATGGGATAGGGAGGAAAGGATGTAAGGTATTGACTGGCACTCGTTGAAGGCAGGAAGAAAACACGTATATATCATAATATACACTTTTGTTTTTCTTTTGCATGTCCTTTATAGAACATTGCTGTCAACAACAGCATTTCTGCCGTTGTGATCTCTTGGCAGGTTTACGTGCAGTAGTTTGCCATTGCTTTATGAACGACCGTCTCCGATACCAACTCAAACCCAACACGAAGTGGTCCGCTGCCAAATCGCGCGTAGCTGTGTTTCGAACGCGGGTATACGGGATTACGACCCGCGTATGTAATCTCTTCGGTATGGAGACAAGCTGTAATATACACTAGACACTAGAAAATGTGCATGCTACAGGTACAATGAATTCAAACACCGATTAGCTGTGGATTACGTGGCATCTTCGATGAAGAAGCGAGCGTACTATGATACTCCACCAGTCAGACACATTTAATGTGTAATAACGGTGGCGCCTGACTATTAGAAACAAGCCTGTATGACAACAGTGGACAGAATGCACAAATGTAGTCTAGCCTAAAGCTGTGTCAACTAGAAAAGAAATAAAAGCTTTGCGAGACAACAGTGAGCAACATGCAAGAGTCGAGTCTTGCCTTTAATTGTGTCAACTGGTGAACAAATTAAAGCTATTAAAGACAACAGTGAACAGACTGCAAGAGTCAAGTCTAGCGTAACACTGTTGTTCATAACGTATCCTCTGATACAATATAGTAGATTCTTGGGTAAATTTACCCTCTGAAATATAATGTGGTGAAATCATGTGTGTGTGTGCCATACTCATTAAATAGTCATCTACATCATATGTTATGACTTAATTTTTGTCATGCTCACAATCTTACCCTCTAAAATATAAAATGATGACGTCATTTGTGTCATGCTCATAAACATATCCTCTAAAACATGTGGTGACTTTATTTATTTCATGTTTATATCATGATCCCAGACGATTGGCAACAGGCAATAATAGTATTAATATTGAAAAAGAAAGGCAATATGAGAGAGTGCGAAACATACAGAGGTATATCACTCCTGAGTCATATAGGGAAAATGCATGCAAAGCTATTGGAACAAAGAGCTAGAAGCACAGTTTAACAACAGTTAAGCAAAGTACAATTTGGTTTCAGGAAAGGTGCATTGATGTATTATTCACATTAGACAAATCTATGTGGAGGGGGGGGGGGGGGGGCATATCGAATACAGTGACCAGCAGAATATTGTGTTTGTAGATCAGGAAAAGGCTTTCAATAGAGTAGACAGATACAAATTATTTTAAAAGTGTGCATATATTTTTACATGACGTTGCAGTCGACACCAGCATTTTTGCTTTTGTGATGTCTTAGGAAGTTTACGTTCAATAGTTTGGCATTGCTTTCTGAAAGACCGGCACCCATACATTTCGTTAAAAAAAAAACCAACACAACGTGGTCTGCTGCCAATTGCGAGCAGCTGTGTTTCGAACGCGGGTATGTGGGATAACGAACCACGTCCGTAACACCTTCGCCACGGAGCAAGCGAATACAAATTATGGACCATTCTTGAAGACTACAAGGATACGATGACAACTGCTAGAAAACATCCTAGCCATGTACCACTCGAGCCAAAGTGCAGTAAGAACACAAGAAGGTATATCAGATATGTTCACAGTCAATACAGGAGTGAGGGTTGTGTCCTTTCCTTTGCTATTTAATATATACATGGACAGAATATCCACAGAAGCAAGCCCTGACAGAACAGATTCTGAACATATTGAACTCTTTACTTCAGATGAAACAACATATTCACCCGCAATAAAGGAGCTTTTATTTGCAGACGATCAGTTTGTGTTTTATAGCGACGACGGCAGACTTCAAAGTCATATTAAAAAGCAGTGTTCAACCTGCAGCAGATACAATATGAGTATAAATACAGCCAAAACTGAAGTAATGCAAGTCAGCAGATCGCCGGGCCCATTAAGTATACAGATAAATAGCACACCACTGAAACAAGTTAAAGAATCCTAATATCTTGGAAGTATGATCACAGAAGATTGCAGATTAGACAGAGAAATCGAAATCAGATGTCAAAAAGCAAGTGCACTTACATACCAACTATCACCAATACTGAAGCATTCAATATATCCATGTCTCAAAACGACAGATAATAAATAGCATATTCACACCTACCTAATGCTATTAATGTCAAACTTGGACATTTTCCGAGTCACACTTACGTAAAATCAATCCCAGTGAGATGAGATGCTTGAAGAGAGCTGCCAACCTAACTATCCGAGACGGAATAAGAAATGATGATATCACAGTGGGATCAACACCTTGTGCCACATATATTGAAAGACAGGAGATCAAATGGTTTGGTCATCTCGTTACAGTGCAACACCATCAACTACCAGCACTGACCCTACATCAAAGAACATCTGCTACGGTAGCATGAGGACGCCCGAGAAGAAAACGGAATGACGACATCAAAGACATTGTACAATTACAGCTAGAAGACACTATCCAGTGCCATCCATCGGGCACTAGAGCGCCAATTATTCTTCTCCACGACGTCTGATGGCGAAAACGGAAGATGATGATGATGACGATGTTGATGATAATGATGATGATAACTTATCCTCTGAAACCTAATGTGATGAATTCATCTATACCATGCCCATAAACGTATTCTGTGAATGATCAGCATCACGTGACTTGTAGAATGGCGCAAGCGTTCATGTCTGGCCACAGACATTGTTACTACTTGTTGGTTTTACTTCCCGTGGTAGCCTAGTGTCTAGACACTCGCCTGCAGTCGAGTTGGCCCAGGGTTCAATCCGCATTGGGGTGGATCAGAACTTTAAAATTGACCTGGACTCCCAGGTGGACCCAACGCTTCCTTGGTTTCTTGTTTAAATTATAATGTTGATAGTCCCCCGTGACATCGTTTAAATTATAATGTTGATAGTCTCCCCGTGACATCGTTTAAATTATAATGTTGATAGTTCCCCGTGACATCGTTTAAATTATAATGTTAATAATCCCCCGTGACATCGTTTAAATTATAATGTTGATAGTCTCCCCGTGACATCGTTTAAATTATAATGTTGATAGTCTCCCCGTGACATCGTTTAAATTATAATGTTGATAGTCCCCCGTGACATCGTTTAAATTATAATGTTAATAATCCCCCGTGACATCGTTTAAATTATAATATTGATAGACCCCCAGTGACATGGTTTAAATTATAATGTTGATAGACCCCGTGACATCGTTTAAATTATAATATTGATAGACCCCCGTAACATCGTTTAAATTATAATATTGATAGTCCCCCGTGACATCGCTTAAATTATAATATTGATAGACCCCCATGTCATCGTTTAAATTATAATGTTGATAGTCCCTCTACATCGTTTAAATTATAATGTTGATAGTCCCTCTACATCGTTTAAATTATAATGTTGATAGTCCCTCTACATCGTTTAAATTATAATGTTGATAGTCCCTCTACATCGTTTAAATTATAATGTTGATAGACCCCCATGTCATCGTTTAAATTATAATGTTGATAGTCCCTCTACATCGTTTAAATTATAATGTTGATAGACCCCAGTGACATCGTTTAAATTATAATGTTGATAGACCCCCGTGACATCGTTTAAATTATAATTTGATAGTCCCCCCGTGACATCGTTTAAATTATAATGTTGATAGACCCCCGTGACATCGTTTAAATTATAATGTTGATAGGCCCCGTGACATCGTTTAAATTATAATGTTGATAGACCCCCGTGACATCGTTTAAATTATAATGTTGATAGACCCCCGTGACATCGTTTAAATTATAATGTTGATAGTCCCCCCGTGACATCGTTTAAATTATAATGTTGATAGTCCCCCGTGACATCGTTTAAATTATAATGTTGATAGACCCCCGTGACATCGTTTAAATTATAATGTTGATAATCCCCCCGTGACATCGTTTAAATTATAATGTTGATAGTCCCCCGTGACATCGTTTAAATTATAATATTGATAGTCCCCCGTGACATCGTTTAAATTATAATGTTGATAGACCCCGTGACATCGTTTAAATTATAATGTTGATAGTCCCCCCCCCCATGACATCGTTTAAATTATAATGTTGATAGTCCCCCGTGACATCGTTGAAATTATAATGTTGATAGTCCCCCCGTGACATCGTTTAAATTATAATGTTGATAGACCTCGTGACATCGTTTAAATTATAATGTTGATAGTCCCCCCGTGACATCGTTTAAATTATAATATTGATAGTCCCCCGTGACATCGTTTAAATTATAATGTTGATAGACCCCCGTGACATCGTTTAAATTATAATGTTGATAGTCCCCCGTGATATCGTTTAAATTATAATGTTGATAGACCCCGTGACATCGTTTAAATTATAATGTTGATAGACCCCGTGCCATCGCTTAAATTATAATATTGATAGTCCCCCGTGACATCGTTTAAATTATAATGTTGATAGACCCCGTGACATCGTTTAAATTATAATATTGATAGTCCCCGTGACATGGTTTAAATTATAATGTTGATAGACCCCGTGACATCGTTTAAATTATAATGTTGATAGACCCCGTGACATCGCTTCAATTATAATGTTGACAGTCCCCTGTGACATCTGTTTCCGGATCCGGTCAGGGATATGCACTACTGATGAGCTCAAATGAGGGCGAAACTCGAGTATAGTGCTTCCATATTGACGTGGATAGACCTTAGGTTCATACCAGAATGCGATCGGGCGTTGCCAGTAGTGGGTTGTGCTCAATATTTAAATTTCAAATCCCGAAACAACCACATAATCAATTATAATATTGATAGTTCCCCGTGACATCATTTAAATTATAATGTTGATATACCCCCGTGACATCGTTTAAATTATAATATTGATAGTCCCCGTGACATCGTTTAAATTATAATGACGATAGTCCCCCGTGACATCGCTTAAATTATAATGTTGACAGTCCCCTGTGACATCGTTTAAATTATAATGATGATAGTCTCCCGAGACATCGTTTAAATTATAATGATTATAGTTCCCCGTGACATCATTTAAATTATAATGTTGATATACCCCCGTGACATCGTTTAAATTATAATATTGATAGTCCCCGTGACATGGTTTTAATTATAATGACGATAGTCCCCCGTGACATCGTTTAAATTATAATGATGATAGTCCCCCGTGACATCGTTTAAATTATAATGTTGATAGACCCCAGTGATATCGGTCAAAGACCATACAGTATCATTTATCTCGGTCTACGTCTGCTTCTGCTTCTTCTACCGCTGTCTTGATAGCCGTTACGATGATCTGTGATGTTTCACATCTCATTGTGTGACCAAAGAACGCTGTTTGTCTCTTTCTTATAATTGCTTATACTGCTCCACTTTCATTAGCTTTTTCTAGCAACCATTGTTGGGGAAGACCAAGAGAGACCCTCTCTAGAACCATCATCAGAGAAGGCTCATTCAACGGCTAAGTGAACATCCAGGATCTACAACAGGTAGCAGCGAACCGCCAGACATGGAGAGCCATGACTTCTGCCCTATGCGCCGCCTTAGGCTCAAGAGGAAAACCTAACTAACTAACTAATTGTTAGTTACTCTCGCCGTCCAAGGTATTCGAAATATTCCTCTCAGAATCCACATCACGACTGCCTCCGAATGTGTTCGTTCCAGGCGGCCTTAATTCCTCAGGTTCAAGATCCCCCTGTCTTACACCGCAAGATTGTATAGGCAGTAGAGGACATGACAAACATACCAGGAGTCACTACCATTCAGCAGAACAGGCTCTGTTTAACCTTGCGTATGCTCACGGGATACTGTAGCTTCCCGTAGTAGCCTGGTGTCTAGACACTCGCCTGCCGTCCCGTTAGCCCAGCGTTCGATCCGCATTGGATCTGTGTTCCCAGGTGAACCCAGCCTAAAATGGATGCTCGTAAATGTTTTTATTCATATCACCCACAAGTTCCGGTTGGTCTTTCAAAATATGATACTAACAACATATACCCGATACTGATCATATCACCCACCAGTTACGGTTGGTCTTTCAAAATATGATACTAACAACATATACCCGATACTGATCATATCACCCACAAGTTCCGGTTGGTCTTTCAAAATATGATACTAACAACATATACCCGATACTGATCATATCACCCACAAGTTCCGGTTGGTCTTTCAAAATATGATACTAACAACATATACCCACATAACCTTTCATTTATCGCTTTCTGACAGTCAAAGATTCATTAATTGGCACCTTGCCGTTTTGACAGCCGATAGTTTGTTACACTGTGCTTCAAAAAGGCATAATAACTACAACCCATGGCGGTAACGAATGTGACTGATAAGGTCAATTCGCGCTGTAAATGCCTCTCCATAACACAAAACCTGGGCTAAAATATAGAGACCATGTGTTGCCCATGTAGCATGTTCCCTCTCTCGGCCTGCCTAGTTCACTCCAGAGGAAAGGTAACACCATACATCTGGAACAAGACAAGCTGCAGAAGCTGTAGGATCAGCAAAGCAATGCTCTAATTGTCCGCCTGTCGGAGCTTCGATCCTAGACCAGCTGCCAACCAAGGCCTAGGGCCTGGTCTGCCCTGCCATGACATTTTGTCTTTAGGTAGCATTTCCTCGCACTAGAATAAGGCTTGTAGCTTCCCAATTGCGCTCTTCGGCCCGAAGCCGTTGGCACAATGTGGGGTGTCGGGTTTGATAAGAACCGCCCAACATTCGGCGCTAACAGAAAGCAGAAAGGACCGTCTATTGTCATACGGTAATTCAGTCACATCTGACAAAGACCTGACCAGATCTGACAGTCAAAGAACTTGACGTGTAACACATGATACCTTTTATCTTCTGAAATACAGCTATTGCTTGGCGATTTCTTCTCTTAATCTATTAAAAATAATGTGGCGAATTCAGATGTTCCATGCTGATCGCCTTTAAAATAATGTGGTGAATTATCCTTGCTTTCCACATCCATATGGCTGGCTTGTGCTCTTCACCTTTAACAAAAATGTCCAACGATCAGCACAAATGTATGCCTTGCTCTTCTCGGGTGCAGTTTGTCATTTATTCGCATGGTCCCTTTGAACTGCATTTCCCATACTCTTATGCGGCCCCATCCTTTAGCAATCTAACACTTGGAGATACATTTGGCAATTTCCCTATATCTGGGAATTTTCCTTCATCGGAAATTATTCACATTCTGCATTACATTCAAGGATGTACACATAAGTATAGTGGCAATTTAATTGAATCAACTGCAGTCACCGAAAGGTGTCACGAGTTTATTGTTTGGACGGATAGAATTCAAGAACATAAATCTATTATTTGTCATAATTAGCTCATTCAGTGCTAAATGATAATATATCGCCAAATTTGACCTCTCATTTGTGCAGAAGGACAATATATAGGTATACTAGGATCATCGTTTTATATGTTTTGTTTCGTAATATCCATCGGCAGTGCCAATGCTCAATTAACGGAAATTTGCATTATATTCCTTGTTCATTTGATTGTGTGCTATGTTTAGTTCAAATTTACCTTTTGTTTGGCACTTAATCAGTTAATACAAGAAAATCGATGAAATCACTGCTTTAGTTGCGTGACTGATAATCCCGTGAAAAGACTGAGCTGTAACTATTAATTCTGCTGTATTGACGGTCATTTCGCCCTGAGCCTTGAAAAAGACTTTCGCCTATCGGAGTCAGATTGGTGTTGAACCTGTTCTCCCATCTCGGCAACGAAGTATTATGTTCGTATTCCAAAGATAACATTCCCGTTTCCCAAAACACTACCATTGCGGCATATAGACTATTGTTGGTGTCTGATGGAAGAGTGTACAGACAAGAATATCAATCTTCGTAAAGAGAGAAAAGGGAGATGTGGGCATAGACTTACTCCAACCTGTCCTATCCTTCGCTATCCCATGCAGCTTAGTCCATGCCCTCCCTGTACGATTTATTTATGTCACTGCATCTCTTGTCCGTGTATTTTAAATCTTCATCAATTTCTCTTGCCCCGTTGATTCCAGGCATGTCTCTGTCTATTTACACTATTCTCATGTTTTCTCCATGTATGTCCTATCCATTGCCAGAATCTTTTCTTCATCTTCTTGATTCCGTGTTATTTGTCTCGTTATCTTTATGAGCTCAACAGTTATGATTTTGTCATACCAGTTTAGTCCTTCTATTGTTTGCGAAAGCAGCAATTAATGAAATATGTTAACACCATTTGATTAATTAGTTGTCACCAATAAGCGACAAAAGAGCCAGAGGAAGACATGTAGATGCCAGAAGACATACTAGACGGACACATCTGATACATAAAGACTGTCTGTTTAAAGTGACAGTACAAACGGTGTGGGCTCGCTAAAGAAACATGAGCAGATCCAGAGCCATGTTTCGACAGTTCAGAGATTCGGCGTGAGAGTTCACTAATGAGGGAATCTGTTTGGAGCCATTACCCTCTAGGCTATTGCGTGAGGGTGTATATATGTTTTTGTTTGTCATGCGCGCGTGTGTGTTTTGCCTTATACTCGTCAACAGTGTACTCATGGCCTTTACATCGACTACATCCGGTTTGGGAGCTCCAGGCTGTTTGGTGGCATTTGCAGGCACGCGCTGCTTAATTGGTGAACTGACTGGCTGGCTTGGGGGTCTGGCGTCATCCAGGGTTGTGTCATAATGTTGGTTAATATCGTGATGTTATTTAATCTCGTACTGTTAGTTAATATCATAATATTAGTCTGTATCATTATGTTAGTATTGCAGACGTGGAATCCACAGAATTCCCAACAAGTATAGGAGACAAGCAGGGGCAGAGAGACAGACATACAGAGAGACATAGACACACAGACCAAGATAGAAATGCAGACTATGGTAAATAGTTTGGATGAATGGACAGACAGATAGACGTGGAATGGGGATGGGGCAGCGGCGGGTACAGACAGACAGACAGGCAGGCAGGCAGGCAAGCAGGCAGGCAGGCAGACGAGCATAATTATGCTATCCCTGGTTCATCATGCGTCAAGATATCGAATCAGAAAGTCTTGTGCATGTTTACTTTTGTCTATGATTCGAGTTACCGCGGAAACTCATCACGAAGTAGTGCACTTACACTGTAAATTAGTTTAATTATTATGTTCATACACTTCTGTTATTTGTTGTTGGGGGGGGGGGGTGGCAGTTCAGGGACACTTGGGACTTGATGGCGATCAGTTTGAACCGATAAGATCATTCTGTGTTTGTTAGAATATCGATTTAAACTGATTGTTCACGATTGTTGAACACAGGTTTTGTATAGTGAGTGAGTTAATCGATCTTTTATGTCGCTACCGTAGGCAGAAGAAATTGTCAGCCATAATATAACAATAAGCTAGGAACATGGCGCTAGCAATGATCAAGAACTATTTTAAAAAATGTATCAATGTCTGGCAGGACGGGCTTTTTAATTCCACGCTGAACTCTCTTGGCTAACGTCGGGAATTCATTGAGATTTATAGCGCTTGACAGGCTTGACGTAGCTGACAGAATCGAAATAATAGGAAATGTTTTGAGATTCATTTAGATATCGCTCAGCAAATGACATGACCAAATAACATCTTATAGCAGGGAAAGGTTCAGAAATAATGACAAACAACTGAACGTAAAAGTTAGTTAGTTGCATATCCTTTACAGGACGTAGCAGTCAACTCTAGCATGTATTGGCTGTTTGTGAATCTTCGGTAAGTTTACGTTCAGTAGTTTGCCAATGCTTTCTCAACGACCGGCACTCATACCATTGTTTGAAAATCAACGCAAGGCGGTCCGCTTCTAAATCACCCGCAGATATGATTCGAACGCGGTATGCAGGATTACGAATTGCATTCGTAACTCCTTCGCCACAGCGCGTAGCTTAAACTTGCCAAGAAATCACAAAGAGCCTAAAAAATGCTGAGGTTGACTGCGATGTGCTGTAAAGGATAGGAAACTAACTTTAACAGCAGGGAAAGATTATAAAACTCTACGTAGAACTAGCTCAATAAATGTCAGGGTCTAACAGCCGTTTATAATAGAGAATATTTTATTATTCTCACAGATCTCACCCAGCAAATGACAGGGTCTAACAGCCGTTTATAATAGATAATGTTTTATTATTTTCTTAGATCTCGTCCGCCGGCTCCGTAGCGAATGAGTTACGGGTGCAGTTCGTAATCCCACATACCGCGTTCGAAACATAGCTGTGTTGGTTTTTTATGAAATGGTATGGGTGCCGGTCGTTCAAAAATCAATGGCAAACTACTGAACGTAAACTTGTCCAGGAATCACGAACAGGCAATTACTGCTGGGGTTGACTGCTACGTCCGTAAAGGATATGCAACTAAAATTTTTTTGTTTCTGCGAGGGTAAGTTAATAAATAAGTCACAAATGGCTGTAGAAAAATAACTAAATATGATAACAACTTGAAACCTGTTTATTTGCATACATATATTGTCCCTTTATTTCTCAACATAATTTCCACCAACATTAATGCACTTATCACATCGTTTTGTCAGTCCGCCCAAATCGGCTGCATAAAATTGCGTGCCTTGTTTTCATTTACTTACCATCCCACAGAACTGTGTGACTTACTTATTGACTCGTCCTCGTAACTTTTTCTACCCAACCATGCACCGGTTTACGGGAAATCGCTAGGGACTAAGTCCACTGATATCCCACCTTGGCGGGAGACATTTCACGAATGACGCCAAAGTTGAATAAGAAGTGAAAACGTGGTTTAGAAAACAGAGCATGCAGTTCTATGCAGCCGGTTTGGGCGACTATTAAACAATGGGATAAGTGCATCAGTGTTGGTGGAAATTATGTTGAGAAATAAAGGGACAATGTATGTATAACAATAAACTTGTTTCTAGTTGTTATCATATTATGTTATTTTTCTACAGCCATTTGTGACTTACTTATTAACTTACCCTCGTATTTAGTTCTCGCCTAGCAAATACCAGGAACCAACAGCCGTTTATAAAAGAACAAGTCTTACTTTCCGTACAAAACTAGCTCAGCAAATGTCTGGAACTGACAGCCGTTTATACAGGGTGGGGCAAAATGATCTGACACATTTGTAACTTTAATAAAACTAAATTAGAAAAAATGAACAAAAAAGTATTTTTATTTATCAAATGTACACATGATGCCATTTTGCTTTATGTTTTTTTAATAATGATTTGTTTGGGGAAATTCAACAATAGGTTCCCCGTAATGCTATTGTGATTTTCAGTGACGAGGCCCATTTTCATTTGTGTGGAAGCGTGAATAAGCAAAATTTCCTCTATTGGTCCCAGAACAATCCTCATGAGTTACACGAACGCCCCTTGCACAGTCCTCGTGTAACTGTATGATGTGCGATAGCAGAATTTAGTATTTTGGGTCCGTACTTTTTTGAAGAAGACAATGTTACAGTGACCGTTAACTCTGAACGATATTGCGTGTTGCTGGACACTTTTCTGCGACCCAAATTGGGTGAACTTGACGTCAGAAATAATGTTTGGTTCCAATCAGATGGCGCAACAGCCCACACGTCTAGACGTTCAATGGAAATTTTGAGGGAGATGTTCCCCGGTCATTTAATTTCATTCCGAGGTGACCTCGGTTGGCCTGCCCGATCACCTGACTTGAACCCGTGTGATATTTTTCTCAGGGGATACCTAAATTCAAAGGTATACAATCTATTGAACAATTGAAAGATGCAATTCATCAAGAAATTGAGTCTATTCCACATGAAATGATCCGCCGAGTTATGGACAACTTTCGCGAACGTCTTAAACGGTGTGTGGACAATAACGGCGAACATTTGACTGATGTAATTTTTAAAAGAAAATGAAATAAAATGACATCATATGTACATTTAGGAAATAAAAATACTTTTTTTTCATTATTCAAACAACATAAAACAAAATGGCATCATGTGTACATTTGATAAATAAAAATACTTTTTTGTTCATTTATTCTAATTTAGTTTTATTAAAGTTACAAATGTGTCAGATCATTTTGCCCCACCCTGTAGTAAGCAAAGGTGTATAATTTCACATAGGACTGACTCGGCAGATGTACACTGACACCAGCGAGAATGTCACGAAGATCGCCGCCTCCTGCTCAATTAAGGTCATTAGACCGGCTGAAAATGTCCTAGACCAGCCTGCGAGTGAAGACCCTTTAGGAGGAAACGTTGTCCTTCCAGCTCCAGCCACACACATACACAGCCTGAGGCGACAGTTGCGTCCGTTTTGGGAATTCTGTCCGGGATAATAATGCCAGTAAAATAGGTCAGGCGAACGGAGTCAAGGCTAGAGTTATGTCTGGGAGAGTGATCTAGAAGTACGTTGGTGGTTTCAGATACCGCCTAATGCCTAGCGGTCCGCCGTTAAAGATGTCATGCTTACGTTTTCTTATATGAATAAAATTAGCGGAACTGCGGTAAAGCTGTGGAAATGTAAACGATATAAAACAACTCACAGTAATGCAGCTTTACAGAACAGAATTACGAATAATACAGGAAGTCGCGGCGACTATCCTTCATCAGCAAACAAATACATAGGCCTACACAAAACAACATATAACCACGGAGAAGACCCTCCAGTGACTATATTATATTAAGACATAAGAACGGGATGAGAAGAATGGAAAGATGAAATAATGAGAATAATGAAGAGAAAACGAAAATTTGAAACACAATTGTTTGTTACTTATCTCAGAATCCCAGGCTGTGATACTAGCATGAATTTCACTTTGATACTCTTATACTTGTATAGACAGCCGTGGGGGTCTGTGGGTCATGGGGACCCCGGTAGGGGATGGTAACGGTTCATTGGAGATCCCAGGTAAATGAGTGGAAGTGGTACATGAAAAAAAGGTGGAAGAAGGAAAGGCGGGAAACTGGAAGCAATGGAGATGTGATGTTGGTCCAAGGGCGAAAACTAAACAGAAGTGCCCTGATGGATGTCCGTACAATACTTGAGTGGGTGCCAATTTCTTAGTCTCTTGTCTTATAAGACGCATTTCAGATAAGAAAAAACTATTTCCTGGGTCAAGGTGAGTTCGCCTTATGAGGTCTGCTCTGTATTAACCATATCAGACATCGAGTGCCGATTGGTCTATACAAATATGGAGGACAGCACCATATACCAAATGTATCTCAAGCTGTAACAAAACTGTCCTTTACTTATTTTACTTTTACATCTGTAACAAGAAGCTGTTTCTTGAAGTGAATCGACTGACAACAAGCAAGGCAACACAGCAGGGACAACAAAGGTGATCTCACAAATCACAAGGCGCTTGGTCTGCCGACTGTTGCTGGTAGGCTCAAGGTGATGCAGGCGAAGGCATACCTCAGAGTAGCTGCTGACACAGATCACCCGTTGCATGAGGCGCTGGACGCAGTTAAGGGTCAGAGACTGATAAGAGGGAAATCATGGATGGCTCAGGCGGAGGATACGATCAGACAGGTGTGCATCTTGGAGAACATTAGGCGAGGAGAGGAGTGGGTCAGAGTGCCAGCGGAACAGTCAGACTTGTGCAGAGTTATAATCACATTGAGCCGGGAGTGCAGGGAGTGGCCAGCAGGGGCAACGGAAGTGGAAATCCAGCAACTAATTCAGGATAATGCTCGCTCGAGTGATGTGATTATCTACACAGATGGGTCGGTGTTGAGAGGTAGAAGAAGTACCTGGGGGTTCTTAGCAAACGCTAATGGTCTACGTCTGGTGCAGGAGAGCCTGGCATATGATACCACAACATCTAGCTTAAGAATGGAGGTGGAGGCGGTCAGTTCAGCTTTCCGCTGGATGGAGAATACGACACACACACACACACACACACCCACCCACATCCACACCCACACACACACACACACACACACACACACACACATATCGTGATTGTAATTGACTCAGAAAGCATGCTGAGGAAGGTGAGGACAGGCAAGCTTCGGGCAGAGTGTCTTGCTTCGCTTCGGAGGTCACGGGTGGCAAGTGTGGGTTCAAATTGTGGGTTCATTCACCCCAATTCTTGGCTTGTGCGCTCTTACGAGTAAGTCCTATCTCGGACTGGTTATGTAGTGTTTGTGTCTGTGACGTCAGCAGAGGGATCGGTCGGCGGCTGTCCTTTGTGCATGTTTCCTCTTGTGGTTTTCTTTGTTGGCGCAGGCTCCTGGCTCGTCTGGCTTGACTGGTTGCAGTCCTTAAAAGGACTTTTTATTTGGTATTTTTGCCTTCTCATTTGTGTATTGCCTGTAGAAGCTTTTCGATGTGATATGCCTCCTTGCGCTTTCTTTCACTCCGCTTCCCGCGTTTGAGTTCTTGCTGTCTTTTGATTGCTTCCTCCGTGGTCAGCCATGGGATGATTTCTCCGTCATCTATATAGTATTGCCATGGGTGTTCGTCATCCTCGTTTTTAAATCTGGTACTGTGGCGGTACGGCGGGGCATTGGTTTCCCGTTGAGTTTCTTGTACTTCTTTTCTTTTCTTCCATGCGCTTTCTGTATTCCTCGCACTTGAGTTCGTATTTCCTCGTTATCTCTGCGTGCCATGCTGGCGTTATCGGGTCGTCCTCTATGCCGTCGTCAGGGTGCTCATCTCGGTTTTCTTCGGATGTCTGGTGGGATATTGGCTTCCCTTTGAATGTCTCGGGCGTCGTGGTTGGGCTGCTGGCTTTCGCTTGCGGTTCAGGCTCGGTCTCTTGGTTTTCATCCTGCGATTTCTCTGTAATTTCTTGTTCGGCTTCTGTTGTTTTGTTTCGGAGTATTTCCATTTCAGCTTTCTGTAGTTCTCGCTCTGATTTAATGGTTTGTAGGATCTCTTCGTTCTCCTTCTTAATCAGTGCCATATGTTCTACTTCTTGCTTGATGTTTTGCTGAATCTCTTTCATTTCCGCCAGTAGTTTTTCGTTGTCGCTATTCGGAGTCGGCGTCAGCAGTGCCTTGACTTGTCTCTTCAACTCGTCTATCTGTTTTTGCAGTTGATCTCTTTCAGCTTGTGCTATACCCGTGGCTGTCTCGCCCCTTCGCATTGCTTCCTTGACTGATGTCTTCGTGGTAGTTGCGATCTTTAAGGCGTCTCTGTGTCGTTGCAGGTACGGACAGCCCAAGTATCTTGCTCCATGCTTGCCCAGGCAGTTGGCGCACTTTCTTTTGTTGTTAGGAGCTCTGAAGTCCGTGTCCAGCTTGGCCAGCGGACACTCCTTGAAGGCGTGGTGATCGGCGCAGTAACGGCAGATTTCCGTCTTACTGCGGCATATTGCTCTGCTGTGGCCGGCCCTCTGGCATCTGGAACATTGGTTGACTCTAGGGATGAATCTCTCTGGCTGCTGCATTCTGTTGTTGATTGATACTGTTATCGGCATCTCGCTGCCCTCCGATATCACCACCGCCAAGGTTGTAGGTATCTTGGAGTAGGTGAGGAGCCGCTCCGCCTTCATGAATCGGATGTGAGGATTCTCTTCTCGTAGCTGCTTCAGGATTTCTTCAGTCTGTCAGCTCCACTTGAATCCGCTTGACAACCCATCGGACTGTTTTTGAGTCGGTGTTCCCGGCTCTGGTGTCTTTCTCCTCCTTCTTCTCTGTTGTCTTGATTCTTGTCTGTGTTGGGCTGTCGATCTTCTCCCTCGTGGTAGCTTCAGTAATAGCTGTAGTATCAGGCTCTTTGATGCAGCTAGCAGGTAGGCTCTCCACGTTCTTCTTCTTGTTGTCGGCTCCCACGCTGCACATCTTGGCTACCGCGTGTTTCTTGTTGTTGGACTTTCAACGTGACATTTTCTCCCGTATCAGGCTTCTTGACTTGTTCAGGCGACTTGTCTTGATAGCGCTCGCAGTGCGAATGACGACGACGGACACCCACAGTTCAGTGTGCTTTAGGACTCTTATTTATATTGCCATGTGGATTGAAAAGAAATGGTTTCTAGTTATTCTATTAAGATGTTTTCTCAATGTTTATCACATACAATGCTAGCATCTTTTCCTCATTCCTTGATTGGCTGGAATGCGTTTAGTTCACTCCACGAGCTCCGCATTCGTGATTCCGTCATATCATTTTAGTTCTTCTTTCTGCGCAGGCACCAGTTAATGGTTGCTTGGAGTGTTCCTGATTAGAGAAATTAGACGTAGACAGTCACTATTTTTTGGACATGTTATGAGGAGAAATAAATTAGTGATAACTGGAAGATTGAGGAGAAAAGAACAAAGAGAAGTCGCAATCGAACCCCAGCATTGTTTGACTGTGTGATTTCTTTGGAAGTTTACGTTCAGTTGCCATTGCTTTCTGGATAGATCGGTTCTCCTACAATTTTGTAACATGGCGGTCTATTGCCATTGCTTTCTGGATAGATCGGCACTCCTACAATTTTGTAACATGGCGGTCTGTTGCGAAATCTCCAGTAGCTGTGATTGGAAAGCGGTATGCGGGATTATAAATAACCCCTTCGCCACAGAGCGGGCATAAAGAGCAGGCAGAGAAGACAATACCTGGATGGCTTGGTTACGTGGAATGGTCGAGACCAGAACACGGTGCTGATCCACGACTCTGGTGATCGTGCAAGATGGGGAAACATGGCCGCCCACGCTTATCGGCTTGGTTCGTGATGATGATCCACAGAACAGTTATAACATAGTACCTGTTATAAGGGGATGTTGCGCAAAGCTAAAGATCTAAAGATGCATTAGCTAATAATGCACGCTTGAGCACCATAGCTAAGGGTAGCCATGGGTGTTGTTAGATGACAACAAAAACAGTAAGGGCTTGACCGCCAGCTGGTCAGGTTGAAAGTATATGAAGTCTCCATGAGAAATATGTGTTATCAAATAGAACTGAGTCACCTTTTATGAAATGCGGCTATGCCTTTTACAAGAATCCAGAATAAACCTGAATCTTTTATTAACACCGGCTTGCGTTGTTGATGTGGAGAATGCGGGCCTGTGAGTTACTACCACTTGTCTGATCCGGCTTTATTTAGATCGCCTGCTGATGTTAGCTGAGTAAGCGAAATTTAATTTAAATTAGTTAAGGAGTAGGCATGTGTGTATAATTATTTGTTTTAAGATCCATCCATCCATCATGTGCCATGCCGGTAAGCGTGGGCGGTCATGTTCTGCCATCTCACTCGATCAACAGAGTCGTGGATCAGTTCCGTGTTTCTGTCTCGACCATGCCACAAGGCCAAGCCATCCAGATACTTGTTTCTAGGTCTTCCCCTTGGTCTGTTCCCCTCGATCTTACCAATTGTCACCAAGTTCTCCAAATCATTTCTTCTCATAACATGCCCAAAAAATTTAAGATAGCATTGAAGAATTGAAAACCTGATGCATGTTTTTAAAGATTTGTCTTTGAGTAACCTTTTGCAGAGTATGGGATAGCGATAGGAAAGCTGCCTACGTATTGAAAACAACAAGGGATTTATATCATAAAGGCGTGGTGAGCTACTATGGAAATCTTTTATAGGAAGCTAGGACGTGTGACAGAGTTGATGGATAGCTTAAAAATGGACGTAGATACAATTTAGGCTATGATGGAATTGATAAAGAGGCAGACGCGTGAAAGCACGAGACAGGTATGAGATATTATGGTGTAGGCAAGCCCAATAGATGGCAGCCGGTTAATAGGAATGATAAACAGTGCGGCAACAATACTAAAGTTATTAGTTATATAAATATGAAAGCAGATAAGAGTGAGACACAGAGATATATAGTGAAACAAAACAAAAATTCAGGAATTGGTAATGGTCAGAAAAGGAAACAGCGGTCTTGGCCTTCAAATAGTGAAAACGCAAGAGCTTTACGAGAAAACTGGTTACAGATCAGACAGTTGCGATATTCGGTTGCAAGGTTGAGTAACAGAGAAGAAAACACAGACAGGACTTTAGGTGGTCAGAAGGTGTTTTCAGTCTTTAGTGTCAGACAAGAAAACGAAACACAGACACAGCCAGCCAGTAGTGTGGAGAAGAGTACTCAGACACAGATTGGTAAAGTGGAAAGGAAAACTCAACCAAAACCAACTCAGTTGAAAGTGACAAAGGGAGACACCGTTAAATTTAAGGAGGCAGGCCGTGCAGAGGTTAGACAGACCAAGACAAAAGACACCAACAGAAAAATTAGAAAGAGTGCCAAGGCTAGATCTGCAACGAGTTTGCTTGTAAATATAGGGGATGATTCGTCAGAGGCATCGGATAACCAGGGAGCAGTAGTGCGGAATACTAAGTTAATAAATTTGTATGCAGATAATGAAGAAGAAAGTTTAGCCGGGTTGGCAGATATTGAAGATAATGTACGTGACCATAAGTTAACTAAATTTAAAAGGAATAAGAAAATTGTAAAAGAAGAGCATCCAGAGTGGAGAGGAATTAATTCTTCCTATGGGACATGTGACAGTAACCTAGAAACTATACCTGTTACTGCTGATTCATCATATACCAGTATATATGGCAGAAAAGTAGCAATACCCAGGAGACGAATTCCAAAGATGGGAGAAAAAGATACTTTCAAAAAGAAAGATGTTTGTCTAGTAGAAAGTAGAACACAAAAACAGCAGAAGACTGAAGCGGAGGATAAACTTAGAAGTCTCATGAAATCGATAAGACCATGGTTATATTTAAATAAGAATTAACTGATACGTGAGGATTTAAGTATTTTGTAATTGAGATTGGAGTAATTCAGGTTTGATGAGAGTTAGTCTGAAATAAACGAAATGAGGCCATTTTATAGTATCACAGTAGGCCTATGTGGTATATGGTGTAGATATACTAACTCAAATGTTGTGTTTGGAGCAGAGAGGATTAGAGTGAAGAGCGGTGGAGAATCACAGCAAGTGATGTGTGATGTTGAGAACTGATGTAGTGTTGTCTTGTGTTGTATAAGTTGTCTTGGGGTATAGAGGAGCGAGCGTAAGGATTCATGAATCAGTCATAGAATAGTGACAGATTGGGTAGTGCGGCTGTTATAGGTTGACAATAGTGTGAGTAATAGAGACAAGATGGAAGGTATAGAATGCATGTTCAAAGTTTTGAGTATCGGAGTGGTCTGCGTAGCTGCGCTATAGAGAATTGCGGGTGCAAAGGGTGTCCTTGCGTGCATAGAGGGTATAATGTGTTTGGTTGTGATGAGTGGAGAGTGGACGAATGGGAGTTTGAAACGTCCCGTGTCCAGAATGGTCGGATGGATTGGGATGCTCATGTTGAGTGATGTGTGCTGGAGTAGTAGACGTAAGGTAAACTTGACACGGAGGTAAGCTTATTATGAATGTTGATTACTGGAGTTAATGCGTTGTCTGAGCTGGGTTGACGCAGAGCTTTTGAAAGAGGAACAAATGATTGTAAAAAATTTAAACAAGAAAGTAGCTGGGTTGCGAAAGTTATATGATGATGATACACAAATGGATATGGATTAAGAGCCATGAAGTAAAAGTGTGGGTAATAATTGAATGTCTATAATAGATAGACAGATATAAGATGGGGTAGACAGGGTAGACGGTCACAGACATGAGCTCAGTGGCGGTATTTTTGTTGCTGTAGATAACGGCATGAATTGAGAAGTTAGAGGTTTTAGTAGGTAATGCCCATAACAAATATTAGGTTGCTGAGGTTTTCGGTTTATGCCTTGAGTGTCATAGATTAAGCGAGCTTCAGAGATATGATGAGGAAGCTGATAGGAAGTGTATCCCTGATTTGCTGGAGTGGTGTATGTAGTGGTCAGAGGATTATTTTTAGTAGGTGATGTTTATAATGTTGGAGGAGGTTTTGAGTAGTAAGGCCCATAATGGACCTTTTGGTTGCGTCCTCGGGATGTTTTGTGGTTGACATTACATTTCGAGGTTGCTATGACTGAAGTAACGTTTAGAGCCATAATATTAGTGGTGTCTGTAATAAATGGACACTTAGAGGTGGTTTCGGGTTGCTAAGTTTCTGTGGGTGACGGCATAACCTAAAGTAACTGGGAAAGATAGATTAAACGTTCAGAGCCATGATGAGGTGGTTAATAGAAGAGACATTGATGATATTTTTGTGTTTGGTGCTGTGGATATCAGCACAAACTGTAGTAGTCAGAGATTAAGTAATATACATAAATTAGGTGAGTTTCGGGGATATGATAAGAAAGCTGGTAGAAGTGTTGCCGTAATAAGTAGTATATTTGAGTTGTGAGAGATATGTAATTGTTTTTTAGACTTTACTGCATAAAGTCTCAGGGCGACATGGTGGGGTAAATGTGAGTATGGTTTTGCGAGGAAGAGTTCTTGTTCTTTCCTATCCGGTGGCCACCGATTCTCTGTCTTTCTATTGTGTGTTAGCATGAGTGGTTTCAAGATGGTTGAATTTGGAGAATTAGTAATGCTGAGGTATTACTTATTGGCGTAGATATGTTGATGATGATGGTAGAGAGTATGGGATCACTGTGACCATGGGGAAATGATGATGACGAAGAAGAAGCATGAGTAACTGAGGTCACTGTGAATAATAGTAGAAGTTTTAAGGCTTAAGTAATGTTGGGGGGGGGGGGGGGTGATGGCAGATAATTATATAGGACCGACCCATGAGTGGTTGAGTAAAGTTGTGTTGTGGGTGGTGGTAGCGGATGACTATGGATCTCAGGGGAAGTTAAGTAATGATGGGGTAGTAATTAATGAAGATAGTAAGAGTCCGGAAGACTCCGGTGATAAGCAATTAGAGGGGCTTATAAAAAGTCCCAGGTTATATGTTACTTAGATGTTTTTTGGCTGTGTTTTTAGAATTTAGAGGTTATGGGTTGAGTATGTTAAAGTAGGTTTTGGGTTCTAAGACTTTTCAAGGAAAAGTCTTGGTTGTGTGGAGAGAAGGAATATAACAGAGTACCTGTTATAAGGGGATGGTGCGCAAGCTAAAGATCTAAAGATGCATTAGCTAATAATGCACGCTTGAGCACCATAGCTAAGGGTAGCCATGGGTGTTGTTAGATGACAACAAAAACAGTAAGGGCTTGACCGCCAGCTGGTCAGGTTGAAAGTATATGAAGTCTCCATGAGAAATATGTGTTATCAAATAGAACTGAGTCACCTTTTATGAAATGCGGCTATGCCTTTTACAAGAATCCAGAATAAACCTGAATCTTTTATTAACACCGGCTTGCGTTGTTGATGTGGAGAATGCGGGCCTGTGAGTTACTACCACTTGTCTGATCCGGCTTTATTTAGATCGCCTGCGCTGTTACACAGTACTGATCTGACGTTTCTACAAATGTCCTAGTGCTTGCCTTTAGTATTTTTTTAAATGTTGAATATCCCTTACAGGACGTTGCAGTCAACACCAGCATTTTTCAGCTGCTGTTTATGTACTTGGCAAGTTTTACGTTCGGTAGTTTGCCATTGCTTTCTGAACGACCAGCTCACATACCCCCGTAAGTTACCAGTGCGGCGTGAACTGCTGCCGATTCTCGCAGCTGCTGTTTCCCCCACGTGGATATACGGGATTACGAACAATGTCGTTAACGCCTTGGCCAGGGAGAACGCCCCTTTTGTATTATATTTTAATAATGTTTTTTTCCTCACCTCATCTATGTCTACATTGCTACATATGTCTGTGCTTTCATCCAAGCGTGTTAGAATCCACAAAGAGAAAATAGGTTATTATTTGCTTGGTTTGTACTCTTTATTTGTGTCTTTCCTGTGTGAATATTTTGACCTATTTGTTGTGACCTCCCATCAAGTGCATTTAATTTATCTTGGATCTAATTGTGTGTACACCCGCTCCACGTGAAGACAAAACTCTGGAGATATCGACAAGCTCAAAACTGACAGTTGCTTTCCTTGATATATTCATATTGACAACTGAATATGCAAGAAGATGAATAATTTAATGTGATAGCTACTGCTGACTGAAAACAATACACTGACTTCATTCAGGCTGTGCTCAGTAAGCAAAACTTGACGAACACAAATGACTGTTTGCAGATCAACATTTTGTATCCTTAAACTTTTAGATTCGCGGAGAGAACTAAACAAATTGCAGTGAACCAAAAGGTAGAGAGAGGACACTGGCGCTGGATAGGAAACATATGGAGAAAACCCGAGGACAATGTAATTATTCACTCTCTTGTCTGGAACCCACACTGGAAAAACTAACAAGTTCATATATCAATATCTCAATTAAGATGTAACATTAATGGTATAAATTATCTCACCCCTTAACGGGTTAGACCACAAGAATATTAAGCTAAGGCAAGGCCCGGGCTGGACTTTGCAGCTTCCACTCATAATCATCAGTCAGTTTTTTTTTTTTCAAGTGGCGTATCCTGTGCAGAACTCTGACCTCATACGCCTTTCGAGAACTCTCACTAACTAAAGATGCATCTGTTGCTGTCATATGTAAATAAATGATCTATCTATGACATCTTGAAACAATCTACATGTTTGTCTCGCTCTTCTCCGCTTCTCCTGTAAATCCGAATCCATAATGATCTTTTCCTGACATCCAGGGAGCTGCGGCAGCATACTGACCAGGCGATCGCCGGCTGTACAGGTGGTCAGGGTTTGATCCGCACCGGGGTGGGTTCAACAACTGACTGAGCTCCCAGGTCAACCCAAGGCTAAAATGGGTACCCGGAAATGTTTAGGGAAGAATGTTTTGCACACCATAGATGTGTGCAAAAAGGTCTATAAAATATGTATACCGCAACCAATGCAAACTACTGAACGTAAACATTTACCAAGAGATCACAACAGCAAAAAATGTTGGTGCTGACTGCAATGTCCTGTAAATGATATACAACTAACTTAATGGGACCTTTATTTATGTTTAGTCATTCATGTCTTTTTACATGCCCAAAACATTTCCTTTTTCTCAATTGTATTTGTCATAATAACCAATTCATTTTCAATACTGAGTTCTTGTTGGATAGATCAATGTGTTCTCTAATCCATCTGATGCATTTTCAGCGTTACTTGTATTCACTTTGGTGAATATCCTGAATACCTCCAGGATCTCCACAGAGGTACTAAAACTCCAGCTTATAATAACATAATAGAACCTTTACTGTTATATGGATGTGAATCATGGATAATAAGCAGACAAGCTTAGACAACACTAGACACATAATTGTACAAGCCAATATGTTATGGTACACCAGACACATATTGGTACAAATCAATATGTTATGGTACACTAGACACAGAATAATACAACACCAAAGTCGAGCTAACTTCATCAGAATTTTATTGTGCTGACTATGTCATTCTGATATGTATAGTTCATACAATGAAACAATGTGTGATGGATACAATGAAAGACAACACATGTGTATATACTATTAGCATCTAGCTACCAACAACAACAACAAAGTCATACCTACATACACACAAAGCAGATAGTTGTTTGAAAAGAACATTAATATAATATATTGTAAAGTAAGTATACATATTTTAGCAAATAACTTTTTCCCATGTAAGAAAATTAACTGTCTACTCGATAACACCTAAAAGACGCAAAATAAATTGTACGTGTATAATCTGCATATAGGAAAACACAAAGCAGTTTCCTGTTCATGACAAATAGCAAAATGTGACGACTGTGTCACAGAACAATCTCAGCACAAGAATAATTCATTTATTCACTTCCTATGGTATATTATTCTGCTAGTATGCACCTGGTGAGATGCAAAATATGCCAGGCAATAAATCATGCAACATGTTGTCTGCGGCTTCTATGTTTAAAATCTAAGCAGTTAAACAATCACTGAATGAAGTTTTAATCACATGGGGAAAGCAAAGCATGACAATCTTATTACTATAGAAGTAAAAAAATTACAAAAAAAACAAGTAATTAAACAGTTAAAAACACAAAGTGGATAAACAGAGTGATTAAAAGCCACTAGTGAAGTGTTAAGAAGAAAAGAATAACACAATTGACAATTTAACTACAGAAATAACAACTAAGTCATTAGTGAGGTGTTAGAAAAAAGTAACAAAATTGACACTTAACTGTAGAAGTAACAACATAGTGACTAAGCAACCATTAGTGAAATGTTAACCAGAAAAGAATAACAAAATTGACACCAACTACAGAAGTAATAACTAAGTGACTTAACAGTCATGAGGTGTTAAAAAAAAAGAGTTAACAACATTGACACTGTAACAAATAACTGATTAATGTCACTAGTAAAGTGTTAACCAGAAAAGAATAACAAATGGAAGAGCTGTTTTATACTGGAAGAAGAATCGGTCACTGTCACTGAGAAACTACACAAGTACACTAAGATGACGGCAACAGATGTCCAGTCTCTCTCAGGGAACGCTGGCGTGCAAATTGGCCAACAGTTATTAGTGAACAGTGAACCACTGAGTCTAGCAAGTGTGAGGTGACTCCAGGATGTAAACAGTTATTAGTGAACAGTGAACCACATGAGTCTAGCAAGTGTGAGGTGACTCCAGGATGTAAACAGTTATTAGTGAACAGTGAACCACATGAGTCTAGCAAGTGTGAGGTGACTCCAGGATGTAAACAGTTATTAGTGAACAGGAACCACTGAGTCTAGCAAGTGTGAGGTGACTCCAGGATGTAAAAGTTATTAGTGAACAGTGAAGACATGAGTCTAGCAAGTGTGAGGTGACTCCAGGATGTAAACAGTTATTAGTGAACAGTGAACCACATGAGTCTAGCAAGTGTGAGGTGACTCCAGGATGTAAACAGTTATTAGTGAACAGTGAACCACATGAGTCTAGCAAGTGTGAGGTGACTCCAGGATGTAAACAGTTATTAGTGAACAGTGAACCACATGAGTCTAGCAATTGTGAGGTGACTCCAGGATGTAAACAGTTATTAGTGAACAGTGAACCACATGAGTCTGTGTGAGGTGACTCCAGGATGTAAACAGTTATTAGTGAACAGTGAATCACATGAGTCTAGCAAGTGTGAGGTGACTCCAGGATGTAAACAGTTATTAGTGAACAGTGAACCACATGAGTCTAGCAAGTGTGAGGTGACTCCAGGATGTGAACAGTTATTAGTGAACAGTGAACCACATGAGTCTAGCAAGTGTGAGGTGACTCCAGGATGTAAACAGTTATTAGTGAACAGTGAACCACACGAGTCTAGCAAGTGTGAGGTGACGCCAAGATGTAAACAGTTATTAGTGAATAGTGAACCACATGAGTCTAGCAAGTGTGAGGTGACTCCAGGATGTAAACAGTTATTAGTGAACAGTGAACCACATGAGTCTAGCAAGTGTGTAGTGACTCCAGGATGTAAACAGTTATTAGTGAACAGTGAACCACATGAGTCTAGGAAGTGTGAGGTGACTCCAGGATGTAAACAGTTATTAGTGAACAGTGAACCATGGAAATCTAGCAAGTGTCAAGTGACTCCAGGATGTAAACAGTTATTAGTGAACAGTGAACCATGGGAGTCTAGCAAGTGTCAGGTGACTCTAGGATGTAAACAGTTATTAGTGAACAGTGAACCACATGAGTCTAGCAAGTGTGAGGTGACTCCAGGATGTAAACAGTTATTAGTGAACAGTGAACCACACGAGTCTAGCAAGTGTGAGGTGACTCCAGGATGTAAACAGTTATTAGTGAACAGTGAACCACACGAGTCTAGCAAGTGTGAGGTGACTCCAGGATGTAAACAGTTATTAGTGAACAGTGAACCACATGAGTCTAAAAGTGTGAGGTGACTCCAGGATGTAAACAGTTATTAGTGAACAGGAACCACATGAGTCTACCAAATGTGAGGTGACTCCTGTTTGGGGGAACGATTTTGCACACCATATGTGTGCAAAAGGTCTATAAAATATTATACCGCAACCAATGCAAACTACTGAACGTAAACATTTACCAAGAGATCACAACAGCAAAAAATGTTGGTGCTGACTGCAATGTCCTGTAAATGATATACAACTAACTTAATGGGACCTTTATTTATGTTTAGTCATTCATGTCTTTTTACATGTCCAAACATTTCCTTTTTCTCAATTGTATTTGTCATAATAAACCAATCATTTTCAATACTGAGTTCTTGTTGGATAGATCAATGTGTTCTCTAATCCATCTGATGCATTTTCAGCGTTACTTGTATTCACTTTGGTGAATATCCGAATACCTCCAGGATCTCCACAGAGGTACTAAAACTCCAGCTTATAATAACATATAGAACCTTTACTGTATATGGATGTGAATCATGGATAATAAGCAGACAAGCTTAGACAACACTAGACACATAATTGTACAAGCCAATATGTTATGGTACACCAGACACATATTGGTACAAATCAATATGTTATGGTACACTAGACACAGAATAATACAACACCAAAGTCGAGCTAACTTCATCAGAATTTTATTGTGCTGACTATGTCATTCTGATATGTATAGTTCATACAATGAAACAATGTGTGATGGATACAATGAAAGACAACACATGTGTATATACTATTAGCATCTAGCTACCAACAACAACAACAAAGTCATACCTACATACACACAAAGCAGATAGTTGTTTGAAAAGAACATTAATATAATTATATTGTAAAGTAAGTACTACATATTTTAGCAAATAACTTTTTCCCATGTAAGAAAATTAACTGTCTACTCGATAACACCTAAAAGACACAAAATAAATTGTACGTGTATAATCTGCATATAGGAAAACACAAAGCAGTTTCCTGTTCATGACAAATAGCAAAATGTGACGACTGTGTCACAGAACAATCTCAGCACAAGAATAATTCATTTATTCACTTCCTATGGTATATTATTCTGCAGTATGCACCTGGTGAGATGCAAAATATGCCAGGCAATAAATCATGCAACATGTTGTCTGCGGCTTCTATGTTTAAAATCTAAGCAGTTAAACAATCACTGAATGAAGTTTTAATCACATGGGGAAAGCAAAGCATGACAATCTTATTACTACAGAAGTAAAAAAATTACAAAAAAAAAACAAATAATTAAACAGTTAAAAACACAAAGTGGATAAACAGCGTGATTAAAAGCCACTAGTGAAGTGTTAAGAAGAAAAGAATAACACAATTGACAATTTAACTACAGAAATAACAACTAAGTCATTAGTGAGGTGTTAGAAAAAAGTAACAAAACTGACACTGTAACTGCAGAAGTAACAACACAGTGACTAAGCAACCATTAGGGAAATGTAACCAGAAAAGAATAACAAAATTGACACCAACTACAGAAGTAATAACTAAGTGACTTAACAGTCATGAGGTGTTAACAAAAAAGAGTTAACAACATTGACACTGTAACAAATAACTGATTAATGTCACTTGTAAAGTGTCAACCAGAAAAGAATAACAAATGGAAGAGCTGTTTTATACTGGAAGAAGAATCGGTCACTGTCACTGAGAACTACACAAGTGTACTAAGATGACAGCAACAGATGTCCAGTCTCTCTCAGGGAACGCTGGCGTGCAAATTGGCCAACAGTTATTAGTGAACAGTGAACCACGTGAGTCTAGCAAGTGTCAGGTGACTCCAGGATGTAAACAGTTATTAGTGAACAGTGAACCATGGGAGTCTAGCAAGTGTCAGGTGACTCCAGGATGTAAACAGTTATTAGTGAACAGTGAACCACATGAGTCTAGCAAGTGTCAGGTGACTCCAGGATGTAAACAGTTATTAGTGAACAGTGAACCATGGGAGTCTAGCAAGTGTCAGGTGACTCCAGGATGTAAACAGTTATTAGTGAACAGTGAACCATGGGAGTCTAGCAAGTGTCAGGTGACTCCAGGATGTAAACAGTTATTAGTGAACAGTGAACCACATGAGTCTAGCAAGTGTGAGGTGACTCCAGGATGTAAACAGTTATTAGTGAATAGTGAACCACACGAGTCTAGCAAGTGTGAGGTGACTCCAGGATGTAAACAGTTATTAGTGAACAGTGAACCAAATGAGTCTAGCAAGTGTGAGGTGACTCCAGGATGTAAACAGTTATTAGTGAACAGTGAACCACGGGAGTCTAGTAAGTGTGAGGTGACTCCAGGATGCGAAGGCAGCACGCCTACCTGCTGCTTTAGAAGTTTTGGGGTTAATAACAACATTTATTGTGCTACTTCTAAAATACATAAAGATAGCAACAGGCCTAAGGAAGAGCAGCAATAAAGAAATAGAAAAGACAAACAGAAAGAACATATAACACAAAACACCCACTAAACTGCTATCACAGGGCTGAAAACTGTCTGTATGTTAAGTGTTTTCACATTCATCCAACTAATCTTGTAACGGCTGGAAGGCCAGCATTGTTGGCTAGTTTTTCCAAATGTTTACGCAGAACAACACTTATTACAAGCACTATCTTGTACACTGCTCACAAAAACCTTGACCAAAATGCTCTTCCTAACATGATGCCAAACATGCATAACATGGCCTGCAGAAAGAAGATGAAAAGTGTAATCTCATAATGCCAAAACCTGGTATATGCAAAATCCTATCACTCTGAGGTCCTAACAGATATGAGCTATAGGACTGCCTACTGAATGGAGAGAGATAGCAGTAGCATTGAGAATGATGTACCAAAACTTAGTTGCAATAGATGAAATCACTGCTTTAAGGGCTGTCAAAAGCTACAATTGTAGGAAACTGCACATTATCACTTCTTCTTCTTTTGTCCTACTGGTTTTTGCCATAAATAGTCTAAGAGAAGCGATAGATGTAATTTTCTGCTTTCTGCTTGTGCAAATGTCATATCTGAACTCTCTCTGAGTTGTCTTGCCTTGTATAACAATATTCTCATATCAAAAACAGCGGCTGCTGGTTGATCTTGTTCAAACCATTATGAGAAATGAAACCTAACTATCATTGCAGAAAACCACCAACAATTATCAATAAGTAAAGCACAGAGATGATCAACAACCATCATGAAAAAATCCCAGAGAACTGTCATTGCAGGAATCCACCAACAACCATCATGAAGAAATCACAGAAAACTATCATTGCAACTCTTGAGAGTATACATAAAAAGTGTCCACATAATTCTTCTAGCCGCTAGACAAATGAACAAATAGGGTAGGTTGAAATCCTTCACAGACACACTGAATAAACACTCTAGACTCTATACTAAAGGTGGATGACAGACCTGGCCAACGAAGACACCTTTGTAACTGAAGACACCTTTGTAACGATGACTAGCTGGATGTGTGTGCAAGTACATTTGTTCTTTCAGCAAGGCACTGTCACTATCTGGAGATGGCAGATTCTGGGTGTGCCCACACTGTACATTCAACATTGATATCGTTTAGTGTGTCCTTTAATCTCTACTTCTTTCCTCTACTTCTAGGAGTGCTGATCAATAACTGTAAATTTATTTCTCATATTATACATAAAATAAAAAACGTACAGAACCCGTTTCCATGCCTGAGAAATATTGAGGATGTGGTCCATATTTGAATACATGAACTGGAATCTGATGGATGATGATGTCAATATTATGCTGGCGTTTTATTTCCCAGAACATTCCCTGGTGCCCATTTTACACTGGGTCAACCTGGAAGTCCTGACCAATTTTAAAAAATCATTACCTCGATGGGAATTCAAAGACATGACCATTGAACCACCAGGTAACCGTGCGAGCCTTCGTTTTATCCAGCTGCCATACTATACTGAAGTGAGAATTAAAAGCAAAAATAAAAAAAGCACTATATTTTGACACTAAATGTCATCTAATGAAAACTGAATGTGTGCAGTCAAACACAAGCATCCCACAGCATAAAGGTTAAAAGGCTACCAATCAATCACACTTCAACACTGAAGCCCATACTGTTAATCTTCACAATGTCTCCTCATAATGAATCAAATCAGAAAATTATCAGTTTAAAAGCTAACACCTGCTTAATAAATAGAAATACACACAATTAAACAAACCATGGAAGCAAATAAATTACAAAGGAATATCAAACTTGGAATATCAGTGAAATAATACCAAAATGAAGTCTGCTTCCACACAGAAAGGTGACAATCTCAGCAATTGCTAAAACAACTTCTCAAAGACACACGTGTGTGCTTCTTACTGCTAAATAATACTGAACTCATCAACACAATATTCAAAGGGACACAAAGTTACTTTCCTGAACTACTGGTGTATCACTTGTCAATGATATGGCTGGAGATTTGATAAATTCCATAGCTAGGCTACAGTTGCAAAAACACAATAATTTATCTATTTTTATAAAATTGTCTCTCCTGGTCTGTATTTATTTTATATATAAGCATCTGCATTAGAACAATCAAAAGCAGTCACAATACAAAACTCACTGAAGTAGGAGAACCAACCCAACGATTAAGCACAAAAAACAGAGAAGTACAATAAAATACACGTGTTAAAGTGTCAATTTAGGAAAATAGTACCTGAAGTTAATGGTCTGGCGTGACCAGGTTCATTACCAATAAATAAAGACTACAAGTTACAAGGATGGAAATGTTACTGTAGGTCAAGTGTGAAAATAAGAAAACAAAATGCTGAAATAACATAATAAGATACTCCTTGATATAAATAGAAGTAGAATTAATAAAGACAATAGTTGTGGAGGTACATGGTTGCCTAAGTCAGCTGATACACTCGAGTGACTAGACTGAAGAACATGAGTTATATACGTGGCCATGACAGATTCATAGTCCACACCAACGGGCACATTCAGAGAGGATGAGACCAAAATGATAGTCTATAACATGTGTCTGTGGTGTTTCAGCAGGACTTTATTGCCTCTATGAATGTTTACATGTGTCTGTGGTGTTTCAGCAGGACTTTATTGCTTCTATGAATGTTTACATGTGTCTGTGGTGTTTCAGCAGAAGTTTATTGTTTTTATGAATGTTTACATTTTTCTGTGGTGTTTCAGCAGAAGTTTATTGTTTCTATGAATGTTTACATTTGTCTGTAGTGTTTCAGCAGAAGTTTGTTTTTATGAATGTTTACATTAATCTGTGGTGTTTCAGCAAAAGTTTATTGTTTTTATGAATGTTTACATTTATCTGTGGTGTTTCAGCTGAATTTTATTGTTTTTATGAATGTTTATATTTATTTGTGGTGTTTCAGCAGAAGTTTTTTGTTTTTATGAATGTTTACATTTTTCTGTGGTGTTTCAGCAGAAGTTTATTGTTTCTATGAATGTTTATATTTATCTGTAGTATTTCGGCAGAAGGTTATTATTTCTATGAATGTTTACATTTATCTGTGGTGTTTTGGCAGAAGTTTATTGTTTTTATGAATGTTTACATTTATCTGTGGTGTTTCAGCAGAAGTTTATTGTTTTTATGAATGTTTACATTTGTCTGTGATTTTTCAGCAGAAGTTTACATTTGTCTGTAGTGTTTCAGCAGAAGTTTATTGTTTCTATGAAATGTCTATAAAATTTGTCTGTGGTGTTTCAGCAGGAGAATTACACACAATTCAAATACTTGATTCAATATGATGATCAAGAACAGACGTAACAGTTCAATGCAAAAGTGGATGTAGCAGTTGTACATAATCACAAGAACAACACTTCAATGCAAAGATAGATGTAACAGTTGTACATAATCACAACAATTGAACACAGAGATGAATGTAGCACTTGTACATAATCACAACAGTTGAACACAGGGATGACTGTAGCAGTTATACATAATCACAACAATTGAACACAGAGATGAATGTAGCACTTGTACATAATCACAACAGTTGAACACAGGGATGACTGTAGCAGTTATACATAATCACAAAGAACAACAATTCAACACAGAGATGAATGTAGCACTTGTACATAATCATAACAATACCTCACAAAGAGATGAATGTAACAGTTGCACATAATCAAAAAGACAACAGATATATGGCTGTCTGGATCACAAACATCTCATTTGTTAACAGAACAAATAGAAAGTGAATGGTTATCTTGTTAACAAAATCTAAGCCATTGCAGCTAGACAAATCCGCAGCTGATCCATCACCCTCAGCAGATAGTCCAAGAATATACATACCAAAACATTGTCAACCAAAAATCACAATCTGCCATGAAGAAGTTAAAAATGCCTCACACTTGAGATATTCCTGATTCCATAATCAATAGGGACTTCAACAGAAGTCAGATATAAAACAGTGTCAAGAGCCTACAGCATAACACCAGCAAACAAGTTGCAGTGAAATGTATGAGAACATGCATCACTGCTGTGGCAATATACAGTAGTGGGTCATGGACCATTTTATAATCACTAAAGAAGAAAATCAAGGCTTATAAAGTTAAATGTTGCAACAATTTTCTTAGAATAAAGTGGACCAAGACTAAGAAAACTACTGACATCCTACAAATCTGAACACAGAAGAAAACAGGATCAACCAAATTGAATTAGTTTGGCCATATTAAACTTCAGTGGTATGGAAATATCAGTGATAGAAGGTATGGTTCCTGGAAAATATGATATTTCTTCTTTTATTTGCTTGAAACCTATTGCAATGTTGACACTTGTATGAACTTCACTGTATTTGTTAGTTCACTCAGTGGTCCATAGAGTTGCTTCAGCTGTTGCTTCTCTAGGCCAGAAAAAATGCCTAGATTTGTCGTATTCAAGGCAGTCTTGTGCGCAATGTGCGATCTACTGTCTACGGTGATATTCCAGATGTGCACATGTCTCATCTGCCAATCTTGAATTCTGTATATATGTGGTTGTGCCATCAATTGTATCCTGTTCTGACATGCAGAATAATGACTTGTTCTGGTCGTCCATAAAATGCTTATTGTCTTGTGCATGTTGCTACATAATAAGAGTACACTTTAGTCAATGAATACTTTTGACATTAAAAATTTACAATGTTTAAATTTATTTGTTCATCAGACGATCTAGTTTACAAGAGCATATACTTGTGATATCTGAATTCGTTCATTGCCAACGTGCAACTGTATGCAAGGTCCTAGAACAACTCAATATGAGAAGGGCATTACTGAAGGAAATATAAACTAGAAAGACAAGTGATCACATCAAACAACACAACAATCTACAGAAAATCATAAATAGAGGGTGACAGTGATATAAATTGACAGACAATAATAAGATATGGTTAGAATATAGCCTGGGAGAACGTACAGCCAACCACAAGATAGCAGCCACAGGATGTTCACTCCATCTGTATACTACAGAGATGACACTGGATGATGATGAGCTGCATGTACAGACAGCCCCAAAGCAGATACTGTCTGTAGAGCTGTGAAGTGTTAGGCCTTTGTATATTCTCAGCCACTAAATAAGAGGGAGGGTGACCGGTTTCCTTTCTTGTCATCTTTCTTTCGCATAGTTCCCAAGAAATTTTGAAAATTTCCTGGCACCCATTTCTATTAGGCTGGGTTAATCTCAAAACAGCTATGATCGGGAAAACAATAAACCTGCCTCTGATAGGGATTCAACCCTAACCACTGTGTTGGCAGGAAAGAACACTAGCTACTATGCTATTGCAGCTCTGTATGTAGCAATTTAAATCTGTTCACTTTATAATAAGGGTAAAATTGTCTAGAGGTGACGTAACTGTCTCTAACTCAAGTAGACCTGGTTCGATTCACTGTGAAGACTGTAAGGACTTTTACCACACAAAGAAATTATATAAAACAAGGGTGTATACTTTCTCATGATCCTGGGTTAGTTGACTGAACCTCTATTCTTCTTGAACGTTTATTCTTCTTGGACAAAGGCAAAAAACTCAGACTACTGTGTGTATGTTAAAATTCCTCACCAGCTGGAAATCGAAAGGAGGAGACTAAACTCAGGCTAAACTTCAAAATGAGAAATGCTACCCACAAAAGAATATTTATAGTATGTATGATTCTGGTATAGACATATCTGGATCTTCATCTGCACTATGGAATTTGTGTACCGTGCCAAGATTCTCATGACAAGATTTATTAGAGGAGACTGGATCATTTATGGTGATATCCATTTGCAATGAAAGTGCTCCTCTACCAAAACAAAACAATCCAAGATTAATGATAAATAGCTGGAGGATTCTACTGACAGGTCATCAATGTTGTCACTTGTCTAGATTTCTAATGGTTTTGTTTGTAAAAGATTACTTTCATTGTCCACGGACAGTGTCACTGTTCAGAGATTGGCTCTCATTAGGCATGTCCTTGGCTTCATTATTCTGTTTGAACCGCCATCACTGAGGCTAGCTCTTTGTGAGATACATACCATGCTATGTTACCAATATAGTTTAGCTAAGCTACCCTGGACTGTCAGAGAAGATGTTCCACTGTTGGACTTTATCAGAAGAAGCAACATCCTTTTCTGAAGTGCGGGGCGTGGTACCAGGTGATTCTCAACAGTCTCAGATGGGCGTGGGTAATACCAACATCACATCATGGTCTGTTGGAACATTCTTTTGGCTGTAGACATTTAACTTGCTCTGAGGACCTGTCTGGTTTGTCTACTAACTGGATGGATTGAACTGATAGAATCCTTGTTTAACAGGAACTGACAGGTGACCTTATTCTAGCAAGCCAGAAATAAGTCAAGAAAGGAAAGGGGCCGTTTACCCACCTGAGGCATATTGAGTATATAGTGGCAGCCCCATATTTTTATAGACCAATCGGTATTCAATGAGTGATGTGGCCAGTATCACACTGGCTGCCTTTAATGCCTAAGACATTTCTAGGTAGCCATTTTAGGCTGTGTTGACAGGAGAGTTCAGGTCAACTAACACATCTGCCTCAATGGGGACTCAAACACACAACCACCAAGCCGGCAGACAATTGTTCTAGTCACTGCACCTCCCACAGCAGAACAATGTTTGTGCTTAATTATACCAACATAAAACACAGCTACAAGATATACATATATTCCAGGATATAAGAATAATGAAACAAAACAAATAAAAGTGACAATGTACACAGATCGCAATAACATTATAGATTAAAAACCAATACTACCCAGAGAGAAAAAACCATGTCTTCTACCTGTAAACTACTAGGTTTTAATGATAAATTCAACTTCAAGAATGTACACACAGCAAGCAGCATGTAACACATGTACCACACACTATCAAACATCTCCTCTTACAGCCACAAAGGGTGTTCATAATGGAAAGTACAAACATGTCTGAAAAAGGCTAAAACATAGCTACCGCTAGGCCACACAAGGTCTGCACTACAAATCAATGTATATTCTGTGGTTACAAGAATCACATTTGTGCATCAATATTTTAGAGGAAAATACTTCAAGCAGTGTAACCTGAAACACATACAGACATGTAATAAACATGGCAATACGGTCTGCCCATCCAGGGATTAAGTAAACAGCTACAGTTTCAGAAAGACATTTGTTAACAGTTACATCATTATGAACAATCAAGCCATTATTAGTTTGTAAATTATGGGTTGGGAGAAGTGGCGCAGCTTGGGGTGGGGAGGGTGGGGGGTGAACCAAGGAGAACGGCTGCTGCTCTTGTGTCCTATTTTTCAAAAGAGGTGCCTAGTTTTGTGTGTGATAGAAATCATCCTGAATGTTTAACTTCAGTTTTGTTAACACACACATTTATATGTCCCCCCCCCCCCCCCCCCCCCCCCCCCCCCCCCACCCCCAACCTTTGATTCAAGCCTGGCTACACCTCTGGTTGGGGAATGTTGCATGTCCTTTGATTCAAGTCTGGTTACACCTCTGGTTGGGGGATGCTACATGTCCTTTGCAGGGCATTGCCATCAATCCCTGATTGACTTTCTAGGTAATTTTACATTCTGTAGTTTGCCACAGATTTCTGCAGGAGACATCAATGTTTTAAGTCCAAGTGGCCAGTGTCAGGAGCATATTCACTAACCCGCCCCCCGCCCTCCAATCAGGTCACAGGAAGTTTTAGAGTGAGTGTTCTAAACCTTTCAGCCATGCTGAACTCTGGTTGGGTGACCATACATGGCAGGAGAAGCTCTCTAATTTTCTGAAGTGCAGGGCTCAGTGCTAGGCGATTCTTAGCTGTCTCTGACAAGTGGCAACAACGTCAAAATCACATCATGGTTTGTGTATTTACTGGATAAAATGATCACATGTGTGCATAGATGACAGCTACACGCAACATACAATGTCAGTCATAAAGAATGCAGCTTGTTATCATATCACCTTTTTTTTCAGCCGTATGATGGAAGCCAAGAATAGAAGATAATTATCAAACCAAAGAAATGACACATTTTGGAATGGAAGCAACATTACTCAGTTTCATGTTGGTGAAATATTTACACTAACTTTCTGCACACTTGTAACCAACAGGCTTATGTTGGTTTTACAAATTCCTTTTCATCGTATATGTTTAAAAGGAGTCTGACAGCACAATTCATTTGCACATGGTATACATAAAACCATGTTTGGTTGCAGAATTGAGGGTAGAAACACAGGATAAACACATATTGCAAATCACATGTTGTAGGAATAATAATTAGACTTCAAATAAAATACATGTAACAAACTTTGACTACCAATCTCCGTGGCGAATGGGTTACATACGCGATTCGTAATCCTATATTTCCGGGTTCGAAACACAGCAATGCTGGTTTTTTCGAAAAAGGTATAGGTGCCAGTCATTCAGAAAGCAATGGCAAACTACTGAACGTAAAACCTGCCCAGGAATGAAGAACAGCCTAAATTCTGGGGTTGACTGCTATATCCTGTGAAGGACGTGCAACTAAATTATTTTTAGCGAAAATTGTGTCTCAAAGTCCAATACTCATCTACTTATATGATTCTCTAAAATACTGTCAGCTCTGTGACTGACTGGGATTTCATGTGAATCGCTGGGATTGTCTACAGGTGTGATTGGCTGGGTTGTCTATAGGTGTGATTGGTTGGGATTTCTTTTTTACCATTATGATTGGCTGGGACTGCAGTCTACTCGTATGATTGGCTGGGATTTCTGGTGTACAAGTGTAACTGATTGGGATTTCTGGTCTATTGCTGTAACGTTGGAATTTCATGTCTACTGGTATAACTGGCTGGGATTTCTTTTCTACTATCATGATTGGCTGGGACTGTTTGTCTACTGGGATGACTGGCTGGGATTTCTGTATTTACTGTTATGAATGGTTATTGCAGATTTATTATATACCAATGTACACTGGCTGGGATTTCCATCCTATTGATGTTATTGGCTAGGATTAATTCTCTATTGATGTGATTTGCTAGAATTCGGTGTCAACTAATTGGTTTTTGGCTAATAAAAGTGACGCCACTGCACTTAGGACATGCCTGTAAGCTCCATCTCAGTAGATACTGAAGTGTATAAAGTAAACTAACCTTGTCACACTCTGATGTAATACACATTTAACATGTCCCCACAGTCGACATCTCAGTAGATACTGAAGTGTATAAAGTAAACTAACCCTGTCACACTCTGATGTAATACACATGTAACATGTCCCCACAGTCAACATATAGCAGTAGTTCCAGTTTATATGTTACATTCCTTCAGTCTGCACATTGTTGCTTGACTGGTTCAATTAAGTTTTCTTGTCATATGCAGCGCTTCACTTGGCCCAGGCAATTTACGAGTTATAATATTTCTGGGCCACACATAAAGATTGCAGTTCTTGTCTCAGTGGAGATCACTCTGATGTTCTGTCAATATAAGAGTTCACTGCAACAATGAACAAAGTGTAGATTGCATTTCTGTATTTTTTTAAAGCACTACCAGCAAAGTAATTTTGCTTTGTGTATTAAAAAAAATCTATTTATACACTGGAACAAACAGAATAATTTATTTTAAATGTTAAAGCTGGCTGGTCAGGAGATACAACTTGTTTTGTCAATATGTGGAATTTTACGTCATCCACATTCAATGGCTATTTAGCCAGAATTGATGATCGAGTCATGTTCTTTTGTGATATTTTTGGCCTGTGACAAAACACACCAGTTTGGCTTCTAAGAGGTGGGTTTTCTTTTGCCAATTCACAAAATGGATCCCACTTCAAAATGTGGAGAGCCCAGATTGTTGCAGCAGCATCCCTTGTTATTTGTGATCACATGCTTGTGAAGCCGACTTCTTCACTTCATGTCTTTACTGTTATTTATTCGCAGAAATAACTATGGCTGAAATTATGAACACTGCATCATGTGAATCTGGATAATTTTATTTACTGAGAGATATATGACTAAAACCATGAAAGCTGCATCACGTGAATCTCTGTACACTAAACAGCTGACAGATCATGAGAATAACACCACTAAACCTGGGAAACAAAAATGAACCTGTTTAGCTTATAAACTACAGAACTTACAAACAAACTGGAATGAGATATATATATATATAATAAACACACAAAAGCACTGATAATGACGTAGTAATATACAGAAGTAACATACAGTAAGTAGGGGTGTGTACAACCAGTGACAGTTAGAAACTGACACAAAATGGTCAATATGTAAAGCCTTCAGAAGTGTTATATAAATATGTCCAAAAGAACTGGTAATAATCACAATAGACAAATAAATCTGAAACAAAATTGGTCAGATTCTTTCAGTAAAAAATATTCACATCATGAAATCCAATCCATGTTATTGAGTACAAACATACTGCCCATACAGATTAATACCACTCTGAGTTATTCTTCATTATAATAAGCAAAGTCAAAATAATAAAGTTCTATAAAGTAAGTTCTACGCATGTTTATATCTATGAAGGCAATCAATGTATTTTACTCCAAGTAACTAACCATACGCTAACCAATTTTCCCTATATGGCCAAACTCTTTTAATTCTCTTAGACTCATTATTAGAAGTAATTCCATGCTAGATACTGCTGCAGGATTGTTCAGTGCTATGTCTTCACATATGATAGGTTGTACTAAAGTACGGTGGAATAACCAATCCTCCTCCTCCTCACTGTCCTTTTCCATATAACTGCCAGAAAAACCGGACAATTTTTTGATACTCACTTCATGAGGCTGGATTGACATTAAATGCCACACTGGTCTGGAAAACAATCCTGTCACACCTGGAAGTTGAGTCAGAACCCCTGCCTTGGTTAGCAAGGACACAAACCACTATACCACTTTCCCTCCCCTAAACGCAACATAGCAGTCAACAGTACAGTTAGCAAGGACATAAACCACTATACCACTTTCACTCCCCTAAACTCACCATAGCAGTCAACAGTATAGGACCCCCAGACATGCCTGCAGGTAAACTATGGCGCTGGCCCCATATTTGTATAGACCAATCAGCACTCACTGGGTGATGAGGTCAACATACACTAAAGTGGCCTTGATTTCACCAGGTCAATCATTAACAATTTGATTTCTTGGAGATTCAACCACATAGCCACTGGGCCTGCAGGCAAGTGTGCTAGCCATTGTGCTACCAAAGCTCCAGATGACTGACTAAACATGATGCAAACAGTTGGTCACTGACTCACATTATTACTACACCGAAAACCAAATATGTTTATTTGGCTAAAATGCCTGTTGTTCTGGTCATGTCCACTGATCAATTAAAGGAAATTGTAACAAGTAAACATGCAGGCGATCACACAAACAGGAAAGCACCATCAACAAACCATGCACAGAATAAACACAGATCACATGAAACAAGTCTCCTGTAAATCTAGTTTAGATCACATGGAACAAATCTCCTTTAAATCACAGAAAGAAAAATGTCCTTTAGATATTATGAAACAAATCCCCTTTAGATCACATGAAATATGTCTCCTGTAAATCTTCTTGACATCATATGAAAGAAATCTCCTTTAAATCTTTAGATCATAAGACACAAATCCCCTTCAGATCATATGAAACACGTCTCTCCTGCAAATTTCCATTAGTTCACAAGACACGCATTTCCATTACATCACATGACCCAAATCTCCTTTAGATCACATGAAACAAATCGGCAAATCTCATTTTGATCACATGAAACAAATCTGCAAACCTCCTTTAGATCACATGACACAAATCTGCAAATCTTTAGATCACATGACACAAATCTGCAAACCTCCTTTAGATCACATGACACAAATCTGCAAATTTAGATCACATGACACAAATCTGCAAATCTTCTTTTAGATCACATGACACAAATCACCATCAGATCACATGACACAAATCTCCTTTAGATCACATGATGCAAATCTCCTGCAAATCTTCTTTAGATCACATGATAAACATCTCCTGCAAACCTCCAGCATTAAATGGGAGCGCAAAATGTCATATGATTAAAAATTAACTCTTTCAGTCTCAGAGGCATGTTATACTGATCCCATTTTATCCTTGTTAGTAAATTAACATCCTCTGTCACATTTGGCCAAGACAGCCATTACTTTAAAATAGCAATTGTCTAGGACAATTTTAAATGTACAGAAAGCAGAAGTAATGCAGTGTCTGACCATTGCTTCAAAGTTAACCCCCTCTCTGCCTAAGTAGATTTATCCTATGATTGAAAGTGGGGTAATTTTATCTTAAGACTGAAAGTGGAGTAATTTTATCTGACTGAAAATTTATTCTTTTTATCCTAAGACTGAAAGTGGAGTCATTTTTTTCAAGACTGAAACAGAGAGATATTATCCCATAGCTGAATTTGAGTCATTTTATCTCACGACTGGTCTCTGTGGCTGAAGGGCTTGCGAACGCGGTTTGTGAGCCCGTATACCCGGGTTCGAAACACGGCGGTGCTCGTATTTTCGAAAAAGGTATAGAGACCGGTCGTTCAGAAAGCAATGGCAAACTACTGAACGTAACACTTGCCTAGTACATCAACAGCAGCTGAAAATGCTGGTGTTGACTGCAACGTCCCGAAAGGGATACGCAACAAAAAATTTTTTTTTTTAATCTCACGACTAGAAACAGTCATAATATTCCATAACTGAAAATAGAGTCAGAAGCTAACTTTTAATACTGAATAAACTTATCATACAACTGAAAACTGAGTCACTTTAACTCACGATAGAGAATATATAACTGTACCTTGTGACTTATCATAATCATTTGATAAATTGACATAAATAGCCTCAGTTATCTAGTTTAACAATGCTGCAAATCTGTCATGCAGCTGAGTATGACGTCAATATATTATATGAATAAAAAATAAGATAATATACAGCATTGACAGAAAATGGAGTCAGTCTATCATTTGATAAACAACAATCACTTTATCTACTAGTTCAGAAGTAGCAAATTTATCTCATGATTGAGAAAAAGTAAATTCATCCAAAGACAGAATAAAGCCAAATTACCCATGGAATGACATGGAGTCAGTTTACCCTTGTGTGAGAATACATCAAATCTTACCTTAAATCAATCAATTTGTCACGTTTGAGAATGGAGTAAACTTAACAAATAAACAAGAAGTTGAATCAGTTTATCACATGACTGAGAACAAAGTCAATTGATCCGATCAATGACAGCTGAGGAAATGTGTCCGACTTTAATTAGACACAAAATCATCTGATTTATCTTACATCTGGGCAGACACAACTGCAAAACCACATTCTTAGAAAGCTACATTTGTGGCAATAGATGCAGAGACATAACCAACAGTCAATTAGTCATTTTAAACAAAACTATGAACACATGAAAAGTGAACAAATGTAATTTCTGCCACACGTGTGAGCAAGACATATTACATAGACAACTTTTGAAGAATTTAGTCAAAGCAAAACATCATTAAAATATGTTTCGGAATAAAGGTTTTACTACCAAAAATTCTATCAGAAGTGGCTTTGGAGCCATGATAACAGCTAGACAGTTGTCTGCTGACCCAAAGGTCATGCGTTAGAATCCATCTTCAGGCAGATGTGTAAACTGACCACACTGACCAAGTGTAAAATGAGTACCAAGAAATGTCTTTGGAAGTAAAGATGGCCAGTGTGGAACTGACCACATCTCCCCTCGAGTGCCAACTTGTGTATACAAATATGGGTTTAACACTATGAGCCCAATGCCCTTTAAGGTATGTAAAAGGGTTCTGTTGTACTATTTATATCAAGTGGCTTGTGGTAGTCTAAGAGTTAAAATTATAAAGGAAGAAAAGAGCAATGTATGCTGCAACAAGTTTTGTTTATACCCTCCTTAAATTACCACAATACATAACCAGCAGCATACATCTGATTGTGCTTTGTGGGAGACCATGTGATGCAATGTTAAAGTTGCCCAGAGCACTGTGCAGCGAGCACGTTGGTGGAATGGTTAGAAAGTTGCACTGACAATGGCATGTGCAAGGTTGGACAAGGGTGTGATGCCTTGGCTATTCGCTCACTACGGGAGGAAAAGTCTGGCCACCTCTTCCTCGATGTACTCAGGCATAAAAGATGTGATGGTCCTAACACTTCACATACTCACAGCAGAGTCCTGTTACGGGGACAGGTATTTTTAATGACACCGTATATCTCTAAGCTGTATTGCCAGGATGAACAAAGTAACTGAGAACATTTGCATATCTCAAAAAAACAATTTTGAGCTTGTTTACAGAAATAGTAAAATGTATTGCAAATTATTTGTGTTTCAGCATCTGGCTATAATATATGAAACAGAAAAAGGTAATTGTCATTGCGCTGTCTCTAGGAAATGAGAACTTTAATTCTTGTTCTCTGTAGCTGGGGTTTTTCATGTAAATTTCTGCTGTATTCAGTCTATACATGACAGGCTATAATTAAGGAAGTTTGCTTTTCTTAAAATATAACTGTTAAACATTAGAACTAACCAGTTATGTTTTTTTTTTCCATATCTATTTTATTTTCCTAGATGGTTTCCTTACTGTAATTTGCATTTATGCCAAATGTACCTTTTCTCAATTACACAAATGATTAAACAGTTGCACTATTATATACTGATTTATGTAATGAATTATTTGATTACTTGGAATCTTGTTGAAGTTGTGGTCTCCTATATAGTTATATGTGGGTAATATTGCTGCACAACTATTTCCAAACTGAACACAGACCTATTCTTTGTCAAATCTTTCAAAACAACACATCAAATTTCACGTCAAATATCATGTTGAAAATGCACTGCTCTGTTTTTCCAAACAACACATCAGGTCCATATCATTCACTGATAGTCGTCTAAAGCGTAAGTCACTCCAGATGTATTCAGCTAAACAAGGATACAGATATGCAACCTTAGTATTTTCATGTAGTTGTGTGTCAGTTTGTGATTGTTTGTTCAGTGCTGACAAAGGCTTTAGCCGCAACAACCATTTTGTTTCTTGTATTCGTGTTCTAGTAAAGCTCACATTCTACTTCTCGTTTTTTGGCGATTCACTCATTTCCAAACAAAGCAGTGCATTTTAAAATACTAAAAAAAAACAAAAGGATTATGTTTGAAAAGGTTACAAAAATAAAACAAAACATCAGGGTTTTAAATCTGAAAATGTCACAAAAATTAAACTGGGTATTACATTTAAAAATGATCTGTGATTGAAAATCAGACAATAATGTTCAAAGTATGATAATGAGATGATATTGCTAATTTTGTTAAAGGGAGGCTACATATAAATTGTTATAATGTTATTCCCTTGATATCCATATAAATTATATTGCCAAAAAACAAAGATCTCCCATGACTTCTGCTAGACTTGCGTATATCCCAAATTCTGTATTTTCTCCACTGCTTCTCTTTTCCTCTTGCTAGCCCTCAGGTTCAGTTTACTTGGGAGAAGTGAGCTGTGTCACTGACCCCCACACACACTGAATGCTCTCCTTGATACTTTTCTTCAGGCTCTGTTGGTGTAAGAGTTCAAACTGTGAATATTCCAGTCATGACATCTTTCTAAACATGTAAATTAATGTTTCAAACATGTAAGTGAAAAAGCAAAAGAAAACAACAAAACCAAACAATATAACATGAGAACTGATATATTTATAAAGGCATAAGTAATCTCAAGGCTTCTATTCAACAATCAAAAATAGAGAGCGATCTATTGGATTTTTACCCCAGGAAATGCTGGTGTGGTGGGAAATATGCAGGCGGGCAGACTGGCTGGGTTGGCACCCCTTGGTGGGGTACTGGTGCATGATAAGGCAGATGTGGTTGGCACGCTTTGAAATTATGTATATAGTGCAGGAAGAATGGATTGATCACCATGACTTGGAGGGAATGGTGCTGTAGGAGAGTGAACAGAAAATCTGGCCAACTTTCAGACTCTGAAGAAAGGCCAGACAAGACACATGACCAGACTACTACTGATACCATCAGTATTGGAACTCTTTGCTGGCTGTTGCAGATGAGGACAGATCACATATGGGAACGTCCCGAGTGCTGTGACGTTGGTTTTTGGCTCAACTCATCTCTTCTCAAGACAGAAAAAGGTAATCTCTTAATATCCATTATTTATTATATAAGTTATTATAGAATAAGAGTATCAGTTTGACTGTGAAATGTATACTAAGGCTGCGAGATGTACAAGAAATAGAAATTGTGTAATCACGATCATTTCACCATTTGTCATTCTGGGGTGTTACAAAGTGTTGGCTGTAGATGTGTTGTTAATTATTATTAGTTAAGTGCTGTCTGGCACTGGTCCAGTGTGCTAAGTGAGTCAGATGGTGCATGAGCTAATGGAAGAAATCTACATCATCATTAAAGGGCAGCAGCGTGATTGCCCTAACTGAAGTACAGGACTACTGGCTTATGTTCTACTACATGCCCCTAGACACCTTAACCTTCATCTGACCAATCACAGTAAAGTAAACAAGTAAACGTCCCTTTAATATGTCTTCAGGCATATGGTGCTGGCCCCATATTTGAATAGACCAATCAACATTTGAGGGGTGATGTGGTTAATGTCTTTACTGACCAAGACATTTCTTATACCCATTTTAGGCTCGGCTGGCCTGGGAGAAGAAAATCAATTTTAAAAAATCTGCCTTGAAGCAAATTTTAACTCATGACCACTAAACTGGCAATCAAGCGTGCTTGGTTGTTTCTCAAATCCAAGTCAGAAAGTATGGGAAACACATGACTGGTGGATTAGAGAATCTTTGCCAGTAGTGTTAGCTGAGTGTTATTCCACGACCTGTTATCTACATTCATATTTAATTAAGAGACAAATGCTTATTCTTCCCTGCAACAGTATATAAGTGTATTTTTCGTTTCAAAATTTAGACAATTACAATCTTTGAATGTCAACATTTAGACAACATTAATCTTGGTATGTCAACATTTAGACAATGTTAATCTGTATATGTCAAACATGTAGTTAACACTCATCTCAGTATGTCAACATTTAAACAACATTAATTCTTGTATGTCAATATGTAGACAACATTAATCTTTAATAGTGCATTTAAACTAAACAGAATTTTTAAAAACTAATTTCACTGTAAACACTGAAATACTGTCAATATAAACTATTAGCAATATGATAATTAACTCTTTCTCACCCAATTTAACTGTGCATATCCAGAAAATAGTAATTGCTTAAGTAATAAATCTTTGGGTTGGGATGGAAAGAGGTAAAGTGACAATTCAAATAGAGTGGATTAATGTAAACCCTGGTTCAGAAGGAATAAAGAAATATTTATCAAGTTTCCAGTAATCACCATCATCATGTGCCTGTAAAACTGTGAGGGCATTCATCTCAGTGTGTCAGGACTTAAGTTAGATATGACTGAGCTACCCTATGACAACAGACGGTACTACCTGCTTTCTGTTAGCGCCAAATGTTGGGCGGCGCTCACCAAACCCAACATCTCACATTGTGCCAACAGCTTTGGGTAGAGGAGTGCAAATTGGGAGGTTACAAGCCTTATCCCAGTGCAAGGAAATGCAACCTAAAGACTAAATGTCATGGCAGGGCAGACCAGGCCCTATGTCTTGGTCGGCAACAGGTTTAGGATGGAAGCTCCAACAGGTGGACAGAGTATTGCTTTGATGATCCAGCAGCTTCTGCAGCTTGTCTTGTTCCAAACATATTAGTGTTACCTTTCCTCTGGAGTAAACTAGGCAGGCCGAGACAAGGATCATGCTGCATGGGCAACACATGGTCTCAAAATTCAGCCCAGGCTTTGTGTTATGGAGAGGTATAGCTCCATTTTAAAAACTATTGTCTGTCAAGACGGGAAGGTGCGAGTCATGCATCGCCACAGACCTCAGCCTCTGATGTTCTGGATCATTTCTATTGATGTTATTTTGTGTGTGTGTGTGTGTGTGCTCGCTCACGTTGAACTCAAGCGTAGTCCATACACACTACTTCTAGTATTCCCCCCCATCGCAGACCATCCAACATTATTTCTCCCTGCCTCTGTTTCTTCTACCTGTGATCTCTGCTTCTCTGCTGTTGTCACAATGTTCTCCAATGCTTCTCTTCTCATGACATGACCAAAGAACATTGTTTGTCTGTCTCTTATAGTCGAATAGTTCTACTTTCATTAGCCTTTTCCATAGTTAGTTGCTCTGGCAGTTCAACAAATTTGCTACATTTGTCTCTGAAACCACATTTCCATTGCTTCCAAGCTCTTCCTAATTTGTTTATTTACATTTCAAGATGTCCTGCCATAGAGCAGAAGAAGTTCTATGCAACAATGTAATACGCTCTTTCTGACATTTAATGAAGTATCTAACAAATATATAATGTTTAGCTTGGTACACAATGAGTTAAACCCTGACAAAATCATTGACTGAAAAAAGCATACATTTGCTACATTAGTCAATTTTAAACATAAAACATTCAAAATTAAATTGAAAACATTCATTTGTTATAATTACCAATTACAACAAGAGATGCAAACATCAAGAATCCTGAGGCTGTGTGCTTTTTATTCCCTTCAATATACTGATCATTCCCATCATGCTTTGCACTGCAGTTGATTTGACCTCCTTCAATCCTTGAACTCCAGCCTTGACACCAGCACTAAGCACTTCTTTCACACTCTACATGCCACAACATCAAGGATAGATGGGAAAATGATGTCAAATGAAAACAACCAGTGGAATTCAACGAAAGGAACACAATACCACATAAAATATTTAACAGCAAACATGACACAAATAAACATTTTAATTCCTAGGATTCATAATTACTGCCTACACATAAATGTAAACACAGTATTCTTCAGTTACATAAATTAATACAATTCTACATGCGGCATGGATAACTGGTTTGCTTTATGGTCAGTTCATTCACAAAACAACAACCAAAGCAAACATTTACATATGAAACAATATACAAATATATTGTGAATTTGCTTCACACATTTACCCTGCATGTCCAGAAATGTGATTATGCAATGAGTCTTCAGTTTGTCCATGAAGCCACTTCAGAGACACGTGCACCAGTTTCCCCACCTATTTTTACCCCACTATGTGCACTCAGAAGATTTCACATCTTTGTTGTCCAGAATGTTGCATTTGACTGTTCCAAGTTTTATTGCATTGTGTCCCCTTTCATTGTTAAAATTCGGGCCACCTCGGCCATCTTTAACAGAAAATGAGTTATCCCTAGCTGCATTACACACACTGCAATATATTTAATAAATTGTGACTTTGTCTTTATTGAAATGTTGACAGATTTCCTGGTTTGGCCTTAACTCATCTTGACTCTTTGCTGAAAGATATTTTCCAGACAACAGCTGAAGGCCAGTGACAGGCAATTTAATTATTTCTTCTTCTCCTCCCTTACACACCATTTTTCTAATAATGTCTACATAAGACGTCCACATTTGTTTGATGTATAATGCTGTTACTTTGAGCTTGGTCAGACTTCCAAATATTTCTGTATGGATATTAGTCTGTGTGGGCCATAACAACAAATAGGTTCACAGCATGAAGAACTTATGGCACAAGACCAGCAAACAGATCAAAGTAACATTTGTGAGAAGCTGCATCTTTCCTGAGGCAACATACCCATGTGTATCATGGACCATTTATCAGGCAGTAAGGAAGAAATTTTAAGCTTTTGAACGTAAATGTGACAGAAATATTCTTAGAATATTATTGCAGACCAAGAAAGAGAAAAATACAGACATTCTGAAAGATTTCAACATGGAAGAAAATTAGCCCATAAACAATGTCATGTCACTGAAACTGGAATAGTTTGGCCATATTAAATGTTACAGTGGTTTGGAAAGAGCGGTGACTGAAAGCTTGGTTTCTGGAAGACGAGGCAGGGTTGACCAACATGAAATGACCACCAGATATTGCAGACACCTCAGGCACAACGATGCATGAGACAGGAGAACTGAAACAATAATCCAGAATCTTTCCTGTGGGCTGTGATTATTAGAGTTACATACTGCAAAGGACCTGCTACCTCAGCGATGGGCCAATCGAACAGACATAGCAGATCTTGCAGAATATGTTCTCCTGTCTGTTCTGCTTACCCACACATACACAAGGGTGGCAGAACCAACTTGAGACTGTGGAAGTGACTGTTCAGTCCATTGTGTCCTGTTCTGACATGGAACAGGATCGTGTGCTTGCTTGACTGAGATAGTTATGGTTGAGTTATTGGCTGAGTTTCCTGATAGACTTTTCACAAAGGACTTATTTTGATGGAAGGTGATTGATTGTTTTTATTTCACAAAAGAATGAACTGGGTACAGCATGTTTATGCTAAGGAAGACTGAGAAGTGGAAGACTTGTGACTGTAAAAAATTCCATCCTGGCACCCATTGTCCTCAGGATTGAGATAATGGGATAAGGAGTAAAATGAACAAATAAGTGCATTAATTCAAGAGTTGTATAAGCAATGTAGACATGAAGGTTTGGTGCAGAATTTTCCTCTCTGAGTTTTATTTACTGTCTAATAATTAAGGATTAATTATTCCCATGGTATTCATAACTAGTATGATGTTTTAAGTGATAATAAAGGAGACATTTACATTTATTACTGGGACAAATTATATTTCAAAAGTTCAATACAAGTAATCCCATTATGAACATACTGATCATTTGACCTTTAAGAGTTATGGAAATGTTTCACTGAATGGGTGGACAATCAGTTTTTACTTTTTAAAATTATCTATTTATTTGTTTAATAGCTTTGGAGGTGTAAAATTCTTGATATCATAGATTTATTTTCTACTGATGAAGTCAGAAAACTGATAGCAGATCACACTTTTAGTAATTATAGTCCAGTGAATCAAATGATTACACTTCACCCAAAAATAATAATGCAAGTGGTAAATGGAAATGAAACTGAAATTTGTGTTTTTCAAACTGTGTCAGGTGTACAGGCTTGTAATCTCATGGGCTTGACGGGTATAATAAGTACAAAAATAAGTACAAGTATGAGTATAAATAACAACAGTAACAAGCTGTGACACACAACACTGCAGAATAAATCACTATATAAATACATCACAACATAAATAAACTTGAACATGTACATAAACAATACTAAAGAAAGCTGACAGCTATAACAAAGAACCGTACCTTGCCCTGCAAGCCCCCTTTGGGAGTCTGTGGGTGGGCATCTAAACATTTCTGGTAGCGGAGCTAACATTTCAAAACAATGAAAACAATTAGAATCTGTCTCCGAGAACATACAGAAAGTACAATAAATGTGCATGGATGGAATGAAGGTATACATAATCTCTTGAATGTTGGGTTGTGAAGTCTCTATCAACAAAAATAAGAGAAAATTATCTTATTTCTTCTTCGTACATCTTCAGAAATTAACATAATATCTGAAGAAAACAACAGTCAACTGGAGGTTGTTGATATCTCCATTGAGTTTGTTATCAAATGGAGCGGATACAGGCCAAAATAATTTTATGTTCTGCATATGTTGGGCGTTCTTGCAGCAGATATCTGTCATTTTGCAAAGCTCCACAGTTACATTCATCAGTATCTCCTATCTTTAGTTTATTGAACAAGTGGTATTTCAGCCTATGTCGGGTGCGGAGTCTGAAGATTACTTCTTGTTTTCTTCAGTCGAGTTGGTAATATGCATCATCTATCTGGTGGACTGGAAGCTCTGATTCCCACTTGGTTCTGCAAGTGTTTCCTATAAATCTCTTGGCCTTGTTGTTTCATCTATTTTTCATTGGTTCACATTGTGTTTATCTTAATTTGCTACTAGCACAGTAAGGCAGTCCTCTATGCTGAAGGAATTCCTTCTTTTTTAATCTAAGATATAAAGACAAATAAGATCTGGTATGTATAATGTGATAAACAGTCATAAGAAATGATTGGCAGTACATGAGGCAGAAGTCTGTGGACAGACATGATCACCACTGCCACATGGTATGAGGCATAAGAAGAAGGTATAAACAATGTATGGTGAGTTAACCTAGAACCAGTGGAAAACTTAGTGACAACTGGCAAACTGTAAGGAAAAGAACAAGGGAAAGACAGCTAGGATAAATACCTGGATGGATTGGCCAAATGGCATAATCAGGGCAAGAACACAGACCTGATCCAAGATTCTGGCGAGATGGCTAACCATGACCACTTACACTTATCAACATAGCACATGATGATGCCGATAAGCATGTACGGTCATGTTTTGCCATCTCACACGATCACCAGATCTCGAGGATCAGCTCTGTGTCCTTATCTCAACCATGCCATCCAGAAATTTACTTCTCTACCTACCCCTTGTTCTTTCCCCCTCAATCTTGCCAGTAATCACCAAGTTCTATATTTATTTCTTCTCACAAAATGTGCAAAATTTGTTGACTGTCTACGTCAAATTTCTCAATCAGTTTATGGTTTTCATTTGCTTCTTGTAGGACATTGTTTTTTTTTTTTGTCTGTCCATGGTATTCTTTGCATTTTCCTCAAAAACCATACTTCCACTGCCATTATATGTTTTTCAGCTTATCTGCTCACATCCATACAAAAGTACAGATTCTATACAGCGCTTCAACACGCTTTTTCTCGTTGCAACTGACATCTTTTTATTGGTCAGTATGTTTTCCATCTTGCAAAAGGCTACCTTCGCCATAGCAATTCCTGTAAGGGAAACAGGGATGGGAAATACAGGGGCAGGACTCACCTTGCAGGCAGCTTCAATGGTCTTACACATGGGACCAGCACTGGGCTCACAGTGGAACACGTGACATATGAATTTGTTCTGTGAAGTGTGCATTATGAAAGCACACAGCCTGTGGACAGATAAACATGAAGCTATGTATACAACAAACCCACTTCTTTAACAATGGATTAAAGGCAAATTGATTAACTTTTTAAGTTCCAAAAGTTCATAGGATCTTTCACGGGGGAAAATAACAACAACAAAATAACAAGTGTTATAATTTCTTAGGGGTTAAATATAGACTCCAGCTCTGTAGCGAAGAGATTATGGACGCAATTCGTAATCCCGCATACCGCGTTTGATACACAGCTGCGAGCGATTTGGTAGCAGACTGCCTTGCATTGGTTTTCATAAAAATGGTGTGAGTGCCGGTCTTTCAGAAAGCAATGGCAAATGACTGAACATAAACTTGTCAAAAAATCACAAAAGCCACAAAATGCTGGGGTTGACTGTGAATGTCCTATAAAGGATATGCAATTTTGTACCAAAAAAAAAAAAAAAAATACACATCTTGTGTACAAAAATATGCGAGTAGGTTTCTTTAGTATGCTATGACTAAATGTAAGAAGTACAATCACATGTGACACACAGACTGGTACAAATGGAGAACTGCTTATCACACAGGGTGTGTTCCTTGGGACATCATCATCACGTACCTTGCGAGCGGTATCAGCATTCATGTCTCTCCACAGACCTACGCCATTGCTGTCCTGGATCACTTCCACTGATGGCATTACTCCAACATCCTTGGGACATCTTCAACACGTACCTTGCGAGCGGTATCAGCATTCATGTCTCTCCACAGACCTAAGTCCTTGCTGTCCTGGATCACTTCCACTGATGGCATTACTCCAACAATGGTCTTAGAGCATCCAACATCATTTCTATCGGTCGGCCTCTACCTCTTCTACTGCTGATGTTTCCAGTCATCACAATGTTCTCCAGTGCCTTTCTTCTCATTATATGACCAAAGAACGCTGTCTTTCTCTTCCTTATAGTTGTATATAATGTACTAGTTTCATTAGACCTTTCAGGCAATTGTTGTTAGTTTGGCTGCCCAAGGTATTTGCAACATTCGTCTCAGGAACCACATCTCTGCTTTTAAGTTCTTCCTAATTTGTTCATTTACATTCCGTGTTTCGCTATCGTACAACAAAACAAGTTCTATATCAGATATATAAATGATTAAAAAAAATATACTGAGCAGTATTTTATTGTTCAACTTTGTTAGATTTGTACTGGTGTGGTATACAGATTCATTCTCAGAAAATAGCACATAATGAGAATAAACCTGATGGAAAAGAAAATATTCTGATTGTTTTTAGTTATTTCCATATTCACAATTCACAGACTGAAACCTTACTTGACGTTATCCAAAGCTATTCCCATGAAAGACAGGAACCGAACTCGAAACTCTTCAATGATGCCATCAGGATTCTGGAATCAAAGTGAGTTGCATTTACAAACAATTTAGAGTACACAAGAAAACCTTCAACACTGGATTCCTTAAATTTGTTATAATCAACAGAAAGCTGCATTGCTTGATAGGGTAAACAATATAAATACCATGAAGTATAAGGAGGCTTTTTAAAAACACAATTTAGGAAAACGAAGAATATTGTGGCAACAAGCCTTCATCAGCAAACAAACACAAGAAAACACAACATATGGCTTAGGTGAAGACACTACAGTGACTACATTAAGGCACAATAACTGAATGAGAAGCATGACAATATTAAACACCTGTGTGCTACGTATCTCAGAATCCCAGAATGTGAAACACAAGTCTTGTATATTGTTTACCTGTCCACAGCTTTCCCACAGTTCAACTAATGGTACACAAGAAAGGAGGGACATTTGATGCAACTTCTTATTCTTCTTCTTCAGCTGATTGGTCTGGAACAGACACTGGCAATCATGACCTTTCAATGGGGGTTTGCATGGCCGAATGGATAAAAACACTTGTTCTTAAACTTCCAATGTGCTGATTCCAAGATAACAGGTTCAACCCCAACACCAGTCAGTTGGACTAAAATGTTGATTTCTCGTCCTTGACTTTGGGATTAAATTACAAGTACCCCTGAAGTTGGAGTGGGTTTGCCTGATGGTGAGCGACACTGGTAATAGGAAAAGATAATCTACACACAAAAATTAGTCCAGTCCAACTAGAAGTTGTAACATGTGTATGGCCTCTGAGTTCAATGTGAGGGAATGGAAAATACAATCCAATCATCTCCACCATCAGATATTTCAATGAAGTTGATATTGCTTAGATTATTGTTTCCCAGCTGATGAAGTTTAGATTTGCATCTTACTCTGTCTTCCTTTGCTTCTCTTGTATTATGCAATATAAACTTTCAGAAATGTAGTGTGTAGCGTGTTTTTGTGTACTGATGCAAATGCTGGACAATGAGTCATGAAATGGTGAAGAAACTGAAGACAGTGGAGATGTGGTTTATGAGAAGTAATGTTGAGAATACAACTGGTAGCTACGCAGGATTTGTAATTAAACAAAGCCAAAGTCATTCTAATTTCTTCAGTCTTCATTGAACTGGTCATAATGTCATGGACAGAAAATGGGTTATGCAGACCCAGTTTAGCAGACTAGTAATCACTACACGACAACCCGCGAGACAGGAACAGCAGGGTTAACTTTGGGAAAACACTAGAATAAACACAAGGTCAGTATACTCAGTGAACTCAGCGGTTCACTGGAAACATAGGGGACACAGGTAACATAGGGGGACACAGGACACATAGGGGACACAGGAAACATAGGGGACACAGGTAACATAGGGGACACAGGTAACATAGGGGACACAGGACACATAGGGGACACAGGACACATAGGGGACACAGGTAACATAGGGGACACAGGAAACATAGGGGACACAGGAAACATAGGGACACAGGTAACATAGGGGACGCAGGAAACATAGGGGACGCAGGACACATTGGGGACACAGGAAACATAGGGGACACAGGAAACATAGGGGACACAGGACCATAGGGGACACAGGACACATAGGGGACACAGGTAACATAGGGGACACAGGTAACATAGGGGACACAGGTAACGTAGGGGACACAGGAAACATAGGGGACACAGGTAACATAGGGGACACAGGTAACATAGGGGACACAGGTAACATAGGGGACACAGGACACATTGGGGACACAGGTAACATAGGGGACACAGGAAACATAGGGGACACAGGACATATAGGGGACACAGGAAACATAGGGGACACAGGAAACATAGGGGACACAGGTAACATAGGGGACACAGGTAACGTAGGGGACACAGGAAACATAGGGGACACAGGACACATAGGGGACACAGGTAACATAGGGGACACAGGAAACATAGGGGACACAGGACACATAGGGGACACAGGAAACATAGGGGACACAGGACACATAGGGGACACAGGACACATAGGGGACACAGGTAACATAGGGGACACAGGAAACATAGGGGACACAGGACACATAGGGGACACAGGAAACATAGGGGACACAGGTAACATAGGGGACACAGGTAACATAGGGGACACAGGTAACGTAGGGGACACAGGAAACATAGGGGACACAGGTAACATAGGGGACACAGGTAACATAGGGGACACAGGTAACATAGGGGACACAGGACACATTGGGGACACAGGTAACATAGGGGACACAGGAAACATAGGGGACACAGGAAACATAGGGGACACAGGAAACATAGGGGACACAGGAAACATAGGGGACACAGGAAACATAGGGGACACAGGTAACGTAGGGGACACAGGAAACATAGGGGACACAGGAAACATAGGGGACACAGGTAACATAGGGGACACAGGAAACATAGGGGACACAGGACACATAGGGGACACAGGTAACATAGGGGACACAGGAAACATAGGGGACACAGGAAACATAGGGGACACAGGTAACATAGGGGACACAGGACACATAGGGGACACAGGACACATAGGGGACACAGGTAACGTAGGGGACACAGGAAACATAGGGGACACAGGAAACATAGGGGACACAGGTAACGTAGGGGACACAGGAAACATAGGGGACACAGGAAACAAAGGGGACACAGGTAACATAGGGGACACAGGACACATAGGGGACACAGGACACATAGGGGACACAGGTAACATAGGGGACACAGGAAACATAGGGGACACAGGAAACATAGGGGACACAGGTAACATAGGGGACACAGGAAACATAGGGACACAGGAAACATAGGGGACACAGGTAACGACTTGAGCAGGAAAACTAACAGGTCTCTGATTTCAAGCGTGAGACAGCTTGAGGAACAAACACACACAGACTTCAGTCAACAATTCTACACAAGTCATCCACCTTATACATGCAAGAGTTGTCAATATCAAGATTGACATAGACTTCATGCAACAGCTAGTCCACTACAACGTGACAACAAAATACAGTGAGTTTTGTGGACTGTTTGCAAGTAGAATAGTGATTCACAAGTGGCTTGGTATAGGTGTGCGACAGCAGAATGTGTGAGTGTGTTAGTGACAACATCGCCGGCATGTCAGTCAGAATACAAGAGTGAAATGACCACCAAGCGTATAATCTACAGTAGATGGTGTACGAGCATCAGCATATGAGGTATGAGAACGACTCAGCCAGCCGTGGAGATATAGTCTTGTGTACACCCCGTTTGAAGAATAAACATTGTCCAGCTGCCAGCAGCAGTTGTTAAGTTCAAATTTCAGATGGTAAGAGAAGATGAAGTGGTAAGTGGAAAGACACAACAGATAAAAGTAACAGGATAAACCACAAGGCACAGAGCTATTTAAGCAAGCACATACTCCATATTCTGTGATGGTGATGGTGGAAGGAGCGATGGCAACATTGACAAACTTCCAGGTTTCTGGAGGAATGCGGTAGTACATTGACTGGATGGCCTCATTCAGAACATCACGACCTGAAAACATCAAGCAGATAGTTTGTCTATGACTAGGCTTCACGTTTTCACTAACTCTTTCTGTACTAGGTGGTTGTTCTTTTAACTCTTTCTGTTATTTTAACTCTTTCTTTAACTCTCTTAATATTTCCACATAGTATTCTGTTTTTCTTGGTTTCCTCTGCTTAGTATTTTTTTTTTTTTGCATGAGGCTACTGTCTCTATAACAGATCTTGTGTTGATATGCCCCACTGACTTCTTGTTTCTTGTCCTTGTGGTTTTCATGAGTGACCTAGTAATGCCTGCAGTTGTAAACACCTTGGCAAAAAATTTCACACAATAAATAATACACAATTTTATCTACATTAATGTGTAATGCAAATATGATACGCGATTAAGACATAAAAACTAAAAATGTCAGCCTGCAAACTTAGGTAAACAGTGCAGATGAACAGATGTTTTCACAAAGTGTCAAGTGAGATTATATAAAAATAAGTTGAACATGTAAGACACACTGAACATGCGAAGCTTTGTGTATGAGAGATGTGTGAATGTTGAAAGACTCCAAGTTAGTCAGTGAAATAGAAAGAGACAGCATGTGCAGCTTTATGTTTGAGAGATGTGAATGTTGAAGGACTCAAAGATAATCAGTGAAATAGAAAGAGAGAAAATATGGAGCTTGATGTATGAGATATATGGATCTTTATGTATGAGAGATGTGGATCTTTATGTATGAGAGATGTGGGTCATTATGTATGAGAGACGTGGATCTTTGCTCGGGCCGGAGGGAGAATTGTGAAGGAGGACTCTGGTGCTTTCACTGAAACCACAAGTAGCCTGACCATGGAAGTCATGGCAGTAAGTAAAGCAATAACATGGCTCGAGACACAGACATTCACTGGGGCTTGTTTCCTTAGCGACTCAATGAACATGATCAAGAGGATAGAGGAGGGGTCGATCCGAAGAGAATGGTTGCTGCCTCTGGAGCGGTCTCGGCTGGCAAAGATTAGTTTCATCTTCGTGCCAGGTCATGCGGGAGTACAAGGAAATGAGCGGGCTGACAAGCTCGCAGGTGAGGCTACTGTGGAGGGCGGACGCGCCATGGACCAGGCTGACATTCTGAATGCTCTACGAGAAGTGAGACTTTTGCAAGAACCAAGTGATGACTGTGAATCTACAACAATGGCCAGACTGCGAGAGCAGCAAATTAAAAGAGGGGTGGCCAAACAAGAACACTACGCAGGAAGCCAAAGAAGATTGATAAACCAACACAGAACTGGCGTCGTTAGCCGCTACACGCTGCGGGATTTGCTGAGGAGGGGATCCGAGCACTTATGGACTGAATGGTCCGATGTGCAACGAGGATGATCTGTCGACTAACTAACTAACTAACTAACTAACTGACGTGGATCTTTATGTATGAGAGATGTGGATCTTTATGTATGAGTGATGTGGATCTTTATGTATGAGAGATGTGGATCTTTATGTATGAGAGATGTGGATCTCTATGTATGAGAGATGTGGATCTTTATGTATGAGAGATGTGGGTCATTATGTATGAGAGATGTGGATCTTTATGTATGAGAGATGTGGATCTTTATGTATGAGAGATGTGGATCTTTATGTATGAGAGATGTGGGTCATTATGTATGAGAGATGTGGATCTTTATGTATGAGAGATGTGGATCTTTATGTATGAGAGATGTGGATCTTTATGTATGAGAGATGTGGATCTCTATGTATGAGATGTTGAGCTTTGTGTATGAGAGATGCTATGTGAATCTTGAAGGACTGAAATTAGTCAGTGAAATAGGAAGAGAGGCCTGATGAGATATGAAGAGATAACCAGATCTTCTGACAAATATTTAAGTTATTGTACAGGTATTTCAGACAAGCAAGGATCTGGTGTTGTAACTATTTCAAAAACCGTCCTAGGAAGGACAGCAACAGATTTAAGTATAAAAATGCTATAGCACATTTTGGTTTCAGGTAATTTAGCAAGATTGAATGCACATTTTATTAGTGTATTATGAGGGGGCTTCAAATGAACACCTAAAATTAGAAGCAGAAATTCAAAGCGATGCAATTGTCTAATTGTTGGGTAAGTTAGCCACATTCTAGCTGAGGAACTTCCAGTCCCCCAACATGGCGGATAGGCGTTTGAACAGTTAAGCTTCTGGAGTGTTTACACTTCTGGCTCCGGTTTGCAGTCACTGTCAACTGTCATTTACTGCCAACATAGTACCTTGCGGTGTATGGCAGAGGGGTCTGCAGTCACATTTTCCTCATATTGGACTGGTAGTACATGGTACCGTCACCCTGCTACTGAGTTGAGTGTGTGGCGTGACACTGTGAGCTGTGAATTTTGTTTGGAATGTTTTTACATCTGTAGGTATTATCACAGCTCAAAAATTCCACATGGTGTCAAGCAGGAATATAAGATGTCCACCATACCAATGATATGCAACAAAAAGGAACAGTTTTTTAAGTCGACTTTTTTTAAGCTCTGTTGTTTGTTTTTCTAAGTGAAAAGGTGAAAGCTCCTGAACAGTTGAACGAAGGTATGCACAGTGATATGTTACACCCCTACAATTGATAAAGGGGTCACTACTCCATATTCCTGACCCAGTCAATAGCAGCCTGATCCAGAAATTACGCTTGAAATGTCCCGTTTCACATGTACATATGCTACTGTAGCAGGCATGCATCACAGTGCTGGCTATTCATTTGTGGATACCTTTAATCTAAGTAAGTAAAAATTCATCCTCAGTGTTCTATGGGATAAAACGTTTCATGTACTATGAATAATTCTCCACAAAAATTGCTAATTCATTAAAAACATCCATCGCAAAGGGAACAAATGTAAATCCACATATTGACAGTCACTTAAATTGTGTACAAGAAATATTATGGCTTATTCAGTTATAATAAAATAAGATAAATGTTAGCTATATTTATATTTTGTTATAGCTATATTTATACAATACTAGCTGACCCGGCCCGGCTTCGCCCAGGCCCTGGAGGGGATCTATCTATCTATCAGTCAGTCTGTCTGCTTGTTTGTCTGTCTGGCTGGCTGACCCGGCCCGGCTTCACCCAGTCCCTGGTGGGGAGCATCTCATTTAATTCATATAAGTAGTCATATAAGCTCTCCCGTTCCCGACTATCTGTCTGTCTGTCTATCTGACCGGGCCCGGCTTCACCCAGTCCCTGGTGGGGAGCATCTAATTTAATTCATATACGTAGTCATATAAGCTCTCCCGTTCCCGACTATCTGTTTGTCTCTCTGTCCCGGCCCGGCTTCACCCAGTCCCTGGTGGGGAGCATCTAATTTACTTCATATACATAGTCATATAAGCTCTCCCGTTCCCGACTGTCTGTATGTCTGTCTGTCTGTCTGTCCCGGCCCGGCTTCACCCAGTCCCTGGTGGGGAGCATCTAATTTAATTCATATAAGTAGTCATATAAGCTCTCCCGTTCCCGACTGTCTGTCTGTCTATCTGTCTGACCGGCGTGGTTTCGCCCAGCTTTTGGCGCACAGTAACTTAAAAGAATGTCCTTCCACACACCATTCAATGAAAACTGTAGAAAAAGATGGGTTAAAATGTTATGCATAATGCATTATTTTTATGCCAACTGTAAAAATACCTTAAAGATTATATCATTATTTAATATAACTCATATGCCTAAAAATAACTATAGACAAAGAGTGTAACAATAGTGCAGGAAAGTCCAACAATATGACTATAAAGTATTTAGAAATATTAAAAGTTATGCCCCTTGAAATAACTTTTCTAGAGTGAAGTGCCCCTGCTATATAGACATTATATAATGAAAATGGAAAAGTAAATGTTATTAAATAAGTAGAAGATTTTACATTCAGAAATTATTATAGTCGGTTGCACAGGAATGAAAGGAAGACGTGTAGAAAATTTCATCTCAATCGGATGTACCGTTATCGAACGCATCCAAATCCACAAACCCACAAACAAACAAACATACAGTCTCTTTTATAGATATAATTACAGCTATGCATATAAAATATGTTTTTAGCTTTGTTTATATAATGTTTACATAACATGTCTATATCTGTTTACATAACATGTTTATATAATGTTTATAACTATGTTTATGCCGATCTCCGTAGCGAAGGGTTTACGGGCATGGTTCGTAATCCCGTATACCTGCGTTCGAAACACAGCTGCACGCGATTTGGCAGCAGACCGCTTCGTGTTGGTATTGGTGCTGGTCGTTCAGAAAGCAATGGCAAACTAATGAACATAAACTTGCCAAGAAATCACAGCGGCAGAAATGTTGGTGTTGACTGCGATGTCCTGTAAAAAAAGATATGCAAAAAAAAAAAAAAACTGTTTATAACATGTTAGTAGCTATGTTTATATAAGTGCAAATCTATCGTTTTATAATATTTATTGCAATGTTTATATATTGTTTATAAATATGTTTATATAATTTCTTTGTAGCTATGTTTGTATAATAAGTGCAAAGCTAAGGTTTTATAGTATATTTATAGCTATGTTTATTTAATATGTTTATAGCTTTGCTTCTATAATAGATATAGAATAGCAACAGCATGCCTTGTTTAAAATAAATGGAACTAAAATGTAATCTTGAAACAAATAAACAGACCTGTCGGCCGCAAGACCTCCAAAGGCCCCAGGTAGTGACACCTCATGACTTTACGTGGTTCTTCCATTGGAGTCGGAAACCTGGCGTCTGGAAGAACAAAACAAAGTAGAATTAGTATCTTGTTACATGTGTGTGTGAAAATGTATTTACTAACATATCTGCCTCTTAGCTGTGGCAGCACAGTGGTATACAAGAAGGATTGTGACAACACAGATGAGATGGCCGTGGAGACTACTTAATGTGGCATGAACAAGAAATGATGGTTTAGTGAAGCAGGAGAAGCAACAAATGCCATCTAATACACAGATCACACAAGGACCTTGCCCAGGAAGGTCTTCCTAACCTGTCAATAAACAGCATCACAGGGACAGTAGAAATAAAGATTAAAGAAGGAGAAGGAGAAGCAGCAAAAGCAGGAGGAAGAGGAGGATGAGTAGAAGAAGAAGGAAGGAAGGAAGGAAGGAAGGAAGGAAGGAAGGAAGGAAGGAAGGAAGCAAGAAAAAAGAGCAATGTTTAGTATACTAGACTACAAACATAGCTGCCTAGGAATAAATTTGGACAGTAATGAAGCAGACTTTTCTCCACGTGTCTGGGCTCAACCAAGATTTCTAAAATGGATATCTGAGTTCTCAGGGAAAGGAAGGCTGTGAGGAAGTAAGCTGGTCACCTTATCTCATAATTCAAGGAGCAATCACATCTGATAATTCAAGGAGACTGCTATCTCGTAATTCAAGGAGACTCCTATCTCGTAATTCAAGGAGCAATCCCATCTCATAATTCAAGGACCTAGCTGGTAAATGTGAAATCTTAGCCCTCCACTCCCTTTCCACAGTATGTATCATTGGATTACCTTTGCCTTTGTCCTTCACATGTTTGCTGTCCTGAGCTTGACTGACAAGATAGGTTATCTCCATACTGGAAACTTGTGTGTGTAAGTTCATATAAAGACATATGAGAATGATTATCTGTGGCTTAAGGAGCATGGTTAGTTAGTTGCATATCCTTTACAGGATATCGCAGTCAACACCAGCATTTTTAGCTGTTGTGATCTCTTGGCAAGTTTACTTTCAATAGTTTGCCATTGCTTTTTGAACAACCGTCACCCATACCATTTCTTAAGAAACCAATGCAAGGTGGTCTGCTGCCAAATCTCCTGCAGCTGTATTCTGAATGCGGGTATGCGGGATCACAAACTGTGTCTCTAACCCCTTCACCATGGAGCCGGCTAAGGAATATGGTATCTTGTTAATAGCAGGTAAATGAAGAGATACAAAATAAAGTATGCATATTGTACTACTGTGTACTGTATATGGACAGTGTGAAAGCAAAATCTATTAATGTTTACTAGTCTTTCACAAACGCATGTCCCTCCTGGCATATAATTAGACTGTTATATTTTCTTTACATTCTAGAAACCAAGTGAATTTTACCATGGCTTGCAGGTATCCTTCCTGAAGCATTATCTTAACATTTACTCTTAAAATTAAAAAAGTGGCCGATGGTAGTACATTTGCTAGCGTGCTTGCCTACCGACCCAGTGATCATGTGTTCAAATTTCCTTCAAGGCAGGGATTTTTTATTTATCGTCCTGAGCTCTCTGGTCGACCTAGCCTAAAAATGGGTCTCAGGAAATGATATGGAAGGCAGGTAGCATCATATCAAACATATCACCCATCAAGTGCTGGTTGATCTAAACATTTTGAGAGAGCACCATATACTTACAAGTGGAATACATTTTAAAAAAAATTGACCTGGGCTGCCAGGTTGACAAAGCCTACAATGGGTACCAGTAATTGTCTTGGGAAATAAAGGCGGCCAACATACCAGTGACCTTATCAGCCACCAAGTGCCAGGTGGCTATAAATATGTGGGTCTAGCACCATATGTCTCATGGTATGAAAAGGAGTCCTTTACTTTAATGTTTACTTACTTTTAGAATCCAGCTTATTCAACTATTACTATTAAAACTAATGTTAAATTTCTGTTATGCAGAAAGTGTGTCTGTCTACTTTGGGTTGTGTAATAATAAAACACACCATAATATAATATAATATAATATAATATAATATAATATAATATAATATAATATAATATAACAATATATTGCATAAAAGAACTTATATTTCTCACACCTTAACTGATTCAGTGCTAAACAAACAGTAGGTTTGGATCTGACATAGTACACAATTAAATGAACAAGTATTATCACGTAAGTTTCCTTTCACTGAGCATTGAAAGTGCGGAAAATACACAAAACAAAACAAATAATATGATGACCCTAGTATGGCGATATATCGTCCATTACAAATGTGAAGCCAAATTAGGCAATGTATTATCCTTTGACACTGAATCAGTTAATGGATCACACTTATGATGGGAGGTAACTCACTGTTGTAATGACTTTGGAAAGATAACTTCTCTCCATTAGGCGGATTAACTTTATCCAGATTAGGCAGATCTGTAGGCCGAGTCAACTTGGCAACTGCTGACTGGTGCAGGCTGCGCTCCAGCATGATTTTCTTGCAAATGTCCCTCAGAGTGTTGGCAATCTGGCGTGCTGGCATGTCACAATGGAACACATGACACATATGTGTACGCATGCCACGGTCACGAGCCACATAAGCAAAGTCCCTGTAATAATTTAATTCAGTCATTACCAAATAAAATATGCACTGCCTTGTTTGTTTCCAATTGCAAAAGTGCCATAACACAATTTATAACCATCAGAACAGTCATCAGGCAGTGCCAGATGTTACACTACTATATAGTAACCGCCGGTCTCCCTGGCCTAGGAGTTAGTGACTTTCTCCGTAATCCTGTATACTCTTGTAACGTGACGTGCGTGAGAATCGGTGGCGGTTCTCTATGTGTTGGTAACGTATGGGGTATGTGAGCCGGTCGCTCAGAAAGCAATGGCAAACTACTGAGCGTAATCTTGCCAAGAAATCAACAGGTATGTGAGCCGGTCGCTCAGAAAGCAATGGCAAACTACTGAGCGTAATCTTGCCAAGAAATCAACAATCAGCTGAAAGATGCTGATGTTGACAGCGATGTCCTGTAAAGGGTATGCAAACATTAAAAAAAAACCAAAAAAAAAATATAGCAACCAAACGTAAAATTAGTAATTTATAACCACAAGGTGCCTTGTTGGTCATGTGAAAAATAACAAATGATGATGATGATGATGATGTTTGTTTCTTGAGAACCCCACAGACAGTTACATGTTCTTTAAGAAATTATGGAATTGGAAGTCTGGTTATGACTTGCCACCATCCTGGTAGGTAAGAAATGGACTGATTCCAAGAATTTACATGGAGTTCTCACATGGAGTATGCAAAATGTGGGTACTGTTCACCTATAATATTCAAAATAAATTGCAGTAACCGTTTTGCAATTCGCATGCATGATTTTTAAAAAATTATGACTGACTGGCACCTTGCCAGACGACAGTTTGTAAAATGGAGTTATACCTCTCCATAACACCAAGCTTGGGCTGAATTTAGAGACCATGTGCTGTCCATGCAGCATGATCCCTCTCTCCGCCTGTCTAGTTTACTCCAGAAGAAAGGTAACACCAATACGTCTGGAACAAGACAAGCTGCAGAAGCTGCTGGATCAGCAAAACAATACGCTAACTGTCCACCTGTCTGAGCTTCTATCCTAGATAAGTTGCTGACCAAGGCTTAGGGCCTGGTCTGTCCTGCCATGAAATTTAGTCTTTAGGTTGCATTTCCACACACTAGGGTAAGGCTTGTACCCTCCCAATTGAACTCCTCTGCCCAAAGCCATTGGCACAATGTGGGGTGTCGGGTTTGGTAAGCGCCACCCAACATTCGGCGCTAACAGAAGGCAGGTAGTACCGTCTTATATTCAATATAATATAGTACAGAATCCCTATTTTATTGGGTATATGATGCTAGCCCCATATGTTAAAACTGGCGGACACTCTCTGGAGAGTACTGTCAATATGTTCCCTGCTACCTTGACTTCCCAGGACATTGTCTGGTGCCCTGTCTAGGTTAGGTCAACATAGGATAAGAGCCCATGTCAATAGAAAACAAATCCTCACCTTGAAGGGGATTCAAACACATGATCACAGGGTCAGTAGGCAATCAAGCTGGCCACTGTGCTAAAACAGCTCCCCATTATATTGAGTATATTATATATATTGCATAGAGAATGGGTAATTAATAACAACTAATAAACTATTAATACAAAACCAATAACAATCTTAAAAAGAGCATCAGGTGCATTTCAAATTGCATATGTTCTGGACAGTGTATGAGAGATTGCTTTGTTGGAGTCTCAGTCTTCCTGCAACTAACACACAGTCCGACTGTTTTGGTTATTTCTTTACTGTGTTGTTACTTATGAAATCATTGTACAATCCTTATAATTCACAGCTTATCAAGTTTTAGGTAATAAAAGAAAGTCAGTACAATCAGTCAGAACATGTCCCAGTTATATGCCTTAGCTGCATTGGACATATGGTGCTAGACCCATATTTTTAGACCAATCAGCACTCGGTGGGTGACAGGGTAAGTATTATACCAATGACCTTTACTTCCCAAGAAATGTCCTGGTACACATTGTAGGCTAGCAGGCCAACCTGGCAGCACATGTCAATTTAAAAACTTTGAATCATCCCTGATACGGACCTGCAGGTGAGCGTCTAGCCACTACACTACTGCATCTACCCTTTAACCTTTACATGAACGTGCATGAATATAATTTTATATGTATTCACATGTCTATTACCAATAAATACAACTTGTTATTTAATTACCTCCTAGGTTTCATAATACAGGTGACAGAGATGTGGATTTTGTGTATAAAATTTACAATATTAGTAAATGTAAAACAAAAGAAAGAAAGCAGTACTAAGTATCAGCATCAAGTGCCTTGCTGACCAACATGGGCAATCATGCCTCTACATATCTTGCAATCTCCGACAGCACGTATGAATTTGTGTACTGGAAATTTTCTGTGCTATCACAAAAGTCTGTCAAAAATCATCTCTCCTTTTCTTCCTTTAAACCTTTTTCAGAAATTGTTCCAGTTGTCACAACCTGTTCAAACCTGTCTTCTGATAATGTAGCCAAAAAATTACAACTGCCTCTTTCTGATGTTTGTGATAAATTGTCTCAGCCTCTTTCAAAACATTTAGATTACTCATAACTGCCCAAGGAATTGTCTTTCATATTACCATTACTAAGTATCATATCAAAGCTAAATAAATATTACTAAACATGAAATAAATACGTCAGTATTTCTAAATATCAAAAAGAAAAAGAAAACTATTATTATTTTCCTAATAAAAGGATTACCTCTCCAAGTATTAAAAAAACAAAAAGCTATTACTGAATATGGAATTAAAAAGTAAGTATTATTAAATACTTGACAAAAAATGAAAATGAAAAGAAAAACTAATATTAAATATATTTTATTTAAAGTTTTACCTCTCTCTGTAGTCCATGCAGCAGTAAGAAAAATAATACAGTAATGTAACAATTGGAATAAAGTAAGTTTTAAATAATCACAATCCTAGTTATGTGTCCTTAACAACCAAACAAGCCTCAAAACAGGAGGCTGCTCTAAGTCTGTGATATGCTAGGAGCATCACATTTTATAGGTCTGAATGAACGGAGGAATAGATGGCCAGGCTTTCCTTCTCCTAGAGGAGAATTCAAGTGTCAACCCTGATCCAACCGTGCTTATGACATTGATGTTTTCTAGGAAAAAGCAAAATATGTGAAGGGTGATCTAGCAATGCTCTAAGCAGCGAGTGCCCCAAGTTTCGCGTGGGAAAGTCGGGTATATATGGGCCCTCCATAGCAACTCAAGGAACTATGAGCAAGATTTCTATAACGGCAGGTGCCCAAACCAGAAGCTGTAAGGATCGCACATAAGCAAGGAGATTACTAGCAAGTTTGTTAGCAGGACTGACCTAGGTGTACATATCAAAGGACAGAGTTGAACACAATCTTACAAAAATTGCGAGTAGCAGAACAGCTGAGGTGGACAAACCCAGGAAAGCTGCATGTAAGACGCAGCACTGCTAGTCAAGGGACCCAGATCATGGAGGACTGGCAGAACACTGCACTACATGGAAGTCTGGGAAATAAACTAACTACAGCTAAACCGGGGGTAGCAATTAACACTTCCTCTGTCTCACAAAGCTGCTATTTTAAGCCACTCTATCCCACCTGCTACTTTCTCTCTCTCTGACCCTAAAACAATTGTCTGGAGGGAAAAGAGTTAAGGTAATACAGGTTGTCATGAGCGGTCTAGGTCACAGATGGAAGATATAATGAAACATGTGGGACCCGTAAATCCATGTGTGGAAGAGGAAATAAACCAGGCTGAGATATTGAATCATGAGTATTCTGGTAACGATCCTGTTGTGTAACCTATTGTGTGCTCAACTAGAGTTGATAGTCATCATATGCGCTGATCCATGGAAAGACATATCCAGCCAAAACTAGAATACAGATAAATAACTTTGATATTTATATTTTCATGTAGTGTTGTTCATGTAGTCTTGTTGGTTTGTGTTTGGTCTATTCTGTACTGATGAAGGCTTTAGCTGCAACATCCATTCTGTTACTTGTAACCATGTTCAAATAAAGCTCCCAATCTAGTTTTCATTTTCTGGTGATTCATTCAACTAGACTTGAGTGACAGCCAGATTTAACTGAGCTATTATTATTATTTCAAATAATCTGCTAGTGTAATGTGATATGGTCTCCGTGGTGAAAGGAATACGGACACAATTCGTAATCCTGTATACTCAGGTTTAAAACACAGTGGTGTTGGTTTTTTCATAAAAGGTGTAGGTGCCAGTCGTTCAGAAAGCAATGGCAAACTTCTGAACATAAAACTTGCCCAGGAATCATGAACAGCCTAAATGCTGGTGTTGACTGCTACATCCTGTGAAGGACATGCAACTAAATTTAAAAATAAAAATGTGATATGATATATATGTGAAGATATAACTAGATTATTTTGTCTTTGTGTGTTTGTGTGTGTTCGCTCGCTCTGAACTCAAGCGTAGTTTATCCACATGCTACTACTACTAATGCACTCAAATGATATTTGCATGTGGATTAGCTTTCCCTATTACCAGTGTCGCTCGCCAGCAGGGTACCCACTCCGACTTCAGAGGTACTTGCAGATTATATTTGCCGATTAGTGAGAATAAAAACATACTTGATTAATTGTGCTGGATGTGTGTTGTTATTGAAGAGTACAGTGTTTACCATAAGTTGTATTGTAGTTCAAGTGTCATAGAATTTAGTTTACGAGGAAAAGAACAATGGAGCCCTGAGGCAATAGCTTATTTAAATAACAAGTTCCGACAAAATCATCATTTTGAGGAAACACCAAGCATCGTACAATAGTATACATTAGATAGATCGTACATCATCAAGAATGATACACCATAACCTCAGTGGAGCATTCTCTGCGTTATACACGCAAACATTCTTGACAATCTGAACCTGCATTCTAACCCCGTAATTCCACTCCAGCCGGCTTCCTGGTCTAGAGGTTAGCAACTTTTCTCCGTAATCTCGTATACCTTCGTAAGTAACGTGACGACGGTGAGAATCAGCAGTGGTTCGAATCGCGTCGGTAATTTACGGGGTATATGAGCCGGTCGCTCAGAAAGTAATGGCAAACTACTGAGTGTAATCTTGCCAAGAAATCAACACTCAGCTGAAATATGCTGATGTTGACAGCGATGTCCTGTAAAGGAAATGCAAAAAAAAAAAAAATTCTACTCCACACCCATGACACAGGTGTTCGTTAATATTCTTGATCCTGTGTGAAAATTTACTAGGCAAAAAGGGTGCAACAATTGTTGTTAAACATACACACTAAATATTTTAACCAGTTTACAATTGTAAATTTGGCAACAATGTAAGAGAAATAAATATATGGATATAGACAGGCTCTCAGGGAAATAGTGGGGAAATGTACAGATTAAAGAACATAATAGACATTGAAAGGTTATGTTCTAATACACTTTCAGAGTTTGTGGAGTAGATATTGTTAGGGATATGTTCCATGGGTTCTATTATAAATCAAGTCACAGGCAGGCAGGTCACTAACGTCTTCTATAAATGCTTTTAAAGTCTTAATTAGGTGCAAGTCTTTTACAAGATGTCACAGTCAATCCCAGAAATTGTGGCCTATTTGTGACTTTCTAAGCAATTTTATGTTCAGTAGTTTGCCATTGCTTTCTGAATGACCGAAACTTATACCTTTGTGAAATCGATGCAGAGTGATCTGCTCCTAAATGGCCTGCAGCTGACTTCAAACCCGGTATGTTGGGATTGTAGAACTGTGTTCACTACACTTATGCCACAGACAAAGTCTTAGCAGCAGGAGCAATATGTTCTGTGAAGAGTAAATGTGGATAGTGGAGGGTTAGTAACATTTTCTTTGGGCACTTTTATCAGTTTGGATTTCTATGGGCACTTTTTATCAGTTTGGATTTCTATGGGCACTTTTATCAGTTTGGAGAATGGGCTAGGACAGTGTTGGAGTTGGAGTGAAAGTAGTGATGCAGAATATTTACATGTTGTGTGGGATCTGTCAGGGTATACAAAGTAGGTCAAGAAATTGCAAGGTTAGGTATATGTTCTAGGAAGGGATGAGAAGGAAGTTAACACAATAGAAGGTCTTATGAGCCCTGGCAGGGTGTCAGAGAGGAATGTGAGATAGTTTAAGGTCAGTATCATTTTGTAAGGGAACTGTGGTGGTGTATTGGCATATGGAATGAAACCTGATGCAATGAAATTTATCCTTGTCTTCAAACCCTCTTTTAAACTGAAATTCCATTGTCTTGACCAACCCCCCACACCCTGATACAATTTATGACCATGTTACTGACCTGATCTGGTCAGTTTTACTTCAACGATGAAGTCTCGTTAAGACAGCAATGGCAAACTACTAAACATAAAGTTGCCTAGTAAATCAAACTGGAGTTGGGGTGAGTCACAAAGTCCTGCAATGGACAAGCAAAAACATTCACTGACCTGACCTATTGCTCAGATGATGAAAGAGTTGCTAGAACATACTACTGACCTTCCATTGTCCCGACCCACCCCCCACACCCTGATAGAGTGGATGGGCTGGGTGTTGAGAGTCACACCATCCACAGGATCGACCAGTCTCAGGCTGCTGTAGTCCAGGTCCATGAACAAGTCCTTGCCCTAGTGACACAGATTTCCAACGAGATAAACAGGTTCAGTAAATGCTCTAATAAACATGGAGGACAACTAACACAATTACTAATACAATTCAAAGATTCATTCACTTATTCACTGCCGAAGGATGTTATATCGCCAAATGTGACCGAAGGACGATATATCGCCGCACTGCGGTCATTGTGTTATTTGTTTTATTTTGTGATACCGTCTGCAATTTTAATGCTCAGTGAACGGAAATTTACATTATAATTCTTGTCCATTTGATTGTGCATCATACTTGGTCCAAACCTACATTGTGTTTGGCACTGAATCAGTTAAACTTGTGCCTGCACAGAATAAAAGGACTGCAACGATATGACAGAATCATAAGTGCACTCCCTGTGCAGAGAACTAAATAGATTCAAGTGAATCCAGAAGTGAGGAAAAAATGATGGCGTTGGATAGGGCACACGTTGAGAAAATCTGATATTTTTTTTTTTTTTTAATGTTGCATATCCCTTACAGGACGTTGCAGTTAACACCAGCATTTTTCAGCTGCTGTTGATGTACTAGGTAAGATTATGCTTAGTAGATAGCCATTGCTTTCTGAGCGACCGGCTAACATACCACGTAAGTTACCAGCATGGCACGAACCGCTGCTGATTCTCGCCCAGCTGCGTTACTCACGAGAATATAGGGGATTATGGAGAAAGACTGTAACCCCCATGCTAGGGAGTCACTGATAATAGTAAAACTAGACAATCACTTCTCTGGCATCCTCAGGGCAAATGAAATAAAAGGAGACCTCAAGACACAAGGAGAAGAGAATTGTAGACAGATGGATAACATAGTGAGGACATGGAGAGAGGAAAAGCAGGAGATAGCAAAAGACAGGATGGCTTGGCAACTGTTGGCTGAGGATCTATGCTATCTCTTGCAAGTAATTCACATTGCTTGTTAATTATTTTCATGGATTTTGGTCCCCCTATATTTCTTGTGTGTGTAGGGGTATGTAATGTTTCACATTTGCTAGATCATAGCTTTATATGACATGATATGGCCAGCTATTTTTTTCACTGCATTTTATGTTACCACAGACAGCATAGCCAAGCATATGGTTAACTTTAACTGATTCACTGCCAAACAAAACAGTGGATTTGGACCAAACAGAAAATGATGGCAGAAAATGGGAAGTAGGGGTGTGTCACAATAATGCTCTAAACATGGTTGAAATGGTAGCAGCTGTATTGTATTATACATCAAACTAAACGAGATTGCACAAGGAACACACCAGTATTGCTACTACTGCTAGAGATTAGAAATATCTTACAATAAAGTTAGATTTTCTTTAATAAAAAAAAAATTGAAGACAGAAGTGACAATTATTGAAAATTTCCACTTACCAAGGCACTACTTCTTTATCGTTGATGATTATCCAATGAAATTTATTGAAAAATAATAAATAAACAACTTTACTTCACCAATATCACAATAACTGCTCCTTCACACCAATAAAACACAATTAAAACTTCATATTTTGAAGCACATCATTTTCGCACAAAATAGAAAAAGTCAGGAATACAAGAGTCAGACTTGTACTGAGAAACAATAAAAACACTATTTTTTTTATTTATGTAGAAAAATAACTAAATATGATAACAACTTGAAACCAGTTTATTTTTATACATACATTGTCCTTTTATTTCTCAACATAATTTCCACCAACATTGATGCACTTATCCCATTGTTCTATCAGTCCTCCAAAACCGGGTGCATAGAACTACGTGCTCTGTTTTCTCAACCACGTTTTTACTTCACATTCAACTTTGGCGTCATTCGCAAAATGTCTCCCGCCAAGGTGGGTTTTCAGTGGACCAAAAAGGTGGAAATCGCTACAGAGTCTATTGTTACTTGCCTGTCACCTCTAATCATCTCCTCCACCTGCTGCACGGATGCTTCTGTTGCAATCTCAATAGGATGACCAGATCGGATTTCATCAACAATTTTAGAGTGTCCTTGAGAAAATCTTTCTACCCAGCTATGCACCACTTTATGGGACAAACCTTTGCAGGCAGTCCTTTTGCCCCCCAAAAAACTCACAACAGTATGTCGCTCTTTGGTTGTACACTCTGTAAGTACAGTCGCCATTTTGTTTATGCGCTGCGCATGTGCATGAGACACCTAGCGCCACATGATGAACAGGAATATAAAGTTTGATGTTGCTGTCACCTAATGACATCTGTAGAAAACTACATTTACCTGCCACCCCACAGAACTGTGTGACTTACTTATTGACTCACCCTCGTACTTTCTCTCGTGGGCTGTTTTGAAATGACAGACATTCTTCCGGTGTAAAACACCATTTACAGGGCATTCAAATTAAGGAAGGTACACACAATGCAACAAATAATGAAATGTCAAGAATCTGTCACTAAAGTAGTGCCTGGCAGTCCAGTGTCGATCCCTTCTGTCACTAAAGTGGGGCTTGGCAGTGAATCAATTAAGAGAGTTCTTGATCGGGAATCCACAAGGTGAAAGTAAGATGGAGAAAAGGTGGGGAGAAGTCACTGAGAGTGGAAATACAGGTAGTGATGCTGAATAAAATGGCAAATGAGGATAACTAGAGAAGTGGAAAAGAAAGATCAGAAGGAAAATAAGAAAAGAAGATAGTTCTGGAGATGTGTTTGGGTTTGTTGTTAACACATTTCTCATTAAACCTAATATTCCTGCCAGGTTTTATGGTCCAAAACAAAACAGCCAAATTAAGTATTGCAAAGTCATGGTATAAAACTGGAACAATAAAATGAAAGTAAAACTGGCAAATAGTAAAGGTAATCCAACAAGAGTTAACTGCCATAGGAGTGTGAAGTGTTATACCTTCACATATACTAGGTCAATGATATAATGATGTGAGGAAGCCAGTTCCCTTCCTTGCCACCTTTCCATGTGTATGCATTTGTTTGTTTTTGTAGCAGGTCCTTTCCAGAATGTCCCTCACACCTCAAAGCCCAACAGAAAGGTCTCCATCTTTTGCCAGTCCCCCTACCTCATTAATTTTCTCTCTCTCTCTCTCCTCACATACACACATGGTTATATATATATATATATATATATATATATATATATATATATATATATATATATATATATATATCTTGTGTATCCAGTGTATTGATTTCCTTTATTTTCCTTCTGGATGAGTGATGACTCTGAAATGATATTTTTTTTACATGTATTCACCTAGGAATTGTATTAATTTGGGGCTAAGCAACAAGTTATCAGATTGATGGATATCATCACACGGAAGATGTGCTACATAATAAAGGACACACAAAAAAAAACGTAATTTAATTTATTTTTAAAAAAAATAGAACATCTGATGCAATTTGTCAATGCCGCAATAAGTGGAAAAAACAGAAAAGAATTCTGATGTGCTTATTACAACAATTTGTAACTTATGGCTGTAAATCCCGGATATTTAGTAAAGTAAAGGCGCAAGAAAATCCACTGAAGACATATAAATGCATCCATCATGTGCCACGCCGGAAAGCGTAGAGGGTCATGACTCGCCATTTCACTCAATCACCAAAGTCATGGATCAACTCAGTGTTCCTGTCTCGACCATGCCATGTGGCCAAGCCATCCAGGTATTGACTTCTCGGTCTTCCTCTTGGTCTGTTCCCTTCGATCTTGCCAGTTGTCACCAAGTTCTCCAATTTATTTATTCTCATAACATGTCCAAAAATTTTTGATAACTATGTTTAATTTTATCTAATCAATTTAAGATTTTCATTTGATTCCTGTAGGACTGGGTCATTGGTTTTTCTGTCTGTTCACGGTATTCTTTGCATTCTCCTCAGAAACCCCATTTCTGCAGCCATCAGATGTTTTTCAGCTTGACTGCTCATTGTCCAAGTTTCACATCCATACAAAAGTACAGGCTCTATGTAGTACCTCAAAACACTTTTTCTCATTTCAATTGACGTCTTTTTATTGGTCAGTATGTTTTTAATCTTGCTAAAGGCTACTTTCACCATGGTAATTCTTGTTCTAATCTCTTCAAGGCATCTCCCATCAGATGTTATGACTGTTCCGAGGTAATTGTATCGATTCACTTGTTGAAGAATATTCCCATTTACTTGTATATTGCATTGTGGTATTTCTTTCATCCTAGTGATGACCATAATCTGTGTCTTTTTACAATTTAATTCTAACCCGAGTTGTTCACTGTATGCAACAACCGCATCTACTAATTGTTGCAGATCCTTATCATTGTCTGCAATCAATACTGTATCTAATGTTATTGATGTTTCGTCTTCCAATGATGATTCCATTTATATCTTCTAGATTCTTGAAAATATTTTCACTGTACAGGGAAAAAAGATCTGGAGACATTACACATCCCTGTCTCACACCTCTCTTAATAGGCTGGTATTGTCCCACTTCATTATCAATCCTTATGGCAGCTTGTTGTTTTCAATATGTTTTTTATAAATCTAATGTCTTTCCCATGAATTTGTAGATCTGCAAGCATATCTACCATGTTGACATGTCTTACTCTATCGAAAGCCTTTGTGTAGTCAATAAAGCAAAGATGTATATTTTTTTTTTACTTCTATAGAACATTCAATAACTGATTGCAGTATACACA
>JACEFZ010004398.1:0-15256 GCA_014155875.1 Cepaea nemoralis | reverse complement strand
ATTGCTTGTCTTCGGTATTCAAATTAACATTATCAGCACCAAGGATCCTGATAGGTGTTTTGAGTCCCAAACAGCAACTTGAAGACGCTTTCACGGATACATCAGAAAATTGTACGGCAAGTAAAAAGTGGGGTATACTTAAGTATATGGGGTATACTTATACTTATACTTTTTATAAAACAGCGATAGGGGTTTTTGGGTAGGGGTATGTGTCACAGGATAAAGTAACTTGTCAGTCGATCAATGATAAGCAAACCCGACTTTATTTTGCTAACACAATTGACTCTGTTATGGTGAACAAACTGAGGGAAATACGTCGGTACAGATTCTCGACACCTGGTCAACAGTGTGTATGAGATCAAAAGGGAGTCACGTAGAGGTTGTCTACACACAATCGACCGTTGATGACAGGATGTTGTTCGAGAGGTGTGTACTGGCGACATTTGTCTACAAAACGGAAGTTGGTCGTTGCAAGTGATAGACAGAATGCCTGCTAGAGGTCAGAAGGATTCTGTAATGGGAGAAAGGTCTCCGGCTACAGACAAACCCGGATATTTGTTGGATGAGACAAAGAACTCCCCAGATGAAAAGGAAAATTGACAGCTAATTGACTCTGGTTAGTCTGGAAACAGGAGGACAAAGCCAGATTCTGGACTGATTGGCGTCTGGACTTTCCGGTGACTCACTCAAGCACCCATATAAAAGCCAGTGCAGTAAACAGGTGGATGGAGTCGAGAAAACATTCTGTAGTGTTAGAATTGGGGATAATCCCGAGTTGTGTTATATAGAGGGACTAGCTATCTAAGTAGTGATAGTTATCCACGGACATAGATCCAATCGGATTGCCTAGTTTCTCGAGTAACAACAGGAATAGACATATGGTTCCATGTACAGTTCCCCTGAGTGTTCCACGTGAGTGGGAGAGGATTTACTTCGAAGAAGCAGTTTCAAAAGTTTGACAATGATGGCTCAGCATCTGAAGACAGAGGTTGCTGAGAGGCCGCTACATAGGGCTTATACCCAAGTTGGTTTGCGGGAACATGGCTTCTGCTGAGCAGGACATGTTGACGAGAGGGAGGTTTAGCCAAGTGATAGATGTACCAATAAACAGTCAGAACATTGCATAATTTATACTGATACCCAGAACAGTTAGATTGTGGTGTTAATATGAGGAATCTTTAGAACCAGTGACTCTAGATCCATTAAGATTTCTCCACTAACAGTGACAATAGGCTTAGAATTTCCTGATTAACAATCCGTTAAATAACCGAGGAAGTTCATAGTATGAATCAGACTCTAATTAGACAGTGTTTGTCAGGGGTGTCCAAGCATCCTAGTGGTTCCAGAGACAACAGAGGAAGTCTTCACGTGACCGGAGGAGCATCACCTGGGTGAGGCTACCTGTATGGGATACATGGTGCTGGTGTGTCTTCAGCACAGGGATGAGAATGAACTACTCTTGAACACTGATCTGAGTCTATAGACGATTAGAATACACGTCACACATTCTACACCTTGTACACACATACACTTCTCCTACATATACTCTTTGCTTTAATAAATTTCTTGTTTTTATTTGTTGAAGCGAGAGCTGTCAAGTGTGTTATCTTGGAGAAGAATGAGAGGGGGCATGATCCAGGGGTGAGTAAGAGTGAGAGGAAGGTGTCTTCAGATTGAGGGAGTGTGTGGACGGAGTCTGCTGGATATCTCCAGAATAGAGATATTGAATTAAAACAAATGTGGGTATCGATTCTCTTCACTCCAGGGACGACACTAAAGTGGTAAAGAAGAACAAGTAACTAATACGACATTCATTCTTTACACACACGACATTTATTGGTGGCTCGTAAACGTGATCTTTGGACAGCGGGATCTTTAGACAACGGGATCTTTTTACACGGGATCTTTAGTTAGAGGATGGAGATATCCTATTAGTGAGAATCCAGCTAGAGTGAATGTGGATAGGTGTTAGGACTTATCTTACCTGTTCACACTTCACACGTCTGCATAGGTCTGTGGTCCTGATTCTACTCTTGTCACTGAGTGATTGTGTTGTGTTGTATGGTGTGTTATAATATATATAGATAAATAGTATTTTGTCATTAGCTATATATTGGTTTAGAGATCATCTATACTCTATCTGCTGAGTTACCTCTCTGTAAAATGGCCACTCCTAGATTAACTACGGCAGAACTTAGAGCAAAGGGGGAAGAAATAGGATTATCGGGTTCTGCTCTAACGGATTACATACAGGAAGTGGAGAGGGAGTATCGTCAAGCCGAAAGGGAAGATCGGAAGGCCGAGTTGGAATTGAGAAGGATGGAGGCAGAGCAAGCAGCTAAAAAATTGGAAGCAGAACTAGCTGCTAGGCAACTTGAGGCTGAACAAGCCATGAGAAGGCTGGAAATAGAAGCTAAAAAATTGGAAGCAGAGCAAGCTGCTAAGTTACTTGAGGTTGAGCAAGCTGCTAAGCAACGGGAAGCGGAGCAAGAGGCTCAGAAAAGGGAGCATGAGTACCGGATGCGGGAACTCGAGCTCAAGAGGCAATCTGGTGGGGAAACTGAGGGAGCAGTGGGAGGTTCCTCTCTCCCTGGCTCAACACCAGTAAGTGGACATAGCTACCATGCTATGAAGTTCCCTCTAGCGATCTACGAGGAGGACAAAGAGAAGATTGACCAGTACCTTCAACGCTTCGAGGCTATGTCAGTTGCTATGGGTCTGGAGCATGACAAATGTAATCTCAAGCTATCCCAGGGTTTACGCGGAACCGGTTACGAGGTTTATTCTCGCCTGCCACCAGGACATGAGAACAATTATGACGAGTTGAAGACGGCTTTTCTGAAACATTTTGAAGTTACGTCCCATACCTACCGGAAAAAAGTTCGAGGAGCTAAACGAGAACCGGGGGAGTTGTTCACCGCCTATAGTCTGCGTCTGAAAGCATATCTCCATAAGTGGATGGATTTGGCTGGGTTTGCGCATGACTATGAGAGTCTGGAAGAGCTCACGGTAGTCGACCAGATGCGGAAGCAAATGTCGAAACCTCTCAGGACATTCTTGGGAGAACAAGGGGCGGAACGAATCGACATGGTGACGAAATTGGCAGAACGGTTCGTCGAGGTCCATGGGGAGGCAGCAGAGAACATTTCTACAAACACCAAAAGTCAGGAAAAACATAACCTGAAGAAAGGCAAGAGCACAGGAACTAAAAAGGTGGAACCATATGTCAAAACTTCAGAGGAGAGTTCGGAGAAGACGAAGGGGGAAAGCAAGAAAACTTCGAGCTCTACACAAAAACGACCATGGTCGGAAAAGTGGTGTTCGATTTGTAAGTCACCTTCTCACAATACGAGGGATTGCAAATCGAAGGCTAAGAACCCTCACTTTGCGGCATGTCAAGTGACTTCAACGCGGGTGGACACTGAAAATGCCAAGGTCGATAAGGAAGCTCACCACCAGGAGAGCTCACTCAAGTCCGGCACAAGAAAATCTAGGACAGGGAAATGGTGCAAACACTGCAGGTCGAATACACACAATGCTATTGACTGCAGGGGAAAGTCAGGAGACACTCAATTCGTCGTGTGCCGCAGAAAACCTAAGGTGGAGCCCACCGAACAGGTCGAGGCCGAAGAAGAGACTCCAGACCAGGAAAAACCACCTGTAGTGGAATTGGTAGAAGTTAACGGTCGTCAAGTGGAGTGTTTATACGACACAGGACTGGACGGGGAGGCCGTGATTTCTGCGGATCTGGTACATCCAGAACAATTCACAGGTGAATCCATGGAGATACAGCCTGCACAGAAGAGTGCTGTAGCCATGAAATTGCCCATTGCCAGAGTGGAGATTCGGTCAAGATATGTCACCGGCACCATCAAGGCCGCGGTGTTGACTGATCCCATTTTCCCCGTAATCCTCGGTTGCCGGTATGTCTTTCTGGGTATGCCCAGGGAGCCAGTCCATATGGGAGCAATTCAGACTCGCTCTCAGACGAAAACGGATGAGGCAGAAGCAAATGTGACTAACCCACTGCCAGGGGAGTTGCGAACTGCCCTGAGTGAGGATGCTACATTACGTCCTTGCTACAAAAAGCTGCAGAAAAGTGCTGATCCACCCAAACGGCGGCAGTACTATATGAAGAATAGGATACTCTACAGGAGAGCCGGAAGGGGAGACAACCTACATGGTCAGTTGGTAGTCCCAAAGGCCCATCGTTCCCAGATTCTTCATATGGGGCATACCATCTCCTTTAGTGGACATATGGGTATTGCCGCCACCATGCAGCGAATTTCCTGCCATTACTATTGGCCGGGGATGACAGATGATGTGCGTCGGTATGTGAAGTCATGCCCTGAGTGCCAGAGGGTGGCACCGAAACACTGGACAGCGCCGGTGGTCTTGGGTGAAATGCCCATCATGAACTCTCCTTTCGAGAGGGTAGCCATCGATATTGTGGGTCCACTTCCTAGGACTAGGAAGAGGAACATGTACATACTCACCATGGTGGATTGCTGTACAATGTGGGGTGAAGCCATACCGTTGACCAAGATTGACTCGAAACGAGTGGCGGACGCACTGATGGAGGCCTTTACAAGATTAGGGCTTTCCTGATCAAATACTGACGGACAATGGGTCCCAGTTTTGTGGAAAACTTATGGAGGAGGAATTTAGGGTGTTCCACTCTAACCATATCCATTACCAGCCCTTACCACCCTCAAGCCAATGGTACAAGTAGAGCGTTTCAACGGCACATAGGGAAACTAGCGCAGGAAAAACCTGATAGGTGGGATGAATATATCCCAGCAAGCCCTCTTTGCCTATCGGGAAAGTTCCTCATGGCTCAACAGGACTAACCACCCGCTACGTTGCTGTTTGGTCGTCCAATCAAAGGACCGTTGGAAGCCATGTTGAGGAGTTGGACTGAAGAGGGGACATCAGAAGAAGTGATCTCTATTACAGATATGTGGAGGAACTGAAAGAAAAACTTCACAAGGATGGACTCTGGCGAATCCAAAACTTGAAAAAGGCCAGAAAAAGACATGCGGCTTACTACAATCGTAGGTCGAAAGACAGATCTCTAGAGGTGGGGAGACAAAGTATTGTTGCTACTCCCAACGGGAAACAACAAACTGGAGATAGGTTGGCAAGGACCCATTTCCCGTGGAAAGGGTGATATTCAGAACGAACTATCAGATCCGGATACGGGGAAAGTCGAAGATTTTCCATATCAATCTCTTGCGGAAATACGAAGAGAGACCAGGAGAAAAAAGCATCCCACCTCCTGGCAATGGCAGTTGCAGTGGAGACAGAAGTGGGAACCAACGAGGGAAGGGAATATCCCCTGGTACACCAGGAAACCTACAAGGATGTACAGGTGAACCCTGATCTGACTTCCCAGGAGAGGGAAAAGATAACCCAGGTTCTCGAGTCTCATAAGGAGATACTGACTGATAAACCAGGACGAACGAGGTTGGTGGAGTTCGAGATGACTTTGACCACTCAAGAGCCTGTTCGCCAAAAGGTTTACCCAGTGCCATTATCTAAAGAAAAGGCCCTGGAAGGGAAATACAGAAAAATGTTGGAGGATGACGTGATTGCACCTTTCCCCATCCCCATACAATGCGGGGTTTGTTTTGTTTCAAAAACCAAGTGGGGGAAAACCGGTTGTTTTTATAGACTACCGGGCTTCTGAAAAAGTCATACACAATTTCAGGTGGAAAACCCGTGCCGAATCCAAATCAGTTATTCGCGAGGCTCCATAAGGGAAAGGGATTTTCTAAGGTGGGTCTGAGTCGCGGATATTTTCAGATTCCGGGGCAAACCAGAGGTTTGACCCCTATTGGCCTCCTTTAGTACCCCCAGTGGCATTTTGAAATTTAAGGTTTATGCCCTTTGGACTCCATACCTACCGGGGAAAAAATTTTTGAGGAGCTAAACGAGAAAACCGGGGGGGTTGTTCGCCGCCTATAGTCTGCGTCTGAAAGCATATCTCCATAAAAGGGGGGATTTGGTGGGTTTTTTTCGCATGAATATGAGAGTCTGGGAAAAGCTCACGGTGTCGAACCCGATGCGGAAGCAAATGTTTAAAACCTCTTTAGGACATTTTGGGAGAACAAGGGGGGGAACGGGGAATTTGGGGCATGGTGACGAAATTGGGAGAAACGTTCGTCGAGGTCCATGGGGAGGCAGCAAAAACATTTCTAAAACAAACCCCAAAAATCAGGAAAAAAATAAACCTGAAGAAGGCAAGAGCACAGGAATTTAAAAAGGGGAACCATATGTCAAAACTTCAGAGGAGAGTTCGGAGAAGACGAAGGGGGAACAGCAAGAAAACTTCGAGCTCTATGTAACAGTAATGGAGTACTGGGGTATTATTAGGATCTAGTGGGAAACAGATACAGCACGATTGAGCATTGAGACTGAAAGCGGTGAGAGATGCTCAATCGTGACGTATTGGGTTGGCAAGGGCAGTTAACATCAGGCCTTTGACTAGAGAAGAACCTAACTGTCATCATGTAGAAATAAACAGTATTTGTATTAAACCCAACACGTCTTGTGAGTTCCTGCTCTGTTACAGAACTCGAAATGGAGCCTAAGACCGGAGGTTTGAACCTGATATAGTCCGGTCGGTATAAAAACAACGCGAAGTAATGCCGTATAACATCGCGGAGAAGATGTTCCTGCTCCAGTCTATAAGTCACCAGAAAACAATTTCGGCACGTTTGCAGAACAATCAGTGAACGCGCAGTGAAAGGATGGCCAGTAAATTTCAGTTATCTGTAAATACAGAGGCCAAAAGCTCGACCAGGGGTGGTCCTCTGTAAGTCTTTTTCAAGACTTGAGATAACAAATAAATTAGAGTCAAGAGGCTTGGTATAGCCGTTGCTTTTCATTGTACAACTCAAGAGGCTTGGTAGAGCCGTCGCTTTGCATTGTACAACTCAAGAGGCTTGGTATAGCCGTTGCTTTTCATTGTACAACTCAAGTGGCTTGGTAGAGCCGTCGCTTTGCATTATACAACTCAAGAAGCTTGATATAGCCGGCGCTCTGCATTGTTCACCTCAAGAGGCTTGTCATACCCGCTGTTTCGCAAATTTTACCTCAAGGAGGCTTACCATGGCGGTGCCTGAACTTTATCGTTTCAAGGGGCTTACCATAGCCGTTGCCTAGAAATTATCACTTCCAAAGGGCTTACCATAGCCTGAATTTTGCCAGTTTCAAGAGCTTGATCCAAGACGCCACCTGCGTTGGCGTTTGTTTCAACGGCTCCCAAAAGCCGCTGCCATACTTGTTGTTTCGGGGATGACAAGACTGCTCTGTGATGAGTCTGATCGATTTGAAACTTGCTGTTGGAAAGTGCTGCTTTTTGATCATTAAAAAACTGAGACCCCCACGCTTTGGGACTTCACAGAACTTTGGATAAATGGGCAAATCAGAACCCAGTCGTCTGATTGTTGAGTCGGGTGAAAAAGAACATTTTAATAAAAAAATCGAGACAGTAAATAAAGAAGGGTTGCCAATGTTTTGTTGACGAGACCGACTATCTCGGGGCTCCACTGCAATCGAGAGCCGCTCGCTGTTGTCTGTCAGACTGAATATCTCAAGACGTCGATGATTTTCTCTCTCAAAAGGGGACCCAAAAAGGGGTTGAAGTTTATCCAGGCACCCCAAGAGAAGTAACTAACTAAAGGGACGAATACCCGGGGGAAGAGACAGACTACCTGAACTCTGCTAAACCCGAACCCGCGAATGATTTTCAGGGTGACGCGGACTCCTGGGGTTTTAGTTTAATCCGACGGGGGTCCCAGGAAAATACGTCGAGCTTGGATCAAGAAACAGAATCCCGGGTAATTTGTATGATTCCTAAACATAGTAAATGACGAACTGTTCTTACGAAACAAATGAATTGTGTTTCTTAAATTAGGAAAAATTTCAATTGTGAAATAGTTTGCTTGCTCGTTTTTTAAATATTTTCAGCATGGGGAACAGAACACCCTTTGCACAAGTTTTGACGGGGGAGGAACGCGGGAGGCAGACTTGATATGGTTATTAAACAACAAGGAATGGCAACAGAAATTGTGAAGTTTAGTGGACAGGCCAGAGACTTTAAGAAATGGGTCACTTCCATAGAAAAATATGCGTATTTATCTCAGCAACAGATGAAGAGAGAATGAGACTGGCTTATCAGACGGCAACGGAACCGGTTTCGGATCATATAAGAAGAAAGTTAGAGGCTAGAGTAGATGAGACATGGGAACAATTCAAAGAAGACCTACACGGAAGTATGCGGAAATAACGGATCCCAAAATGCATTTTCGGGGTTGAGACAGGCTAAACAAAAAAAACGGAGAGAGGGACAATTGTTCAGCGATAGGGTTTATTAAAACCCGGCTGAAGAGGCATTCTTAGGACAGAATGTACAGGAGGGAAAAGGTGGAGAGGATGTTAGTAGGGGTTTTTTTAGATGGCATAAAATCCGATGGTTTGAAGTTTAAGCTGATGAGGGAAAAAACCCCGAGAGGTTATCACAAGCGGTTTGATACGGGTACAAGAAAAAAATTTGAGACGTAGATTCAGATTGAAACAGGACGAGAAAAAGGGAAAAAGTCGAAAGACAGAATTGAGGAGCCCATGGAAATAGACAAACAGATTCGGATGGAATAGGAGGGGGAGGAATACAGACGTTACAGGGAGAAATAGATATGATAACGATAAAGAAATAAATGAGAACCCTAAAAAGGGAGACAGTAGGCAACACAAAAACCAAAAAATATTGTCTGTTGGGGTTTTTGGTCAACGGGGACTGTTTTTTCGTTTTTGTAATAACAGGCGTGTCCCCGTCGAATACACGAGTAGACATGACAATAACAGGGTGAGTAGGAATGTTGAAAGTAGACCAGGAATTTTAAAGGTTTCCGGGAAAGCAGGAAAACCGGGGCCCTACCTATTAAAGGGGACCTATAGTAGGAAGGGGAAATAATAAGGTCCCAAGGTTTTTAAAGAGTATGTTAATAACAGGTATAGTAGGGAAGAAACAGAGAATATTTTCAATTAGAGGAAGTCAAGCAAATTATAGAAATAAAACAGATTATAGCTCTTGTATAATAGAAATAGGAAAGTATAGAGTTCGTACATTAATTGATTCGGGAGCTCAGGTTAGTGTAGTAAAAGAAAGTTTTCTATACAAAATAGTTAGAAATTGTAGAGTATTTAAGAGTCATAATAATTTACACTCTGTTACTGGACAGAATTTACAAGTAATTGGACAAACAATGATAAATTTTAAGTTAGGAGGGGTCAACATAAGACATCTTTTTCATGACTTGTATAAAGAGACATGCGTTACATTACTTAGTATGAGAGGCCAATGTTGGGTGGGCCACTATACGTAGTAATTTTAAGAGAGACAATTGTTTTGAAAACTGTGTTTTATTGAATCTAAGTTTTATGAGTCATGAGTCATATATAATATGTTTTTATGCTTGAGTTGGTACTGGAAAATGATGGCTATTATTGGTGTTTTATTTGAGCCTAAGTTTCAATGCCTCATATATAATAAGTTTTTGTTGTTGTTTGTGTTTGATTAATTGATTTAGAATAGGAGATTGTGTTTCCTAGTATTTGGAGTAAAAAACTATTGGTCCGTAAAAGTGTCCAATAGTGATAGGTAGTAATAGAATGTTTTATTCTGATTTGATAAAATGCATGTTATGTCATTTTAAAATGTGTTTTTTCTTTAGATTAATTTGGGGGGTATGACATCTTGTGTTGATTTATTTCGATACATGAATGGTTTGGTATGTTAAGTTACTTGGTTAATGAATAAGTTATGAAGTTAGTTAAGTAAGTTTAATTTTCAAATATATGAGGTTTTGCTTAAGGTTTTTCGTTCAGAAAAGAGTTAATAAAAACTACTTTGTCCACTGATATAAGGTAGGGGGAAGACTGTAAATAGCAGTATATAAGTAGGGGGATGTACGGGGGCAAGATATAGGTGCTGTGAAAAACCAGCGTTAATTATATTAAAAGTGTTCATAAAATATGAACATGGGCTCAATGGTTAAAGGTGAGATAACGAAATATGGACAAAATTGTGGATGGCAATGTAAATGTTGAATATATAAGGCTTATGAAAACTTATGCCAAAAGGTGTTATAGTGAACAATGGTCTATTTCATAAAGTATATTTAAAAAAAAATTATTTTACAAAACTTTTTTTTTATTGGCAAGGGAGGTAAATGTGAGTGTCTTAAATATTCATTGCTATATGTACATGTGGTCATGTTGAGTATTCATTCTTTGTACTTCTCACTCGGTGCGCACCGCTTCTTTACTTTTTTCTAACTACATTGTTTTTGTACGTCCTGTGTTCTGGAAAAGTGAGAAATTTTATAAGGTCAAAAGTTACGATAACGATTTTTCGAGCTGTTCTTATGAAATGTATATTTGATACAGAAATTTGAGGGGCCAAGAAAAAAACCCAGAAATATATAGTGGATAGCTATATAGTTTGGGGAAATGGAAAGAGGAGAAGGAGTGTTTAGTTTAAAAGAGTTACCATACGTGGTACGATGTATTATACAAGGTAGAATCGAAGAAGAAGTATATAGTGGGTTACTAGCTGACAATATAGGGAAGAATTAGAGGTACTGCGAGAAGTAAAGAAAAAAAGAGGGAGTAGAGTAAGGGGATTAGGAGTAAAGATTTTTCCTTTATAAGGAAAAGTCTTTAATAAACATGGGGAGGTTGTAACAGTAATGGAGTACTGGGGTATTATTAGGATCTAGTGGGAAACAGATACAGCACGATTGAGCATTGAGACTGAAAGCGGTGAGAGATGCTCAATCGTGACGTATTGGGTTGGCAAGGGCAGTTAACATCAGGCCTTTGACTAGAGAAGAACCTAACTTGTCATCATGTAGAAATAAACAGTATTTGTATTAAACCAACACGTCTTGTGAGTTCCTGCTCTGTTACATCTACACAAAAACGACCATGGTCGGAGAAGTGGTGTTCGATTTGTAAGTCACCTTCTCACAATACGAGGGATTGCAAATCAAAGGCTAAGAACCCTCACTTCGCGGCATGTCAAGTGACTTCAACGCAGGTGGACACTGACAATGCCAAGATCGATAAGGAAGCTCACCACCAGGAGAGCTCACTCAAGTCCGGCACAAGAAAATCTAGGACAGGGAAATGGTGCAAACACTGCAGGGTCGAATACACACAATGCTATTGACTGCAGGGAAAGTCAGGAGACACTCATTCGTCGTGTGCCGCGGAAACCTAAGGTGGAGCCCACCGAACAGGTCGAGGCCGAAGAAGAGACTCCAGACTAGGAAACACCACCTGTAGTGGAATTGGTAGAAGTTAACGGTCGTCAAGTGGAGTGTTTATACGACACAGGACTGGACGGGGAGGCCGTGATTTCTGCGGATCTGGTACATCCAGAACAATTCACAGGTGAATCCATGGAGATACAGCCTGCACAGAAGAGTGCTGTAGCCATGAAATTGCCCATTGCCAGAGTGGAGATTCTGTCAAGATATGTCACCGGCACCATCAAGGCCGCGTGTGTTGACTGATCCCATTTTCCCCGTAATCCTCGGTTGCCGGTATGTCTTTCTGGGTATGCCCAGGGAGCCAGTCCATATGGAGCAATTCAGACTCGCTCTCAGACGAAAACGGATGAGGCAGAAGCAAATGTGACTAACCACTGCCAGGGGAGTTGCGAACTGCCCAGAGTGAGGATGCTACATTACGTCCTTGCTACAAAAAGCTGCAGAAAAGTGCTGATCCACCCAAACGGGTGGCAGTACTATATGAAGAATAGGATACTCTACAGGAGAGCCGGAAGGGGAGACAACCTACATGGTCAGTTTGGTAGTCCAAAGGCCCATCGTTCCCAGATTCTTCATATGGGGCATACCATCTCCCTTTAAGTGGACATATGGTATTGCCGCCACCATGCAGCGAATTCTCCTGCCATTACTATTGGCCGGGGATGACAGATGATGTGCGTCGGTATGTGAAGTCATGCCTAGAGTGCCAGAGGGTGGCAACCGAAACACTGCACAGCGCCGGTGGTCTTGGGTGAAATGCCCATCATGAACTCTCCTTTCGAGAGGGGTAGCCATCGATATTTGTGGGTCCACTTCCTAGGACTAGGAAGAGGAACATGTACATACTCACCATGGTGGATTGCTGTAACAATGGGGTGAAGCCATACGTTGACCAAGATTGACTCGAAACGAGTGGCGGACGCACTGATGGAGGCCTTTACAAGATAGGCTTTCCTGATCAAATACTGGACGGACAATGGGTCCCAGTTTTGTGGAAAACTTATGGAGGAGGTATTTAGGGTGTTCCACTCTAACCATATCCATACCAGCCCTTACCCACCCTCAAGCAATGGACAAGTAGAGCGTTCACGGCACATAGGAAACTAGCGCAGGAAAAACCTGATAGGTGGGATGAATATATCCCAGCAGCCCTCTTTGCCTATCGGGAAGTTCCTCATGGCTCAACAGGACTACCACCCGCTACGTTGCTGTTTGGTCGTCCAATCAAAGGACCGTTGGAAGCCATGTTGAGGAGTTGGACTGAAGAGGGGACATCAGAAGAAGTGATCTCTTCTTACAGATATGTGGAGGAACTGAAAGAAAAAACTTCACAAGGGATGGACTCTGGCGAATCAAAACTTGAAAAAGGCCAGAAAAAGACATGCGGCTTACTACAATCGTAGGTCGAAAGACAGATCTCTAGAGTGGGAGACAAAGTATTGTTGCTACTCCCAACGGGGAAACAACAAACTGGAGATAGGTTGGCAAGGACCATTTCCCGTGGAAAGGGTGATATTCAGACACGAACTATCAGATCCGGATACGGGGAAAGTCGAAGATTTCCATATCAATCTCTTGCGGAAATACGAAGAGAGACCAGGAGAAAAAGCAGCTCACCTCCTGGCAATGGCAGTTGCAGTGGAGACAGAAGTGGGGAACCAACGAGGGAAGGGAATATCCCCTGGTACACAGGAAACCTACAAGGATGTACAGGTGAACCCTGATCTGACTTCCCAGGAGAGGGAAAAGATAACCCAGGTTCTCGAGTCTCATAAGGAGATACGACTGATAAACCAGGACGAACGAGGTTGGTGGAGTTCGAGATGACTTTGACCACTCAAGAGCCTTTTCGCCAAAAGGTTTACCCAGTGCATTCTCTAAAGAAAGGACCTGGAGGAGGAAAAACAGAAACTGTTGGAGGAGACGTGATTGCACCTTCCACATCCCAACAAGCGGGGGTAGTTTTGTTACGAAAAAACCCAAATGGAGAACACCCGGTTTGTATAGACTACCGACTTCTGAACAGTCATAACAATTTCAGGTGGAACCTGTGCCGAATCCAACTCAGTTATTCGCGAGGCCCATAAGGCAAGGGATTTCTCTAAGGTGGATCTGAGTCGCGGATATTATCAGATTCCGGTCAAACCAGAGGTTAGACCCTATTTGGCCCTTTGTACCCCAGTGGCATTATAATTCAAATCATTTCCCCTTTGGGCTCAGCAATGCACCTAGCGTGTTACTCGCATGTGAGGACTTTATAGATCCTTTAAAGGATCCGTCCATCATCTCATTCATGGGTGATATTCTGATTTCCGTGACAGTTTTTGGGTGACCATTTACATCCATGGAAAGTGTTTTTTAATAGGCTCAAAGGGAAACAGGGCTTACACTCGCCCCAAACCCAAATGCATGATCGGTTACCCCCACTCTGGAATTTTTAGGTCACACATCACTCCCGGACACATTGTCCCAGAGGAAAAGAACCCAGAGAAAATCAGAAGTGCTCCAAGGCAAAAAAACGAAGAAGGATGTGCGATCTTTTCATCGTTTTGGGGTTCTACCCAAATTTATCCCAATTTCACGGAACTGGGAGCCCCCATTAACAGACACCTTGAAAAGGGATTCCCCGACCAAATAGTTTGGACACCAGAATGTGAGAGTGCCTACAGTCAGTTAAAAGGCCTTGGTCAGCAAACCTGGTTACAGCTCCGGACCTTTCCAAACCATTTGTGTTGAAAAACGGTGCAAGTGGGATTGGTTTTGGGGCAGCTTTGTTACAGGAAGGAAAGGACGATGCTTCAGTTTTAAAACCAGTGGCATACGCAAGAAAGAAACTTCTCCCGGCTGAGGGAATTATTGACCGTTGAGAGAGAGTGTTTGGCTCTTGTAGGGGCCGTACAAAAATTCCAGCCTTATTTGTATGGAGTTCAGTTTCGAGTTCAGTCGGATCATCAACCTTTGATATTCTGGCCACTTCTCAGAAGCTCAACGCCCGTTTGATGCGGTGGTCGTTGCTACTTCAGCCATACCACTTTACAGTGGAGATATACCGGGAAGGAACATGTTTGGGGCTGTTTCCTGTCTAGACATCCACTCCTGAAGGAAAAGGAAAGATCATTGGATCGAACCTCAAGAAGAAAAAGTTTTTGCTGACTACTCTCTTAGGAGGGGGCCTATGTCACAGGAAAAGTTAAATTGTCAGTCGATCAATGATAACCAAACCCGACATTATTTTGCTAACACAATTGACTCTGTTATGGTGAACAAACTGAGGGAAATACTCGGGACAGATTCCGACCCTGGTCAACAGGTTTTTATGAACAAAAGGGAGTCACGTAGAGTTTTACACACAATCGACGTTGATGACAGGATGTTTCGAGAGGTGTGTACTGGCGACATTTGTCTACAAAACGGAATTGGCGTTTTCAAGTGATAGACAGAATGCCTGTAGGGGTCAGAAGGATTCTGTAAAGGGGAGAAAGGTCTCCGGCTTACAGAAACCCCGGGTATTTTTGGATGAGACAAAGAATCCCCAATGAAAAAGGGAAAAAAGACAGCTAATTGACTTGGTTATCTGGAAACAGGAGGAAAAAACCAGATTCTGGCTGATTTGGGGTCTGGACTTTTCCCGGGGACTCACTCAAGCACCCATATAAAAGCCCGGGAGTAAACAGGGGGATGGAGTCGAGGAAAACTTCTGTAGTGTTAGAATTGGGGAAAACCCGAGTTGTGTTATATTAGAGGGACTAGCCTATCTAAGTAGTGATAGTTATCCACGGACATAGATCCAATCGGATTGCCTAGTTTCTCGAGTAACAACAGGGAAAAGACTATGGTTCCCTGTACAGTTCCCCTTGAGTGTTTCCCCGTGAGTGGGAGAGGATTTACTTTGAAGAAGCCAAAAAAATTTTTTCCCA
>JACEFZ010004397.1:0-92776 GCA_014155875.1 Cepaea nemoralis | reverse complement strand
AAGAAAGCTGACAGGTACTATATTGGCAGTATATGACAGTTTCTATTTACGGTCTTTTTCGTATTGTTTACATAATCACCACCCAAGCAAAGTACCTAACAAGATTAGTTTACAACTTCGGCGATGTGCTCAATCGATTTAGCATCATTTATAACCGCTATATTCTAAAATTTATTACCGGTCGTTAATTGTAAAGCGAGCTATTTTCATTACCTCTTCTCAGTTACGTTCAACAATGCTGTTTACAGGAGACATAAAGGGACATAATTATTTCCAAAATACGCAATGGAAATAAATGGCGTTATTTAAAAAAATTATTTTAATGATTAATTTGCAAACTTCACTGATTATGTTATTTTAATTGAATGTATACTATTGATACTGGTCTTTAGTGTTATTTTCTCTAGAATTAATCACCCTCAATATTTTATTACGTGTTTATTAATTGTGGGAATATACCCATATATAGAATTATTAGCCGTAGTCTGGCTTCAGACTTTTTCCAATAGTTGAAAATACCCGAAATACACATTGACATTGTCTGCGGTGTCCATTACCCCCATGTGGATAACAATCACCTTCGGATCGATAAGACTGTGAGGGTTAAACCATATTCAGCTGCTTCGGTGGCAGTCTAGTCACAGGGATATCATTCTGAGCAGTTGATGGACCCTACTATACCTTCTTATTGAGGTTGAGCGGGACTAGGGGTAATGGTGACATCGAATCGAATTACACATTGACATTGTCTATGGGCCTTTTGGCTCAGATCAAAGTGTAGTATATACTACATTTATCGGGCCAGGACCTTGTTATTTACCATTCTTCATATCTCGATGTGAGTATGAAGGCACTCCTCGGGGGGGGGGGGGGGGGGGGGGGGGGGGAGAGAAAGGCTAGTATCCGGGGTAGGATTCCATTCCCTCGCGGCCCTCACATCGGCCTACCCCGTACACACACATTCGCACACACACTGGGACTAGAACTCAGGTACCCGGCTCCTATTTGGTCTACTTATCTATGTAAGTATTTCCTCGTTCCTGGAGCTTGCCTCACTGTCTTCAAACGACCCCTGCACGGACCGGGGGAGCCGAGGCGGCCGGTGGAGGCATCTGAGGGTACGGAGGGCGGGCACCCATGGACCGGAAGTAGTCAACCGGAAGTAGTCAACCGGAAGTGACAACAGGATGTAACCCAAGAAAATGGCCGCCAAAGTTTGAAAAATAAAGTAACCGAATTTGCAGTTTGTTGACGTCAGAGCGTAGGTGATAGACTCTTCATATAGTAACATATGACGTCACTACAAAAGTGCTGCACCTGAAATACTAATCCATTACCACATAACATACTACTTACTGTGTCTTCGTGGCTCCTGTACCAAACTATGCCCACTTGCATTAAGGTATTAGTTCTGAAACAATCATTGCATCATTGCTTTCTTCCTGGGTACAAAACAAAGCACTGGTCGTTAACACGGAAGTACAGGAACTGATTGCTGAAAATGCTTCCCATGGTGATGATGTAATCATCTACACATATGGGTCTGTTGTGTGACATATTCGGGGCTCGTGGGCTTTCACGGCCCAGGCTGGAGGTGGAACTGTTGAGGAGGACAGCTGAGCTCTTGATGTGACTACAACAGTTTATTCATGGAGGTCATAGCTGTAACAAGGGCAATGGCATGGCTGGAGATACAGTATTCACTCATGCATGGTGTCTCAGCTGAGTTGGGTTGAACTCAGGGTATTCCCACTCGCGATCCGTCCCCTTGTTCAACAGCTAGCGAAGAGTCATACTGGTAATCGTTTCAATTACCATCTGATTCAAAGTTCTCCTGCTCTTCCTTCTCAGTTTTGAGATTCGTCCAATGGACGAATGTTTTCTCAGCTATTCCGTGCGTATGCTACAGAAGATCAAGATGGGTTGGGTCAGAAGATTCAGTGACTTGAATCTCTGTGAAGGTTTGACACCCAGGGGGAATTGGGGGGGGGGGGGGGGAGAAATTAAGATTATTTCAAGATCGCGTTAATAAAAGAACCGATTACTTGATACTGTTTTTCCCATCATACTTTACGGTTCTGTATTTCTCACCTTTATGAAATTCGTTTTATAACGTATGTAGACGTCCAGACTTGTTCTAGTATGTGTTATTAAATTTAGCTTCGATTTTTACGTACATTGTGTAGGTGCGGGGGAGGGTTTATAGGGAGGAAATACGAAAGGGGAGGGGGAATGACATTCTGAACATATGGTGAAAGGGGTGCATGGGCCAAAAAAGGTTGAGAACCACTGATCTAGACTGATAAACACCTCCTTCACGTTTGTGCCAGAGCACGCAGGAAGGGAAACGAACGAGTACATAGGTTTGAGGACATAGCTACTATGAAGAACGGGCCTGCAATGTACCAGGCTGCCATCTTGAAACCCCTCAGGGAGGCAGGACGAGTAAATGATTCAAGGGATGGATGTGATTCTGTAACTTTGACCAGACTGCAAGAGCTTCAAGTCAAGCTGAGTCAAGCCAGACTGTAACGCCATGCAGAGTTCAAATATGAACTGTCAACCATCACAAAACTGGTGTTGTCAGTAGCAAAATGCCGCGAACTGTGCAGGTTAGGGTTTTCTCTCCCCCCCCCCCCCCCCAACAGAAAATAAAATCCACACCTTACAGAGGATTCGAACCCGGGTAACCCGAATGAGAACCAGGTATTCTTAGTAGCCACGCAGCCAGCCGGTAGATGTATCGTCATCTACATAAAATGATGAGAAATAAATAGAACTCAATCCTCAAGTCCCGTTATAACGCAGTGGCCAGCACGCTTGCCCGCCGACTCGGTGGTCATTTGTTGAATCTCCACCGATGGGGATTAAAAAAAAAAAAAAAGACCTGGACTCCAAGGCGCATCCAGCATTGTATGGGGACTTCTGTACATGGTGTTTGTAAAAGTCTCACTACAAAGTATCTTCCGCAACTTCAATGCTCAGTGAATGGACATTTACACTATAATACTTATTAATTTGACTGTACCATGATTGGTCCAAACTTATGTTTGGTTTGGCACTGAATCAGTTACTTACTGTCAGTTGGACTAAAATGTTGAATTCTCTTCCTTAACTTGGGTACGTCAATTACGAGTACCTCTTCTACAATACACGTAGATCTAAAAAAAAAATCTGTGAAAAAAAAAAATTAAAAATTCTTTCTTAGGTTGATTGAAAAAAAAGGGAAAAAGGAAATACATGATGTCATCAAAAATGTACTCCACAGTCCATCGTGAAGCGAATGGCTCCATGCAGCCAATGGCTGTCGTCTGCTGGAATAATTCTTTGCACTCCAAACAGAATAGTGTTATCAACGGAAGACAGAATATTTTTGGTTGAACAAGTGTTTCGAAATGGCCGTCGATAAGCACGGATGGTTGTTGCAAAGATTTATAGCAAGATTTCCTGATAAACAACCTGCTCATCGCATTACGGTTACAATTTGTTGAATAGTTAAGTTGAGTTGAGTTGAGTTGAGTTGAGTTGAGTTGAGCTAAGAACAGACATCACTGCACTCAGTACATTCCCATACGCGCTCCGTCCCCTCGTTCAAAACCCAGCGAAGAGTCATAGTACTAATCGTTCCCACCGCTATCTGATTGAATGTTCTCCTGGTCTTCCCTCTCAATTTTGAGATTCTTCCAGAATCCCTGCAATCCTCCACAATCTCATTCTTTCCACATACGGGTTTTCAATCTGTTCCCACGCTTTCTCCACCTGGTCCCACAGGCGCACGACCACCTCTCCCTTTTCCATAGGTAATCTACCACCGAGATGTGCATTCCCTGCCAGCCTATCAACCTGTTCATTCCCCCGCACCCCAGCATGGCCAGGGCAAAGTATCCATACGATTGTCATAGTCTATGACCTCTGAAGCGGGGATAGCCATTCCACACGTAACATTCCTGTCTATAATTTACTAATCATACGCCTTGAATCCGTAATAAATACAATGTGTGTTGCAGTAGTCTCCTCTAGCCAACGGAATGTCGCTGTTACTGCTTCCCCCTCCATTCTCATGCTGGAGGTCGTAGTCAAACTAATGCTATTCAGTTTAATCTCCTAACCATTACACCAACAAGCCCATTACACCCCATATACATTGATCAGTAAACGAATGCATCTGCTATCTGTCTTTATGAATCAGCACAAACAGTTACACAGAGTAGATAAGCCGTAGTTTATCACAAGTCTAGATAGCAACGACAATAGTCATTGTTTAGTTTGCTGTCATGTGATATTAAAAATAAACCTCTATCACGTGATTCCCAACGTGACAGCGTTCAGGATGTTAATTTGTTGAGAAAATTGCTGTGACTAAAATGTTTAGTTGCAACGCATAAATTGGGTGAACACGCGAATGCAAAAAAAAAAACAAAAAAAGACAAGACATATATCATTATCATGTAGGTCAGCATAGCCGAACGGATAAGAACGGATGTTCTTAAACATCCGGTGGTCTGATGCCTGAGGTAAGGGGTTCAACCCCTACACCGGACAGTTGGACTAAAATGTTGACCTGTCTCTCCTTGAATATCAAGAAAACAGTAACAATGGTGATATCAAAGACAAAGGTGACGCCAAAATGTGAAATGAAAATAGAAGGGAAGATTCTTAACCAAGTTGATAGTTTTAAATACCTAGGTGTATTTATAACATCAGATGGAAATGTACAACAGGGATTAAGAACGGAATAAGGCAATTAAAAGCTGCATTTAAGAAAATAAAGAGTTAGTTAGTTAGTTAGTTAGTCGCAGTTCCAACTTCACAGCAACGGGTCGTCCCCATTATGCTCCGTTCCTGTGCCAGTGAATATCACACAACATGCTCCCCACTGCCCAATGTGAAAAGTGTAAAAGACAGGAGTCTCGACAAACAACAGCCCGCACAGATACACTGTGCATAATGCCGCCACCAGAATGTCAACACACCAGTCCCCCATGAAACACCCTGTTCATCTCTGATGGAATCGGCAGTGATTTTCCTATCTGAATGTTTCCTAGATGTTCACCCACACAGTCCACGAAAATACAGTTCATCGCTGATGGCAGTGGCAGTCAACCAGAAGCCCAGCAGCCACGCATTTCTGCATAAGGCAAAAACCGGTCAACTCTGGGACAGCCATCTGCCATCACCCCGAACATGCAGTCACGTTCCAAAATACCGCAGGCAGATTCAAAAGCATTTCACACGAAACTCACAGATCACAGTGTCGCGCCACGCACTCACTCAGTAGCAGGGCGACGGAACCATCAATAAAGAGTATCTTATGCAATAAGTCACTGCCATTTATTGCAAAAAAGAGAGTGTTAAAGTGCTATGTAGAACCAGTTTTGCTGTATGGCTGTGAATCTTGGAATGTAAATGAACAAATTAGGAAGAGATTGGAGAGCAGCGGCTCACCGAGTGGCCAGAGACCCGGGTTCGAATCCTCGGTAAGGTGTGGGATTTTCTTCTGTGGGGGAAAAAGAAAATCCCAACCTACATAGGCGACTGCACTAGCCAGGCGGCCTTAGTTCCTCAATGACCCCCCCCCCCCCCCCCCCCGCCCCTCCCCCTACCATACACCACAAGTTACTATATTGGCAGTAAATGAAAGTTTTAAAATGACATGAAGAGATTAGAAGAAGCAACAGAGATGTGGTTCCGTAGACGAATGTTACGAAATCCTTGGACTGCCAACGTAACTAACAACGACTAGTCTGAAAGAGGTTAATGAAACTAGAACATTATATCAAACAATAAGAAGAAAGAAAAACAGCTTTCTTTGGTCATGTGATGAGAAGAGAGGCATTGGAGAACATCGTGACAACTGGAAAGATCGCGGTGAAGAGAGGCAGAGACAGACCAAGAGAAATGATGCTGGATGGATTGAGACGGTGGCATGGAGGAATATCATCAGCAGAGTTGATCCAGAAAACCAAAGACTGAGATCTGTGAAAAGTCATGAACGCCTACGCCAACCGGCATGGCACTTGATGATAATGATGATCATCGTCCTTAACATGGGGACGTAAATTACAAGTACCTCTGAAGTCGGAGTAGGTTCGCCTAATGGCGAGGGACACTTAATAGAGAAAGCTAATCCACACGCAACATTCAGTCCAGCATTACTAGAAGTAGTGTATGGACTACGCTTGAGTTCAAGGAGAGCGAGCGCAAACAAAAAATATAATAATAATGAAATAAACATAAAATATCATTATCATCATCTTCATCATTACGACCATCATCATCAACTGCTGTGGCATATTAAAACGTCCTTACCCTTTCCTAGCATTGACTCCCTTAAAAATAACAATCCCTTACAACTATTGTTTAAGTATCTTACGTAATGTAGGAGAAAGGAAAAGTAGCACAGCCAAATTTAATTGACATTAATTAAATTTTGGCCTTATTTTGGTTCACGCACCTGGCCAAGATCGGCTAGTTTTAAAACAAAGGCACTAAAGCGGCCATTTCTATTCAAGAGAGCACAAAAGAAAGTCGGCCTTTCCCTTCGGGGATAGGGCATTGTTGCCCTAAAAATATATCATTCTCTGCAAACCATGGTACGATAAATCTACACTATTAAGATGTATTCACATATTTATGTATTACATATACCATTGTGTTTAATTAAGAATTAGTTAGAATGATAAATCAACAATTCTTGTAAACTGGAGTCTGATTGAATTTTACCACTAAGCGCCATTCCAGGCCACGCTGTAATTTTTCCTATGTGTTACAATTTAAAATCCCTATGTTAAAACCTTTTATAGGCATTGTGAACCTATATCTCATCAGCAATGCTTATAACCTATAAATATTATGTGTACTGTATAGTATGAAACTCATGTCAGAAACACATTCAGAAACTCTTCTCAATTTAGGAGCAGACTCCTGATTCATACTTCATAGTAGAAGTTTCTGCCAATTTCATAGTCCTATGAAAAATAACTTCTATGCATTGTGAACTATATATCACTATTTATGCTTAGAAATCTGCAAATAATCTATGTACTATAGAGATTGAACTCTAAAGAACATTTTCAAATGCATTCTTATCCATGCGGTGACATACAAATGATTACGCATATTCCGGACTCTTAGTCAGGGGATAAAATGCTTTGCCACATTCTAATCTGTAACTTGGAACTAAGGTGCTAAATTTTAGTACAATCCTTTTGTTAACAGATTAATAACCCCTCAATATGAGTGAGGGACATGTAATCATTTCATAAAATAGTGCTAGGGAATTGCCATGTTTAAGAATATAAATTCAAGAACAAAGAAAGTAAACGCATGATATAACCAAGCTTTAGTCACACCGCACTACAGGCGATAGACACCAGGAATAATATTATATGTTCCAAACACGCATCAGACTGCATAAATCATTTCTAATAGATAAGAAATGCTCTTAAAATTAGCAGCACTTGGCAAAATATATCACAGCGTTCACTATCCTTATACTGCTGTAATCAGTGGGGGAAAACAATGTATGTTTTAGTTATGGATTAACCCCTGAGGAAATCCAAAAACATAGGCTCCTTGCATCATCATTATGATTAATTATTATGTATGATTATCATGTACTTAATATCAGAGAAATGTATGTATGTTTTCTCTGTTATGAGAATTGGTCTCTGCCCTGATTGTTACTCTTTACTGTGGGAATATACATTTTAATGTTGCCCCTGGGGATTAGAGGATGTTGATGTAAGAATCCTTGTGCATGTCAGTACACAAGAAAAGGTGAACCGTATGGTCATTAGCCTTGGCCTAATGCTGATTATAGCGAAGGAATGGAGACGAGGAATCGGAAACAAAAGAGCCTATTTCTGGACTATTCTCTTCAAGGTATGACAAATGCACTAGCAAAGTGTTGGATAAAAGGATGGCTTCACTCATCTAATAGTTCCCAGTAACAATCTCAACAAAACATAGAGTGAAAAGATACCTCACTCACTATTAAGAGTCAGAATGGATCTACACCAAGCAACGAGGGACAGGGAACTTGGAACCCACTCCTATCTCCTTCCCCTTTTTTGTTTGTAATTGTGTTGTGAAAGTTAACACATCACAGTAGGCTTAATGCTCGTGTTGTATTCTTTGTCTATCCCTTTTCTATAGCGAGTGGTGGATTTTGTGGGACTGCATTGCATCACTATCAACTGAAACTGGGTAAAAAGCCAGGAGAGGGTGAACATGGCAACCTGTCCTAAACAAAGTCTGGACCAATACCTCAATGTTTACATGCTGCACTCATTAGCTGCCACAGCCAGCAACAGACAATTCGAAGACAACTGACTGCGTGATTGATTAAGTCCTAATTTAGCAGGAAAATCCAGGATGGACTTCGCGATCTAAAAATCTACAAAGATGAAGATCAACAGAGTAACTGACAACAATGTAACGTCTGCTTTACTTCTGAGAAGTACCACCTATAGCCTCATCATTTAACAAAATCAGTGAAACTATGGGACAATCCTACTACAAGTTTAATAAAACTAACAACAGTGAGTTACCTTCAACTGTTGGTTGGATTACCAAGTTAATATCCAACAATGGATAAGTCTTCGAAAGAACGTTTCACAACAGCAAGAGTCAAACATCGGGTACCAGACACTCCACACTGAATTCTAACTATAAACACCAACTCAAACAAAAGGGAAGAGACATTGAAACCACATGAGCCAGGACAACCAAGGTACCAACTGAAAACCGTAACTACACCAGATTACCTCAAGGCTCCAAAATCTGAGCCACGTGAAATAAGCCAGGTCAACTCCAGATCTCAGACCTAAACACCATTAATAAGACCATATGAAAGCAGCTAGCGGAGTAAATGCCTTTACGCCTGCAACCAAAGAAAGCATCTGATTGCTTGCAACCCTGGGTATATGTGTTGAAAGTAATATTCTTCAGTTCCATGCAGCAGAAAATCCTGGAAATATTTCCAGATGAACCAAATGAATAACAAGCAGCCTTGTATGTCTACACTGAAAGGAAATACTGAATCAGAACTCTGTGCTGGTCCCATGTCAGCCAACATGCCATCAACGGTGGAATAGGGTATAGACTGGTGACTAGGTGGGTGAAACCTCTGTGTGAGCAAATTTAGGATTCGGATATTTAAAGCCGAAAAGCTGAATGGACGTCGACTTTTCATCAGACCTGATGATAAAAGGAATTACCTTCTGCAGAGCTTAAGTGGAACCCCTGAAGTATGACCAACCTGAGGCACCAAATTGTCACAAAGGCACCGAGCCATTTGCAACAGAAGATTCGTGAATTCAGCCCCAATGGAGGGGATATGTGGTGAATTTATTTCCTAATAGGGATTATAATTATTCAGCAGAAACTTCAGTGGACATTAGAACATGACTGTGAGTATTTTATTTCTGTCCCGGATAAATATGGACATTAACTGCTTCGCACTGGAGAAGAATACCCACCCGCAATGCCTAAAGGAAGACTATAATTAATTAGTTTAATTATCAGTACAAACTGCTTTTGATATGTGTTTTTTTCTATGCCAGGTATAAGGTAAATAGTGCTATATTTGGTAATGAAGTATAATCAAATGGTGGTTATGTTATGGTATATATATATATATATATATATATATATATATATATATATATATATATATATATATATATATATATATATATATATATATATATATATATATATATATATAGTATTTTGACACCATCTCATTATTTTAAATATGAGAATTGTAAAGGGTGTCAGAAACAACTGTTTTATATGTTTGGTTTTCTGCACTTAGACCAATGTTGTGCTTTTATCTAGGTAAAATAAGTCAAGTTAGCAGAACCAATTTGTGGTTGTTGTGTTGTTTGTAATAACATTGTTTTTTCTTGGGTAAAAAGGGGTTAAATGTGTTTTGATAATGCAACTCATTCCCATGCCTGTAAATGAGATTCAATGTGACTATTACACTTTCATGTATGTAACTTCAGTTCTTGATTTAATACTTGAACTGTTTGTCCAAAATTTGTGATGTGTACATCAATTAAATGTGGTGTTCACCAGTGGTTGTTTATATGTTATGAACAATCAATGTCTTCTAGCACTAGATAAACTTTAGAGGGTGATAAGTGGGAATGGAGAATTACACATACATACAGCTATCAACAGGAGTGAAGTAGTTTCCTTCTTGGGTTTATGGTAGAATTCCATGGTCACCTCAAGTGGCTAAAATAATATAGAATCAAATTAAATCCCCTAGACACTTTTAATAAAATATTCTCATAAATTAAAATCCACATCCCACAACTGCCTTGTTGAAAAGTATGGGTGATCATGTTTCTTCATATCTTGCAATCACCAGCAGCATGGTTTGCATGTTTCACATATTTTGTTGCATCTCGTCAGGTACAAAGTTATATCATATGAAGAGGATACATGAATAATACTTTAGCTGGCATTCTTTGTGTATAGTCGCTGATATTGTTCGAATGTGGAGTATGTTATCCCCATGAATAAGTCAGATTTAATAGTCCTTTTTCTTTGCATAGCAACAGGCACCCACAGAACAGACTAAGTAGACGAGATATACTACGTGAAGGAGAGAATTAAGGACAGAGATGAAATATATAGGGGGAGGATAGAGGAAGATACAGGAGATATCAAAAGAAAGGACGGTTTGGCGTTAACTGGGGAAGGATATAAGCTCTTCCTAAAGGCGATACAGAGCAGCAGCGGAAGAAGAAGAAGAAGAAGAAGAAGAAGAAGAAGAAGAAGAAGAAGAAGAAGAAGAAGAAGAAGAAGAAGAAGAAGAAGAAGAAGAAGAAGAAGAAGAAGAAGAAGAAGAAGAAGAAGAAGAAGAAGAAGAAGAAGAAGAAGAAGCAAACGCTGCAGCAAGCAGTAGCAGCAGCAGCAAAAGAAGAAGAAGAAGAAGAAGAAGAAGAAGAAGAAGAAGAAGAAGAAGAAGAAGAAGAAGAAGAAGAAGAAGAAGAAGAAGAAGAAGAAGAAGAAGAAGAAGAAGAAGAAGAAGAAGAAGAACGAACGAACGAACAAACGAACGACCGAATGAACGAATAACTTTATTTTCAAAGGGCTAAGAATTGGACACACAGGCCCGTCTGACATTCTGCCCTTCTCTATTTCATCTCATTCAACATCACTTATGAAGCTAATCTTAGACAACGAAAGAACAACATGCATTGAAACGCATAAAAAATAATTAATAATACATGACTCACTGATGCAATGTTTAACATGGGTATTATAAATACCTAAGGAAGGTGTAACGTGCCATACATATGGGAATGCTTATTGGCTAGTTGTCGTTTGATATAATTTTCCATTATTATTGTGGTTTCTTTTTTCCATTAGGAGAGCATGTAGTCTGTACTGAGGTAGTGTTCAAACTGGTTGCGTCCGTATGTATAATGATTGGTGATGTCTGTGATTTTTTTGTGGAAGATTATTCCACAACTGAGCGGCAGAGTATGCTAAGCTTGTTTTATATAAGTCTATTCTATGTTTAGTGACATAAAGTATATTTAGTCGTTCGCTATGTCTTGCTTTATATTTGAACAATGGTGAAAGGTAGCTTGGAGCATTTTGGAAACGGATTTTGTGAATTAGTGTAGTCTTATTGAAAATTAGGCGTTTGTGTAGTGGCAGTAACTGAAGACGTTCCTATAGGTTAGAATTGTCGGTAAGCTTTTCACCATACATTAAATGCACTGCCCTTTTCTGGAGTGAATAAAGGCGTTTTGTTGTTGATTTGGAGCATTCATCCCAGATTGTGGAGCAATAATCAATATGTGTTTGTATGTGGGAAGTATAGAATATTTTTCTTGTGTTTTCGTCAAGGAAATTGTTAATTTTGGCAAGTTGGTATACTTTTTTGGCTATTTATTTAACGAGAGCATGAACATGGGAATTAAAGGTCAGATTTTGATCAACAATAAGACCCAGTGCATTATGCTCGGTTATACTTTCTACAGGCGTTGTACCAATGTGCAGCTGAAACTTTCTCTGTGAGTTTAGAATGTGAAGTCTTTGCCTGGTTGCTGTTAACACAGTTTATTGTTTTAGAAATGTTAATCTGCATGCAGTTTGAATGACTCTAGTTAACTACACTAGTTACTTCCTATTGCAAGGATGATTCTCGCACATTACAATCAATAGCGTTTGTATATAATGTGCAGTAGTCTGCAAATAGATCGCAGGACGACGAAAGATATAAAGGAAGATCATTTATATAAATGGCATATAACATAGGGCCAAGTAATGGCTTGAGATAAAGATTTATTTTGTGATACTACTTGTTTTCTGTCTAATAAAACTGATTTTTATTAATGTCATTATATTAAAGCTTACTTTCATTGTTTCTAGTTTTGTTAATTAGAATAATGTGATCTATCATATCGAATGCTTTTCTAAAGTCTATAAACACCGCTCCACATAAGAGTATTTGTTAATATTTTGATGCCAGTTTTATATCATGTTTGTTAGGGCCAGTATGACAAGAAAATTTTGGCCGGAACCCTGACTGACTTTCAACTATCAGTTTGTGGCCAACTAAGTGTCATAGTTTTGTTTTGTGAATGTGCTTTTCTAGTGGTTTGGATAGTGAAGATAATATGGAAATTAACCTACAGTTACTCATGAGACGATCGTCTAATGAACCAGCTTTTAAATGAGGATACACTTTAGCGATTTTATAGGCTGATGGGAAGTGACCTTTAGTGGAACATTGAATATATATAAAAGTTACTGACTCGCAGATCGCTGGTGCAGCGTAGCGAAGGATCCGATTACTGATTCCATCTAGTCCTGATGATTTCATTGTTTGTTTTTAGGCTACTGAGATGAGTAAATACTTCAGTGGTCGTCATTAGCGGTATGTTATAGGGAATGTCTCAGTAGCCTTTGTTGTCACAAAATAATGATAATAAAGATACGTCACGAGGAGAATCTGGTATTGCAGCCTTTAATTGATTTACGTCGGATTGAAAGAAACTACTGAATTGATCACACGTGATCTGATTTGAAGGTAATGATTGTGATAACTTGTGCTTGTTTGTCAAGGTATTAATTACTTTCCATATATCTTTAGTGTTGGTTTGATCTATTATTAAGTTCTTAAAATAGTTTTTCTTTTCCTTTCGAGTAACATATTGAACTTTGTTTCTCAGACTACAGTACGTGGTTAGATCTCTATTTTTAAGTGTCTGTCCTGGTCTCTCATAACTTCAACTACCTCCTAGGTGATCCAAGAGGGATTAGTGTAATGTTTAACTCGAAATTCCTTAAATGGAACATGCTTATCAAATACACTTAGAAAGGTCTTCATCCAGTGGTCATCTGGGTCAGAAAGCTGGTAAACATAGTCCAGAGATGAGTTGAGCAAGTTTTTTAAAAGACATCTTGATTAAAATTTTTATAATTTCTATATTTTATACTTATGTGTTTGTGTTTCGGAGTTCTGGTACCTCTTTTGACCACGTGCCACATACTGGGTAGTGATTGCTCATTCCATTAATATTTACAGTACATTATGTGATGTTGTCAGCACATGTAGTATAAATATGATCTATAAATGTGCTGCAGATGATTTTGTTATTCTAGTGGCTTGTTTGACTAACTGTTGGAAGTTATATGACTCTATTATGTTTTCCCATGTTTTATTTGATTTGTTAGTGTCTATGTTGAAATCTCCTAGCAATATCATTTCTCTCGCATAAAATAAAGACTACATCCATCATAGTGGTGAATTTTTCATACCAGATGTTTCCTGCACTGGGGTTTCGATAAAGATAGCCAACTACTAGGGGTATGCAATTGTGAAGTTTAACCTCAAGCCATAGACACTCAATCTCACAGGTTTCAAAATCTAGCCTGCAGTGGACGTTAAGAAGAAGAAGAAGAAGAAGAAGAAGAAGAAGAAGAAGAAGAAGAAGAAGAAGAAGAAGAAGAAGGAGGAGGAGGAGGAGGAGGAGGAGGAGGAGGAGGAGGAGGAGGAGGCCTGAAGAAGAAGAAGACCCTAGCGGGAAACTGCTTTGGGTCAAATATAATATATAGATGCCAATCAAAGGGTTAATGACGCAGTTGGTAATTCCGCATACCCGCGTTCGAAACACAGCTGCGGGCGATTTGGCAGCAGATCGTTTTGCGTTTTTTTTTTTTTACGAAACTGGCATGGACCGGCAGGGTCGTTCAGAAAGCAATGGCAAATTACTGAACCTAAACTTGTCAAGTGATCACAACTGCAAAATATGATGGTGTTGACTGCGACGTCCTGTAAAGTATCTGCAACTAACTTAACCAACGTATTTATCTTAATTGCCTAGTTTACATTTTCATAAATTCGTTACTTTGTTGGCAATTCACTGCAAGCTAGAGATAACGGCCCACACAATTTTTTTTTTAAACATAAACAGAAGGTATATAAACCCTTATCAGTCTCCTTACACGTTACAATATTCAAGCTTCAAATCAATTATAATAATAAATATTATAGCTCAGGCTAAACTATACGTAAACATCATCTTTATCTCAACCAGTTAGTTTATTTTCTTATAGTTCAATTTTCATTTGGTGTATCGAAATCATGGTGAGTATGTTTTGTTTTCACCTGTACCTTTTATTCTTTCAACTCTCCACTTTATACCTCCAGGCATCAACATGAGTATATTAAATAAATCAATAATCAATTTGAGGTTGTTGGAGAACTTGGTGACGACTGGTAAGATCGAGGGGAACAGACCAAGGGGAAGACCTAGAAGCAAGTACCTGGATGGCTTGGCCTTGTGGCATGGTCGAGACAGAAACACGGAGCTGATCCACGACTCTGGTGATCGAGTGAGATGGCAGAACATGACCGTCCACGCTTACCGGCATGGCACATGATGGATGGATGGATATCTAGTGGTGTAGCCGTGAAATGAATACTAATGGAGCGCTTTAAACATTCAGTACAAAATATAACATTAAATATAAGTAGTAAATATGTTAGCTCAACATAATATTGTTATAGTTGTTAGTATTATTATTATTATTATTATTATTATTATTATTTTCCATCGCTAGCTTTGAACTTTAGCGTAGTCCATACACATAGTACTACTACCACTAGTTGTTGTTACTACTAGAGAGTGCACTGGAGTAATGTTTACGTGTGGATCAGCTTTCCCTATTAGGCGGTCGATGGTTCAAATCCTGCACTCACCGTTCGCTACGGGATACAACGATTGGTCACCTAATCCTCCGTGGACTAAGACATTACATACCCATACCAGTTCCTGCTACGGACTTATTTGATTAATTTTTTTGTTTTCCTTTTTATCGTATATAACTATATTGTGCAAAGATAGGTTATACTATTGACTAATATATGCCTACACTAAGATAGGTTATATCGCTGCCTAATACGAGTAGATGCCCGCACACAGATACGTTATAAGACTGAATAATAGATGCCCGCACAAAGATAGTTTATACCACTGACTAATAGATGCCTGCACAAAGTTACGTTATAACACTGACTAATAGATGCCTACAGAAAGATAGTTTATAACACTGATTAATAGATGCCTGCACAAATCTAGGTTACAAAACTGACTAATAGATGCCTGCACAAAGATACGTTATAGCACTGACTAATAGATGCCTGCACAAAAGTACGTTATAGCACTGACTAATAGATGCCTGCACAAAGATACGTTATAGCACTGACTAATAGATGCCTGCACAAAGATACGTTATAACACTGATTAATAATTGAATGCACAAAGATAGGTTGTAGCATTGACTAATAGATGCCTACACAGACAGAAAAACCAACGAACAAGTCCTTCAAGAAACAAATGAAGATCGTAAACTGATTAGAGTCATTAGACGTAGACAGTCACAATTTGTTGGGCATGTTATGAGAATAAATGACTTGGAGAACTTGGTGACAACTGGCAAGATCGAAGGGAAGAGACCAAGGGGAAGACCGAGAAGTAAATACCTGGATGGCTTTGGCCATGTGGCATGGTCGAGACAGGAACACGGAGCTGATCCACGACTCTGGTGTTCGAGTGAGATGGCAGAACATGACCGCCTACGCTTATCGGCATGGCACATAGATGCCTTAAAAAGATAGGTTTTAGCACCGACTAATGAATGGCTCAGTTATTGTGCCACATTAGGTGTTGCTTAAATAGACACATATACCTTGGCAGCTGACGTAGGCATTCATGTCTTCCAAAGATATTGATCCTTGGTGCTGTGGATCATCCCATGCCACCGTCTCATTCCATCCAGCATCATCTGTCTCGTTTTGCCTCCGCCTCTTCTTGCGCTGATCTTTCCTGTTGTCGAGAAGATTTCTATTGCGAGATCCATATTAACTGCATATGTCCTGATTTCGCACATACATACATGAACCACTGCACACAATTCCTGTACCCTGAAGTTGCTTGCCCGCCCTTCGCCATTCCTGATATATATATCAGACAGATAGATAGATAGATAGATAGATAGATAGATAGATAGATAGATAGATAGATAGATAGATAGATAGATAGATAGATAGATAGATAGATAGATAGATAGACAAACAGACAGGGAGGGAGGGAGGGAGGGATAGACGGAGGGAGAGACAGAGGGATGGGTCTATTAGACAGACAGACAGACAGACAGACAGAGATAGATAGATAGACAAACAGACAGACAGACACAGACAGACAGACAGACAGACAGACAGACAGGCAGACAGACAGACAGACAGACAGACAGACAGACAGACAGTCGGTAACGGGAACGAGAACTTATATGACTACTTATATGAATTAAATGAGATGCTCCCCACCAGGGACTGGGCGAAGCCGGGCCGGGTCAGCTAGTATGTTTTATTTTACATTTTACCTAAAGCCAAGCGTGGTGCTAATCTTTTCCCGCTTAATATAGGGTGTATTTATAATGATTGTGCAGCGTTTGAAAATATTGCCGGTCCAAGTTTTGTATTCACCCTCTGTAAAGTTCATGCAACATAATAGGTAAATACAAAACTTGGACCGGCAATATTTTCAAACACTGAACAGTCATTGCAAATACACCCTGTATTTTACTAACGTTACACCAGTGTCCGGCGCTGTAAAGTTTTTTAAGGGTTGGGTTGGGGGGTTGGGGTTGGGGGGGGGGGGGGGGTTTATGAACACGCGCAGTTTCATAATTCCCCGACACATCGAGTCGAAGCTCCGAAATCAGCCGCCGGTGATCTGAAAGCAGACGGCTTTTGACTTGATTTTGACGGTATGAGGCGTCGGTCATTCAGAAAGCAATGACAGACTATTGAAGTAACATTGTCTAGATAATCACAAACGGCCATTAATGCTGGGGTTGATCGCAACGTCCTGTAATGGACATGCAACTAACATTAAACTTATGCACGCTTCAAGTGACTATACCAATACCAACGCCGACTCTGTGGCGAGGGGGTTACAGATGCAATTCATAATCCCGCATACCACGTTCGAAACACAGCTGCGGGATATTTGGCAACAGACTGTTTCGCGTTGATTTCCATACAATGGTACGAGTGCCTGTCGTTCAGAAAGCAATGCCAATCTACTGAACGCAAATTTGTCCAGGAATCACATAACGCCAAAAATAATGCCGGAATTGACTCCTACGTCCTTTAAAGGATATGCAAGTAACTAACTTGACACCAATACGGCAGTTTGTGTTTTTGGGTGTATTGTATGGAGTCACGTGTTAGATAACGTCACGTGTGATTCATATCCGTTTGGTGGGTGGTGTTCGCAAGTGATTGGTGGGAGAGAAGATGAAGAGGGGGAAAGAAAACAATATGGGAGGGGTGATAACTGATCCCGGACTGTTACCGGAGTTCAAATTAAAGGAAAACAAATGTATACTATTTGCAGGACGTTGTGATCAACCCCCAACCGCAGGTTGATATTCTAGACACGTTTACGTTGAGTAGTTTGCCATTATTTTCTGAACATGAATTCAACTTTGATGCCAATTGACCCAGCGCAGGGAATCCTCCCCCTACCCCTCTGTCAGCGCATCGGAAGGTTAAGAGCGAGTGTTCTTATCCATTCGGCCAGGTTGACCCTCGGAGTCCGAATAAAAAACTCAAAATATGACTATTGATCTTGAAGAAATGGAAAGACACACACGGAGACAGATGAGCGTTTCGACAGAAATCTTTATGAACGAGATAACAAAAATAAAATCAATGAACAACAGACAATACAAAGGAATGCTTATCTCGAGTAAAATAATTCATTTGTATTGTCTGTTTTTCATTGTTTTGTTCTTGTTGTTCCATTGGTAAAGATTTCTGTCGAAACGCTCGCCTGTCTCAATGTGTGTATTCACATCCTTCTAGCTCCTTAGGTATGCCGGGTGTTTGTAGAGTTTCACTACACTTTGTATGTAGTACAAATTTGAAAAATGAAGTACATGACGTCATAAGAAAATGTGCTCGACAGTCCATCTTGAAGCAATATGCAGCGAATGACTGTTGTCCGCTGGAGTAATTCTTTACACTCCAAACAGAATAGTGTTAACAACGGAAGAAAGCATTGTTTTCATATTTGTTTACATACAAAGTGTAGTGAGACTTTACAAACACCAGGTAGTTGGTGTTTTTATTCGGACTTCACTATAGATGTTTAGTGGTGTTTGATGTTTGACTAATCCGATAACAGTTTCATGTTACTCTAACACATGTACCCAGTCTTACTCTGTGCCTCACGTCAGCCACGTGCCCTTCACACTTGGCAGACGGGAAGGAGATCATCATCAGAGGAGTTCCAAGCCATCATGGTGAGGGGTAAGTGTTCTTTCCCCTTCTCTAATTGTGTGTGTTTCTACATCTTTAAGATTTACAACTAATTCAGTGCAGAAGGATCGCAAAATGTCACCTCTCATTTGGACAGAAGGACGCTATATCGTCATACCAGGGTCATCGGGTTATTTGTTTTGTTTCGTGATATCTTCCGCAGTTTCAATGATCGGTGAAGGGAAATTTACAATATAATACTTGTTCTATTGATTGTGTACCATGTTTGGTCCAAACCCACATTTTGTTTGGCACAGAATTAGTTACGGAAGGTAAATGTCGAACAGCCAAAATGGAGGCAGCATTTTTCGCAAGATGAAGAATATTCTCTAAAATGTATTTTTGTCAGTCGTGCTGAGGAAATGAATTCTTAATAGCTATATTGAGACTATTATGATGTATGGACTCGAATTGTGAACAATTAGCAGAGAGGAATTATGTGGAGACTTCCAATTCCAATTCCAATTCCAATTTTTAAAACAAATTCCATATTCGGTCTCGTCTAACCTGCCTCTTCAGCTTTGGTTATTGTTGAGATCCGTGGATTTTGTGGGTATTTTTACCATGTTTCTTGTCTTGTGCGCTCTTACGAGTAAGTCTTATCTTTGACTGGTTAATGTGGAGACTGAGGAGATGTGGTTTGTATAGGAGAATGATGAGAACATCGTGAACGGAAAGAAAGATCGATGAAGATATTTTGAACAGAGTTAACTCGCAAAGACAATTGGTTACTCACATCAGAAGATGGGATCCCACATTCTTGGGCATGTAATGAGAAGAGGAAAGCTGGAATAAGTCGTGAAATTGGGAAAGTTGGAGCAGGGGGAGACCAAGAGAGAAGATGTTTGACAGTCTGACATCATCTTATGGAGGCACATAGGTATCAGAAATGATTGGAAGCACAAGAGACAGTAGGCTGTGGACAGAAATGATCACCAACGCCTCATGGCGTGGACTATAAGAAGAAAAGCTTCTGTTGTGGCATATACTCACGTATTTGTGTGTGTATGTTTCCATGTGTATTTCTGTCACTTCTGTTTCTTTTGGATTTTCTGTGACTATCACTACCAAAGATGAAAATTTGATTTTCTGTACATAATGTTATGTTTTGCATCCATACTTCAAGAGGTGAATATTGAAGAAGGTTGGCTTTTAAAGACGAGAAAACAAAGAAAATTGAAATATTTTGGTCCCTTGAAACGTCACGAAAGTTTGGAGAGAACATTAATGGAGGGCTATATGCCTGGGAAGAGAGGAAGGGGAAGGCCAAAGAGAAGATGGGTGCAGGATGTGACAGATGATCTCCAGGTGGGTGTATCCGACGCGGGACATCTTGCTTATGATCGAGAGGTTTTCCGGAAGGTTGTTATGGGAGCGAAGTTCTGCAGAGGACATGTGAATGAATGAATGAATGAATGAATGAATGAATGAATGAATGAATGAATGTTATATTTGTCTAAATCCTTTGTCTGTCTGCATGTATGTAAACTACCCGTCATTATGTAATGGTAAAGACATTCCCATAGCAGATAGTACTGGAGGGGTGTGCTGTGCTAGTGCTCTACATATACCGTATTATATACTGTGACAAATGAGGTGTGGTGACCAGTCCCCTGTCTCGTCACCTTTGTCTTCCCAGACAATTCCCAGATATGTCTAAAAATTGTAAGATATCAATGTTTATCAGACTGGGTCGTGACATATGAGGTGTGGTGACCAGTCCCCTGTCTCGTCACCTTTGTCTTCAAAGACAATTGCAAGAAATTTCTAAAAATTGTAAGATATCAATGTTTATGAAACGGGGTGAACCACAGAGTACGTGACATATGAAGTGTGGTGACCTGCCTCGTCGCCGTTTTCTACCCAGACAATTCCTAAATATTTATAAAACCTGCATGGTATTCATTTTTATGGGACTGGGTCAACGCTCGAGTCATTCTGATTGGGTAAAAAGTATCAAACGACTGTGACGGATGTAACCTAAACCGCTGTCTTAGAAGGCAAGCACATTAACCAGTCATCCACCTCGGCCTTGTGTATCTGTATGCATTTCTCTGTGAAGGAATATACGACTGACAAAGTTTGATTAGAAACCTTTAAGACACCCAACGATTTAAAAGCTTGTTGAGTAAACAGTTTTCTCTGTCTGTAAAGTTCATGAAACATGATAGGTAAATACACAACTTGGACCAGCAATATTTTCAAACACTGCAACGTCATTAAAAATCCACTCTGTATTTAATGCTTAACTATTTTAATACAACCTTATCTTTAATTCTTTCTGTACCAAGGAATTCATAATCCGTTGAACGATATACAAGTTGAAACACTTGCACAAGTGTATTGAAGCTGACAAACAGTGTAAAGCTAGCAGACCTCACCGCAGTACTGCCTGACTATGCGACGGTTAAAGTTAGTTGCATGTCCTTTACAGGACGTAGAAGTCAATCCCAGCATTATTTGGCTATTCGTGATTCCTGGCCAAGTTTACGTTCAGTAATTTGCCATTGCTTTCTGAACAACCGGCACCCATACCATTTCATAAAAAACCGACACTGGTGTGTTTTGAACGCGGGTATGCGGGTGTACGAGCTGAGCCCGTAACTCCTTCGCCTCCGAGCAGACGGTAGATGACCCATATTTGTATAAACCAAACGGCACTCAATAGATGATGTGGTCAATACGTCACCGGCCGCTTTTACTTCCCAAGAATTTTTTGGTGCTTATTTTAGACTGGCTCGACCTGAGAGACCACATCAATTTTTACAATTGTCTCTTACACTTCCTGTTCGCTGATGGCGAGGTAAGGGGTTCAATCCTTACATCCGTCTTAAGTTGGACCTAACTGGTTCAGTCCCAAATAGAAAGTAAGTTTAGACCGCACATGTTACACAATCAAATGAACAGGTATTATAATGTAAAGTTCCATTCACTTGAGCAATGAAATTGTGGAAGATACCCCAAAATAAAACAAATAACATGATGGCCCTAGTATGGCTACATATCATCCCTCTGTTAACATAGGAGGTCACATTTAGCGATATACGATCCTTCGGTACTGAATTAGTTAAACTTTGGCATGTCGTTCAGAAAGTATTGGCAAACTACTAAACATAATATTGCCTAGAAAGGCAACGTGAGGTTGGTTGCAACTGATATGCAACATTTTTCTATGTCGACATGTCAGAAAGGAAAAAAAAACGCTCGCTCTTTAACTTCCGGTACACTGATAGCGGAGTATGAGGTTTAACCCTACATCGGCATTAAGTTAGATTTAAACGTAGATTTCTCGTTCAGGTAGACATGCCACACTAATGAACGTAAACTATTTCTGATAAAATCTACCCTGGATTGATCACAACGTTCTGCAAGCGACATGCAACATAATTTTTTTTTAAAAATAATAAAAATGAAATATACAAGAAAAAGAAAAAAAAAAGAATGATTTGAATAAATATGTGCAACTGGTATTCCATATCCAGGTTCCTGGTGAGTCTTAGTGTCGGGCGAGATCACAACACGGAGACACCTTTCGTGTTCAACCCACGGTTCAACCAGGATCAGGTTGTCAGAAACCATAACTCCGGTGGTTGGGGCACTGAAGAATTACACGGTGGCTTCCCTTTTTATAAAGGGTCTCCTTACGAGATCAAGATTGTAGTGCGCCATCATGCTTATCAGGTATGGATGGTACTTTCATATGCTACATATTGATGTTATTGTGGGGCTAGTAAAATGACAGCTAAACATTTGTTGCAGGAATGTCCAACAAATCATCATCATACAGCGCCTAGCCTGCTGGTGTAAGCGATCATGCATATCCACAGATCTCTGATGGCATAGATCAATTCACGTGTCGACTCTTTTCCGTGCCATGGCAGAAGCCTGTTCAGAATTTTCTCATGCTGTTTTCTTCTATCTATCTGTCAACAAATCTTCCCAGCTGCCACAAATGTTCCAGTTTTTGTCTTCTCATAATGTGGGCCCAAAAAACAAAAAAAAATTATGACTGCTTCTTTCTGATGTTTATCATAAAGTTGTCTTTGTGACTTAGCCTCCCTCAAAATGTCCAGATTGCTCATTTTGGCTGTCCAATTAATTTTCAGTATTATTCTATAAAACCGCATCTCTATGGCTTCCGGGGATGTTTTTTGCCTGTTTACTAATTGTCCGGGATTCGCAGCCGTATATTAAAACTGGATTTATATAACATGCAAGAACTCTTTTTCTAACTTCCAAGGACCCATTGCATACAATGTTCTTAATTTAACAGAATGCAGTAGTATTTCCTTTCCCTATTCTATTCTTGATCTCTGTGATGCATCTTCCATCGATGTACCCAGATATCTGAATTTCTGCACTTGTCCTAAAATAACATCATTTAATTTAATCGTACCACAATCTGTTTCTTTAATATCCCCTGCTGTCTCACATTTCCCGTGGTGACAGTGGACATATGGCACTGTGGTTTGTGTGTTTCAATTGAAAGGTTTCATTTACACTGCTTTTGGGACCGGGAAAACTCAGAAACGTCAAGCCGGACAGCTCAGCACAAGCATATGTTGGACGTCCAACATCTACAGAATAGATACAAGTATTGTGGCTAACACCAGTTCAGTTCGAGAACAAACTTTACGGAGCTGTCTATAAGCTCAAGCTGACTGCTGTTTTATTTTGGTTAATTAGTTTGACGTCTCAAAGTGAACAAAGAAGAGGAAGAAGATTATCAAAAAGCTCAAGTTGACTTCTGCTTTATTTGGGTTATTTCATATTGAAGTCTGAAAGTGAATGAAGAAGAGGATGAAGAATATACTACATGGCTTCATTGACCGTACTAGTATGTTAGCGCAACAAAACTGCAACAGCAGTTGCCCATTGTAAGCGTCAAACTGAACTCATCAAGATGGATGGACGTGCACTAGATCAGACGGAGCCTGAAAATCTCACGGTCAAGCTCCAGGAGCCAGTACTGCCTATGGTGCAGGGTCGATTCCCTGGAGCTGACACCCGTGTGGGAGTCAAGGAAGGTGCTCACGTGGCACAAATGTATGCCACCTGACACGCTATAGCCAAGACTATCGTCTCATACTACCAGAAGTATGTGGATGAGGCCTCTGAAAAAGAGACCAGAGATGTGCTGATTCATTACGACAGGTCCCCTGCTGGTTGCAGATCCCTGTCGCTGTCAGTCAAAGAAGTTTGGAGGGCCTGGAGCCCGTGCCAGATATGAGAAATATTACCGTTACATTTTGGAACATTTGTTTGTGTGGGAAAGGATATATTTCATGAACATTGGGGAAACTCAATCACACGTTCAATGAGGGAAGTATAGAATAGACGCACATTTTGTCTGTGTGTAATGATATCTACCAATGCTTGTCAAAGTGTATGTGAATTTAGCTCTCCATTCATTCATCCAGTAGCGTGTCCTTTGTAGAACCTCGCTCCCATAACAACCTTACGGAAAACTTCTCGGTCATAAGCAAAATGTCCTGCGTCCGATACATCCATCTGGAAATCATCTGCCACACCCTGCACCAATCTTCTATTTGGGCTTCCTCTTCCTATCTTATTTATTATCTTATTATTATTATTGTTTAACTCTTAGAGGTTATTATATAGTTCCGATATATTTACGCATTCATGATGGCATGCGTTCAATTTTACTTTATGTTTCGTTTGCCCTGGTTATAAATTTTAAATAACCTCTTTATTACTATTAATGACGTCATAGTTTTGCCAAACTTCGTAGGCGATAATGTCTCTCCGCAGGTTTTGTCCTTGGTGTTCTGGATAAATCTACTGCTGACATTTCCCCATGCCACCATCTTGGACCACCAAGCACCATTTTTCTCGCATAATAATAGATAAGAGAAAAACGGCAGCAGCAGGATATCATCATCATCATCATCATCATCATCATCATCATCATCATCATCATCATCATCATCATCATCATCAAGTGCCTTGCCAGCTGGCGTAGGCGTTCATGTTTTTCCACAGATTAGTATTATATATCAACTCTGCTGATGGTAATCCTCCATGCCACTGTCTTAGTCCATCCAGCATAATTTCTCTTTGTCTGTCCCTGCGTCTCTTTCCTTTGATCTTTCTAGCTGTCACGATGTTTTCCAATGGATCTCTTCTTAACACATGACCAAAGAAAGATGTTTGTCTCATTCTTAGTGTAGCATATAATGTTCTAGTTTCATTAGCCACTTTCAGGCAGTCGTTGTTAGTTACTTTGGCAGTCCAAGGTATTCACAACATTGGTCTCAGGAACCACATCTCTTTTGCTTTTAAATTATTCCTAATTTGTTCAGTAGAACATAACAATGCACAATGAAAAAAGCTTGCTATATACGGCTCATGCGACAAAAAAAAAAAGCGTGAAATAATAAACAATGAATGACACAGTGTGCACGCCTGACAACAGACGCAAATCCGGTAAACGGAAATCACAGTGTAAAAATGACAATATTAATGATAACAATGTATAAATATGATAAAAAATAAGTTACATGTCAACACAACGAATGAACGTTTCGATCTTAATGATCTTCTTTATGACAAACACAAAGACCTAAAGAAGTGGAGCAGGCGCAATGGCCTAAAACGTTTGGCACCTACACTTCTTCCGTTGAAGTTGTAATTATTATTTAACTGATTCAGTGCCGAGGGATAATATATCGCAAAATGTGACCTCGCATTTGGACAGTAGGACCATATATCGCCATACTAGGGTCATCGTCTTAAATGTTTTGTATCGTGGCATCTTTCGCAATTTCAATGCTCAGTGACGGGAAATGTACATTATAATACTTTTTCATTTGATTGTGTACTATGTCTGGTCCAAACTTACTTTTTGTTTGGCCCTGAATCAGTTAAACTTTCTACTTTCATGTTTTTCTCATGTCGAGGCTTAGACTATATGCAAGCTTAACACTTCACACCTAAATGGTAATATTTTCTAAGGGACTTCCTTTTATAATGTATGTAGTTTATATACATTTAAGTGGTATTGTAATCTTTCAATGTTGTATGTTAGGTTTACGTGAACGGCAACCACTTCTGTGACTTCAACCATCGCCTCGCCAAGGAGTCAGTCCGCCATCTTTACATCGAAGGCGACACCACCATCCAAAGCATTTCCTTCTTGGATGTCGTAAGTTATTCACTTTCAATGCTTATTGCCGAATGAACGTTTTACCGAATTGTATTGAATTACCCATATACAATTGAACGTAAAACTGTATTTCAGTATTTGTTCTATAGACATATTTTGCGGTAGGTAGTGATCAGAAGGTCTGGCCGACACTCGGTACTCCGAGGAAAGGGCAGGCGGACACATAATCAAACTGCAAATTATATCATTAGTATTCGGACTCTTCGCTGGTTGTTGAAAATTGGGACGGAGCGAGTATGCAAATATCTTGAGTGCTGTGATGTCGGTTCTTGATTCAATTCAACAACTTAACTCAACTTTTATAGATAAATTAACGTTACATTTTATTAGTTAGGTTAACAAACAAAATGCGTCCAATTGGAACGTTTCGGTCGAATTCTTCGTCAACGAACGATAAATGGGAGGGAACAACGCATAACTGACAGATTAACCTGTAGTATGCAATTATATTAATAACATAATATATTAAGCTTTAAATGTGAGATATGCTTGATTTTTGTATGGAATTGTTTGTCTATTGTTAAGTTACCTTGTAATAACTTACAATGTGAGCTGTGGATTTCATGTGGAGTGCTTTTACATCTGTCCGCGGTTGTTTGTATCGTGCATTGCATGTTCAGAAAAATGGCTGCAGGCTGAACTAACTGGGTTTGCCTTATGAAGTAATAAGTGGCTTCTTGTTTTCTAGTGACTGCCGCTTCCATCGACGATGAACTGTATTTTTCGTGTCGGACTTTTGTGTTCATGCATAGTACACCTGTGCGGGCTATTGGTTTGTCGAGACTGCTGTTTGTTTCACTCCTCACATTTTTTGCGATACTCACTGACACAGGAAAGGGGCATTATGGGACTACTCTTTGCCGTGATGTTGGAACTGCGGCTAACTAACTAACTAACTAACTAACTAACTAACTAACTAACTAACTAACTAACTAACTAACTAACTAACTAAGTATAATAACTTGTATTCGTAGAGGTAGTGGATATGGTACTCTAGGGTATGGAGTGTCTTAGTAGTAAAGACCCCTTCTAGGGAAATAAATTTAACTGAATTTTTTTAGTAACAGTGCGATCTCCTGTAGTGGAATACGTGTCCTGGTGGTACGGAGTGCTTTCCTTGTGGACACAGTGACTTAGTGGTATGGAGGCCTCCTCTAGTGAACGATGTGCCTTAGTGGTATGGAGGTCTCCTCTAGTGAACGATGTGCCTTAGTGGTATGGAGGTCTCCTCTAGTGAAATATGTGACTTAGTGGTATGGAAGTCTCCTCTAGTGAACGATGTGCCTTAGTGGTATGGAGGTCTCCTCTAGTGAAATATGTGACTTAGTGGTATGGAGGTCTCCTCTAGTGAAATATGTGACTTAGTGGTATGGAGGTCTCCTCTAGTGAACGATGTGCCTTAGTGGTATGGAGGTCTCCTCTAGTGAAATATGTGACTTAGTGGTATGGAGGTCTCCTCTAGTGAAATATGTGACTTAGTGGTATGGAGGTCTCCTCTAGTGAACGATATGACTCAGTGGTATGGAGGCCTCCTCTAGCGAACGATGCGACTTAATAGTATGGAGGTCGTCAAGTGGACTATGTGACGGAGGCCTAGCCTATAAAAACATAATACGAAGGAGACAAAGTTTTTTCAGACCGCATAGGCACCACCAATAAGACATAAATGTTAATCAACGTTCTGTGCTATGAAGCTAGCCTAAAACATAGAAGACATCACAGCACATACAAGTTGGACACCCATGTACTTAAACACATAAGTCACAAACAATATGTTGCACGATTTATTGCCTGGCATATTTCGCTGCATATGGTCATGGGGATGCATACTGCAGTTATATGCCACATGAAGTATGAATAATATTTTGGCTGAAATGCTAACAACACAATCACTGATATTGATGTGTATTATAGCTCTGCAGTGTGCACCCGAAGAGATAGAGCGAAATATGCCTGGCAATAAATAGTGCAATATTTTGTTTATGATTTATGTGTTAAATTCACTTAGTGAATACATTGTTTTGAAGCGCATATACTACATAATACCACATTCGTTGTTGACATTTAACCTCTCTTTCTTTTCTTTCTCTTTCAGGTCAACAACCCTGTAAGTAGGAAATTCTTCTTCTTCTTCTTCTTCTTCTTCTTCTTCTTCTTCTTCTTCTTCTTCTTCTTCTTCTTCTTCTTCTTCTTCTTCTTCTTCTTCTTCTTCTTCTTCTTCTTCTTCTTCTTCTTCTTCTTCTTCTTCTTCTTCTTCTTCTTCTTCTTCTTCTTCTCCTTCGTTCGTCAGAAATGTTTGTTTTTGTACGTAAATGCTTGATATATATCTAGATAAATGAAATGTATATGGTCGAGACAGGAACACGGATTTGATGCACGACTCTGGTGTTCCAGTGAGATGGCAAAACAAAACCACCATGCTTATCGGCATGGCACATGATGGATGGATGGATGGATGGATGGATGGATAGGAAATATACACTATCATCATAGCGCGTAGTGACTGACATAAGCATGACAACACACACACACACACACACACACACTCACACACACATCCATCCATCATGTGCCATACCAATAAGCGTGAGCCATCTCACTCGATCACCAGAGTCGTGGATCAGCTCCGTGTTTCTGTCTCGGCCATGCCACTTGATCAAGTCATCCAGGTATTTACTTCTCGGTCTTCCCCTTGGTCTCTTCCCTTCGATCTTGCCAGCCGCCACCAAGTTCGCCAATTCATTTCTTCTCATAACATGCCCAAACAATTTGGACTGTCTACGTCTAATGTCTCTAATCAGTTTACGATCTTCATTTGTTTCTTGAATGACTTTTTCGTTGGTTTTTCTGTCTGTCCATAGTATATATATTCATAATGTGCCAAACCGATAAGTGTGGGCGGTCATGACTCGCCATTTCACTCGATCACCAGAGTCATGGATCAGCTCAATGTTCTTGTCTCGACCATACCACGTGGCCAAGCCATCAAGTATTTATTTTGTCTTCCTCTTGTTCTCTTCCCGTTGATCTTGCCAGTTGTGAACAAGTTCTCCAATTTATTTCTCCTCATAATGTGACCAAACAATTTTGACTGTCTACGTCTAATTTCTCTAATCAGTGTACGATTTTTATTTGTCTCTTGTAGGACTTGGTCATTGGTGTTTTCTGTCTGTCCATGGTATTCTTTGCATTTCCCTCAGAAACCACATTTCCACAGCAATCGGATGTTTTTCAGCTTGTCTGCTCATTGTCCACGCTTCACATCCATAAAAAAGTACAGGTTCTATGTAGCACCTCAACACTCTTTTTCTTGTTGAAATAAACATCTTTTTATTGGTTGCAAAAGGCTACCTTCGCCATGGCGATTCCTGTTCCAATTTCTTCAAGGCATCTCCCATCAAATGTTTATTTATCGCCTTGATTTCCTACTTTGGCATTGAAGTCACCCATTATGGTATTTATTTCTGAATATTTACATTTCTTCAAAGCATTCTATATGTCAGTGGTTCTCAACTGTTGGGGAATTCCTCCCAAGGGGGAAATTTTAGGGTTTCCCGGGGAGGGGGTGGGGGTGGGGAGGGAAATTAAGATTATTTCAAGATCGTGTTAATACAAGAACCGATTACTTGATATTGTTTTCCCCTCCGCACTTTACAATTCTTTATTCCTCGCCCTTCTGAAATTCGTTTTATAACCTAAGTAGACCCGCAAATCACGTCTAGACTTGTTCTAGTATGTATTATTTAATTTAGCTTCCATTTTTACGTATACTGTATACGGGCTGGGGGTGGGGGCGGGGGAGGATTTATAGGGAGGAAATACGAAAGGGGGGGGGGATGACATTCTGAACATATGGTGAAGGGATGCACGGGCCAAAAACCACTGCTGTTTGTCATTACAAAATTCCTGTATACTATCTTCACTGCGTTCTCCTGTTGGGGCATATATTTGAATGACGTTCATGTTAAAAGATCTGCCGATTAATTTCGTCAATAGAACCTTGTCTGAGCACTGCCCAATATCATTTTACAAATGTTGATGTTTTAAGATCCAAGGTTAATTGCTATACCATTTTGTCTTTCTCCTCTCTCCCCCCCACCCTTCCCCCCCCCCCCCCCATCCCGAATAAATAATCTTAATATCCACCCCTCTAGACAGTCAAGATTCATTGGACGCATTATGAGAAGAAATAAGCTAGAGAATTTGGTGATAACTGGCAAGATTTGGAGAAAGGATATGAGAGAGAGAGAGAGAGAGAGAGAGAGAGAGAGAGAGGAAGAGAGAGAGAGAGAGAGAGAGAGAGAGAGAGAGAGAGAGAGAGAGAGAGAGAGAACAAGAGGAAGACAGAGAGATCAGCTCTGGCTGGCTAGGCCACATGACGTAATCGAGACAAAAACCCAATAGCTGGTCCACGATTCTGGCCATCGTGAGAGATGAAGAATTATGACCGCCCACGCTTATGGGCAAAACACATGCTGATGATGCTGGATATTTCTGTCTCTCTAGTATGTTCCCTTCCACATTCCAATCCACGGTGAGGTGCAGCCAGGACGTCAGTTCGTGGTCAGCGGTGTTCCCTCGGGCAACGATAGGTAAACTTGTGTCTGTGCACCCTCTTATTGTGCATTCATCATCATCATCATCATCATCATCATCATCATCATCATCATCATCATCATCATCATCATCATCATCATCATCATCATCATCATCGTCATCATCATCATCATCATCATCATCATCATCATCATCATCATCATCATCATCATCATCATCGTCGTCATCATCATCATCATCATCATCATCATCATCATCATCATCATCCAGTGCCTTGCCAGCTGGCGTGGGCGATCATGACTCTCCACAAATTACGATCACCGACGCCATGGATAAATTCGTGTGGGACACAAGACTGTCAAGAATCTTCTTACGCTGTCTTCCTTTATCTCTCTTTCCACAAATCTTTCAGGTTGTCACAACATCTTCCACTTTTTATCTTCTCATAACTTGCCTAACTTACATTAAAAAAAACTATGACTGCCTCTTTCTGATGTTTTTGATAAGTTGACTTTCCGAGTCAGCTTCCCTTAAAAGTCCCGATTGCTCATTTTGGCTGTCAAATTAATATTCAGCTTTTTTCTATAAAACTACTTCTCCAAGCCTTTCGGTGATTTTTTTGTTGTTGCCTGTTTACACATGTCAACGATGAGCCCTCGATGCGTACTAAGTTAAGTTAAAAGTTAGTTGCGTGTCATGTAAGGACGTCGCAATAAATCCCAGCATTTATTGACCGTTTATGATTTTCTTGATAATTTTACTTTTATTAGTTGCCATTGCTTTCTGTACGGCCGACGCTCTGAAAATCAACGCAAAGCGATATGCTCCCAAAATCGCTTCCAGCTGACTCGAACCAAGTATCTCGGGATTGTGAAATTGCGTTACTGCCCCCTAAGCCACAGACAGACAAACATATACCAGGCTACGATAAAATAGAGTACGGTGCTGCCTTCATTACAGTCGTTGCTTTCCAGAACATTCTGCGAATTATTCTGTGCTATGTTCAACTCTTTCGGTCCCAACCAACGCTCTTTGTGTGTTGCGGACATTCATGAGCCCTAATCAGCGTGTCTTGAGTAATTGTGTTTCTGATGTTTAGTAGTAGTAGTAGTAGTAGTAGTAGTAGTAGTAGTAGTAGTAGTAGTAGTAGTAGTAGTAGTAGTAGTAGTAGTAGTAGTAGTAGAAGTAGTAGTAGTAGTAGTAGTAGTAGTAGTAGTAGTAGTAGTATTAGTAGTAGTAGTAGTAGTAGTAGTAGTAGTAGTAGTAGTAGTAGTAGTAGTAGTAGTAGTAGTAGTAGTAGTAGTAGTAGTAGTAGTAGTAGTAGTAGTAGTAGTAGTAGTAGTAGTAGTAGGAGTCGTTGTAGTCGTAATAATAATAATGGAACTAGTAGTAGTAGTAGTAGTAGTAGTAGTAATAGTAGTAGTAGTAGTAGTATTAGTAGTAGTAGTAGTAGTAGTAGTAGTAGTAGTAGTAGTAGTAGTAGTAGTAGTAGTAGTAGTAGCAGCAGTCGTTGTAGTCGTAATAATAATAATGGAACTAGTAGTAGTAGTAGTAGTAGTAGTAGTAGTAGTAGTAGTAGTAGTAGTAGTAGTAGTAGTAGTAGTAGTAGTAGTAGTAGTGGTAACCATCATCATCATACACATAACCCTGTCCACAGATTCAACGTCAACCTTGTTTGCGGAGGCCACAACCTTGACCACCACGACGTGGCCTTGACCTTTGACGTTCGCTTTAACTTCAGCAACAATTACAACCAGGTGGTTCGAGCCCACAAGGAAGGGGGCAGCTGGGGCCCGGAGGAACTACACCAGGAATACTTCCCCTTCTCGCCAGGCGCTCCTTTTGAGATTGTGATCCAGGTGGAGCATCATGGATTCAGGGTAAGTGGGCTGTTTCTGTATGTCGTGTGTTCAAACCTTGCTAAGCATAGACACTTTACTTTCTGAAGACCACTACAAATGTTTTAAAAGAGCAGACATTTTGTTTTTAAAGAATAGCATACGAAATCGGTACCGTGGCTTAGAGGCAACGAACACGTGTCACAATGCCCCGAAATAAGGAGTCGGGGGTTCAAAATCAACCGCAGACTATTTGGAAGCTGATGACGATGGTATGAGCGTTGGTCGTACAGAGAGCCAAGGGAAAATACTAACTGAGGAATTGCCTAGTAAATCAGAAACAGGTAAAAAAAAATGCTAGGATTGATTACGTCATCATGTACAGGACAAGTAACAAACTTTATAGCACACAAAAGATCCCAATACAATCCTCTTCTTCTACCGGATGTTTCTACAGTCTTACTACAATTTTTATGTAGAACACATTTGAAAAAAAAAAAAAAAAAAAAATTATTTCTTCTGTTGATAACAAGATTCGCAAAGAATTACTCCAGCAGACGACAGCCATTCGCTGCACATAACTTCATGATGGACTGTGGAACACATTTTTTCACGACATTATGTACTTCATTTTTCAAATGTGTTCTACATACAATGTAGTGGCCGGTCTCCTAGCGAAGTGGTTAACGACTTTCTCCTTAATCCCGTATATCCACGTGAGGGATACAGCTGCGCGAGATTCGGCAGCGGATCGCGTCCCGTCGGTTACTTACGGGGTATGTGAGCCGTTCGCTCAGAAAGTAATGGCAAACTACTGAGCGTAATCTTGCCAAGAACATCAACAACAGTTGGAAAATGCTGGTGTCGACTGCAACGTCCTGTACGGGATATGCAACTTAAAAAAAAACAAAAAAAAAACAGTGTAGTGAGACTTTAGAACACACGGTAATATTCCATGCCGTGTCGTGATGGTGAATTTGTCTGTCCCCAGCCTAAGGGTTCAGATCATCCTCATTGCACATATACTAGTCCATAAATTGTTCAGATCCCCTTCTCAGTATCTCCCTCTGTGTGTAGCGACTGACGACGCCAGGTCTGTGATGGGTGACTATTATTCTACTTCTTTCTTGTCTGGCTAGACCTCGTTTGGCTTGATGTTCTTGCATTCTGCTCAAAGTTGCGGCGGCACATTCATTCATTGATTCATTTACTCGCCCTGCTTCCAAGAGGGCGTTCAGGATGTCAGCCTGGTCCATTTTTCGTCTGCTCTTCACACCAGCCAAGCCCACAAGCCTTTCTGTGTATTTTCATATTGCCGTGCGGTGTTAGGTCTTCTCATTGTCCAGATTATAATACACAAAATGTTGTGAACAATTACCTTCCTTATCGCCATTCCTTTCTAGACAATTTGGAAAATTGAGCAGTATTGATTGTTGTGAGGCCGGGTCGAGCCCGGAGCTGTACTTGTCGAAACAGTCTCCAAGTCTCTGCAGGAATGGAACACGGATCTCAGTCTTGGCGGGCAGGTGCTATAGCCATTGTACCACCGCTGATCCACTGATGACATACATAGCAAATACACACATGCATTCGTGCTCCGTTGATGGCAAACATAGCAGATACACACATCACTCGTGCTCCACTGATGGCAAACATTGCAGATACACACATGCATTCGTGCTCCACTGATGGCAAATATAGCAGATACACACATGCATTCGTGCTCCACTGATGGCAAACATAGCAGATACACACATGCATTCGTGCTCCACTGATGGCAAACATAGCAGATACACACATGCATTCGTGCTCCACTGATGGCAAACATAGCAGATACACACATGCATTCGTGCTCCACTGATGGCAAATATAGCAGATACACACATGCATTCGTGCTCCACTGATGGCAAATATAGCAGATACACACATGCATTCGTGCTCCACTGATGGCAAACATAGCAGATACACACATGCATTCGTGCTCCACTGATGGCAAACATAGCAGATACACACATGCATTCGTGCTCCACTGATGGCAAACATTGCAGATACACACATGCATTCGTGCTCCACTGATGGCAAATATAGCAGATACACACATGCATTCGTGCTCCACTGATGGCAAATATAGCAGATACACACATGCATTCGTGCTCCACTGATGGCAAACATTGCAGATACACACATGCATTCGTGCTCCACTGGTGGCAAACATAGCAGATACACACATGCATTCGTGCTCCGTTGATGGCAAATATAGCAGATACACACATGCATTCGTGCTCCACTGATGGCAAACATAGCAGATACACACATGCATTCGTGCTCCACTGATGGCAAACATAGCAGATACACACATCACTCGTGCTCCGTTGATGGCAAACATAGCAGATACACACATGCATTCGTGCTCCACTGATGGCAAATATAGCAGATACACACATGCATTCGTGATCCACTGATGGCAAACATAGCAGATACACACATGCATTCGTGCTCCACTGATGGCAAACATAGCAGATACACACATGCATTCGTGCTCCACTGGTGGCAAACATAGCAGATACACACATGCATTCGTGCTCCGTTGATGGCAAATATAGCAGATACACACATGCATTCGTGCTCCGTTGATGGCAAATATAGCAGATACACACATGCATTCGTGCTCCGTTGATGGCAAACATAGCAGATACACACATGCATTCGTGCTCCACTGGTGGCAAACATAGCAGATACACACATGCATTCGTGCTCCACTGATGGCAAACATTGCAGATACACACATGCATTCGTGCTCCACTGGTGGCAAACATAGCAGATACACACATGCATTCGTGCTCCACTGATGGCAAACATTGCAGATACACACATGCATTCGTGCTCCACTGATGGCAAACATTGCAGATACACACATGCATTCGTGCTCCACTGATGGCAAATATAGCAGATACACACATGCATTCGTGCTCCGTTGATGGCAAACATAGCAGATACACACATGCATTCGTGCTCCACTGATGGCAAACATAGCAGATACACACATGCATTCGTGCTCCACTGGTGGCAAACATAGCAGATACACACATGCATTCGTGCTCCACTGATGGCAAACATTGCAGATACACACATGCATTCGTGCTCCACTGATGGCAAACATTGCAGATACACACATGCATTCGTGCTCCACTGGTGGCAAACATTGCAGATACACACATGCATTCGTGCTCCACTGATGGCAAACATTGCAGATACACACATGCATTCGTGCTCCACTGATGGCAAACATTGCAGATACACACATGCATTCGTGCTCCACTGATGGCAAATATAGCAGATACACACATGCATTCGTGCTCCGTTGATGGCAAATATAGCAGATACACACATGCACTCGTGTTCCGTTGATGTCATACATGATAGATACACACATGCATTCGTGCTCCATTGATGGCAAACATTGCAGATACACACATGCATTCGTGCTCCACTGATGGCAAATATAGCAGATACACACATGCACTCGTGTTCCGTTGATGTCATACATGATAGATACACATATGAACAAATGCGTGCGCGCGTACATACAGACAGACAGGTAAGCAGGCAGGCAGACAGGCAGGCAGGCAGACAGACATACAGACAGGCAAAATGGCTGGCAGATAGACAGACAGGTAGGAAGACAGACAGGAAGACAGACAGGCAGGCAGATAGACAGACCTACCTACCTACCTACCTACCTACCTATTTGCCTGCCTACCCACCTTGCTACCTACCTACCTGCACACACATGCACACACGCGTACGCACGCACGCACGCACGTACGTACGTACATTACATACATTCTGCAATGCACTTTTAAGTTCAATTTAAACAAAATGTTATACTTCTAATAATATATGTAATGTGTTTGCAAATTATAATGTATGATTGCGATTTGAAGTGTAGCTTGTAATCATCATCATCATTATCATGTGTCATGCCGATAAACCTGGTTGGCTATGTTTCACCATTTCACGCGATCATCCGAGTCGTGGATCAGCTCTGTGTTCATGTGCAATAATATCCTTGTGGAATCTATCTCCTGCAGATCTCCGTGAACAATCAACACTTCACTGAATTCAACCACCGAATTCACCCCATCCAGAGAATTTCCCACCTCACCGTGGAGGGTGACGTGACGCTGACCCAGGTCAAAGTGTAAAGGTCACATAGTCCTGGTGGACGGGAGACGACACTTACCAGTCAAAGTGACAGAGCAAACAACTACGTGTGGGGGTATTGATGTGCTGCAGTAGATGAGTGTTGTGTGAGTTAGATTATTTCATACAAATAATATCACGGTTGTTGAGAAGTAATAACGAAATACTTCATACAACATTACTTTTAAAATTAATCAAGAAGAATGGTTATAGCGGATCTATGGAACACATAGAGCATTTAAACTCAGAAGTCACACAGAATGTGTTGCACGATTTATTGCCTATACTATTACGTTGCATCTGTCAGGGGCATACTGCATAATTATATACCATAAGAAGCGAATAAATGAATTATACTTTGGTTGAAATACTTAAAACACACAGACACCGATACTGTTCGAGTGTGGAACAATAGTTATCACCAATGAAATCATACATTTTACATGAAATCTTTCTGGTCTCACAAAAGTGGCTTTAACCGCCTATTTGCTAAAATTGCCAGGCAATAAATCAAATAAAATAGCACAAAGTAATGCAGCTTTAAGAACAGAATTATGAAAAAATATCGGACGTTGCGGCGACTATCGTTCATCAGCAAACAAATACATACACAAAACACAACATATAATCACGGAGAAGGCCCTCCAGTGACTAATCAAGGCATAAGAACGGGATGAGAAGAATGAGCAGATGAAAAAAAAATTAGAACAATGAAGAGAAAATGAAAATGTGGGGGAAACAAAACATTATTTTCACTACTTATCTCAATGATTGCGGCTTTCGTGACTAAATTCACGCAGGGAATACCTTGTTTTGAGCACACAACATTTTTAGTAAGGGTAAAAAATGAGATTCCTCATTTAGCATTTTCGTTAAAGGTATAAAGATATCTGTGTTACTAAGGAATAATAATAATAATAATAATAATAATAATAATAATAATAATAATAATAATAATAATAATAATAATAATATACAGTAAATATCAGTTTTTGTAAAAGAATAATAGGATCAGCAAAAGCCTTCAGTACCATAGATAGATATTGTCACTCCGAGGGCTATCGTGCTTGTTTTTTTTAAAAACATTATTTGTGTCAAATGATGATATTGATGATGCCGGAGATGATGATGTTAATAAAAATAACAGCAACAATAATAATTGATGATCGCCTGGTAAGTTTCCCATGTCCGCGTGTTTCTATTCTTCTGTTTTTTGTTTTACCCGATACATGTTTGTTCGTTTTCATTATCTCTGTTACTTATTACAGCACTAGATATGTGTTTATCAAAATGTATGCGCTTTTTAAGCATTATCGTTAGTCGTTGAAAGATATAAAGATTATACTGGTGCATACAAATGTGCCAAAAAACACACAAGAACAACACCAACAACAAACAAACAACACGTCTAACTCGTTCTATGCCAAGAAACGTATCATACGTTCATTTGTTAGTCAATAATTAAATAATTTTTAAATTTTCATTTGCCATAACGAACTGCTGTCGGCGACTATGGCGAAGTCAATCCAGTTGCACAATCTCGATATAACGAGTTCAGACGATTTGGAAGCAGCTGCTTGCGTTGATTTTCCCTCTGCTATGAGCGTCGACCATTCAGAAGAAATGATAAACTACTGGTCGTAAAATACCCTAGGAAATTACTGCCTATAAATGCTGGGGTTAGCTGCGACGTGATGTAAAGGATACGCACCCATCCACCGGGTACTGGTATAGTTAAGTGTATGAAGAATACAATACAGAAATTAAGTATACTGCCATGGTTAGCTATATTTCATTATTGCTTTTAAGTTTTATTTAGTTTCGTAGAATTTGCTCTAATAAATAATTTAAGTGAACTGAAGCGTTTTGTTATCTATTTGATGTAGGGTGTTTATTTCTTGCTTTTCGGTGTTTTACAATGTTCATTTTCTTGTTTCACTTGCTCATTTTATTTGTTTGTTGAAATTGTTAGTTTGCCATTTTTGTTTTGTTTGTTTCGTTTCACTTATTTGTTTCACTTGATTGATTCACGTTCTTGTTTTACTTGCTTCCTTCCCTTGTTTGTTTCCGTTGTTTGTTTCCCTTGGTTATTTCCCTTCTTTCTTCCCCTTGTTGTTTCATTTACTTTTTTTTTACTTTTTGTTTTCCGTGTTTTGTTCACATATTTGTTTCCCTTGTTTGTTTTAATTATTTTGTTTCCCGTATTTGTTTTACATGTTTGTGTTACTGGTTTCATGTATTTGTTTATTGCACTTATTTCTTTCACTTGCATGTTGTACTTTCTTTAATTAACTTCTTCGCTGCACTTGTCAGTTACACTTGTCAGTTGCAGTTGCATGTTACACTGTTTGTTGCACTTGTATCTTGCACCATTGTATTTAACTTGTGTGTTGCATTTGTATGTTGCATTTTTATGTTGCACCATTATGTTTAACTTGTGTGTTGCACTTATATGTTGTATCACTATGTTTAACATGTATGTTTCGCATGTCTGTTTCACATGAATACTGCATGTCTTACTTGTCTTAATTGTTTCGCTTACTTCAAGAAGAAAGGCTCTAAACAATAATCAAGAAGAAACGACCTGAACGGTAATCGAAAAGATCTGAACATCTTCTGCTTCTTCGTTCATCCGGAGTCTTTTTTTTCTTTTTCGGAGTTGATTGCGTTGTGCTTTTTTACAGCAGAGCAGCGTTCTTGCGCCGTTAGGCCGACACATACGACTTCTGCGGGCATTTGTTGACCGGGTTAACCTTCCCGGGGGATCCGAATATAATCAAGAAGAAAGAGTCTGCATAGTAATCAATTAGAGAGGACCTGAATAGTAACAAAGCAGAAAATACTCGAACAGTAATCTATTAGTGAGGACCAGTGCAGTTTCTTCGTATAGTCCATGCCTTGTGGCGTTCGTGATCATGTCTGTCCAGAACCTTCTGTCTCTTGTTCTACGAATCATTTCTGATACCGATGTTCCTCCATGCCATGTTTTCCAACTGTCCAGAATATTCTTCTTTGTCTACCCCTGCCCTCCCCCTCCCCAATCTTTCTGTTGTGTCGACATAGTCCAGCTTTCTTCTTGGGCTGTCCTCTTCTAATGCGAGTAACCAATTCTCTTTGTGAGTTAACTTCCTTCAAGATATCTTCATTGCTTTTTCTATCCTTCCAGGATGTTCCAATCATTAATCTAAAAAACCACACAAGTCCTCATAAGTCCTCACTTGTCTGCTAATTGTCCAAGATTCGCCTCCGTACATCATAGGAGCGGCTGGCCGAGTGGCTAAGAATTCCGAGTTCTTCTTCACGGAAACCCGGAATCGAATCCTCGGTCAGGTGTGATTTTTTTTTTCTGTCGAGGGCAAAACAAAAATCCCTAACCTGCACAGTTCACGGCGATTGCACAAGCCAGGCGGCCGTAATTTCTCAGGCTCTAGATACCCCTCCCCCTCCTCTTGCCCGACACTCAAGGTATCTATAGGCAGTAGAGGACATCAGTTATCAGTTATCAGTTGGGGTATCTTCGTTGCACTCCGGACATATCCATAGGTGCTCAGATCCTCCCCCTAGCACATGCATCAGCGTCCGGTGGCTAATAGTGCCAGTTCTGTGTTGGTTGACGAGGCGCATTGTTTTCCCGATGTACCTCTCGCGTCTGGCTGTGCCGATTCTTACTCCCAAGTCTTTCATCCTGGACAGCGATGTGGAATCACTGACGTCAAAGTCCTCTGTTCTCGCCATATCTTTGAGGACGTTAATAACATCGGCACGATCCATGGGCTGGCCATCTACAGGGGGTGCAGAGCCAGCAAGTTTGTCAGCTCGTTCATTTCCCTCGACTCCCGCATGTCCCGGGACGAAGATGAAGGAGACTTTACGGACAACATACTTCCGCAGCGATTCAGTCCACTGTCTACGTACAGATCCAGCTTCGACCTTCTGAATCATGCTCATTGAATCACTTAGTACACACACGTTGGTATAATGCTGTGATTCCAGCCACATGAAAGCCTGTGTAACTGCCATCACCTCCATCGTCATGCTGCTCGTGGTCATAGAGTGGGCACCACTGGATTCTTGAACGGTTCGGCCCGCTGAACGGGCTGTAAATGCCCAAGCACTTCTCTGCTGCTTTACAACAGATCCATCTGTATAGATGAGCACTTCGGGGCTATCTGAGTGTTCATAGATGAGCGCGTTAACCTCTGCATTGACAGCGGCAGGGTTCTGCTCTCTGCACCGTCTGTCGAGTGTGATAATGCAGTAGAAAGTGCACTTAAAGGCTGGAGGCACCGGCACCCATTCCTTGCCGGGGTTGATACTGGTAAGACTGCAGACCTGTCTGACGACATCTTCCGCCCGACCCATCCATGATTTGCCCCTCTTTAGCCTGTCACCCTTTTCTCTGAATATAGCGTCATGCAGAAGGTGCTGCTCATCTGCACTTATTTTTAAGTATGCACGAGCTCTCCAGATCTTGATCCTGTGTTCCATTGTCGGGAAGTCAAGGAGATATCTCATTGCTACACAGCTGGTGTCTCTCTTGCAGCCCAAAATGATCGTAGCTGGAGATGGAGTTGGTGCTTTGTGCGACGCTTACTGTAGGACTCTGAGGAAAGAGACTGAGCCATGTTGGATAAAGCAACGAAGCCGAAGTGTCTAAAAACTCACAACAAATAACTAAAACGTGAAACAAGTAAATATTTTAAGTAGGTTTCCTTTCATTTTATTGTTCATTATTTTTTTAATGTTTATAGATCTTCGACAACAAGTAAAAGTCTTCAATACATCAGTGTCATAAAAATAAAAACCAACAACAACAACAACAAATTAAAATAAAATAACATTCAGAAGATTCTCACGCGACAAACATAAGGTGAGCACTAGCAAACATGCATAAAGACAGTTCAAAAAGATTCAAACGACACCAAACACGCATGACAGTATAAGATCTGCCGAACTTACACGTATATAAATTCCCCACCCAAAACAAAATAATTTAATGATAACTGTACGCGATACTGTTAAATATATTTCAAAATTCAACGACGTTATAAAATCAAGTTTATTTACCCTAAAATAAATAAAGCAATCAACCGTAAATGCATTTCCATTTTGTATTCACTCAACCCTCCAATCGTTATTATATGTAAATTTATTACATTTTTTCCAGATTGTAAATGACGTTATTTACACATAATTTCATTCATTCATTCATTCATTCATTCATTCATTCTTTATATGTAAATGCAAATATTTTTATATTCATTCAAATTCGTTAATGCTTTTCGTTTTGTACATTATATATTTCATGTCCTTTTTCTCCAAACATTAGATTAGATCATCTGCCGCCTTCACATCGAAGTTCGGCTATAGTGAACCTCGGTAATTGTCTGTGAGCATGATTGTTCAAGCAAACATCATCTTTCCAGTCCATCTCGCTATATTCTCCTGCCATTTAAATCCGCTGTCTTCCTCTTCCGTGTCTCCACCTTTTCCTTATTTATAGCTTTCAGTAGGGTTAATTTAGTTGCATGTCTTTTTACAGGGCATTGAAATCAACCCCAGCATTTGTTGGCTGTTTGTAGTTGACCAGACAATTTTAGTTTAGTAGCTTTCTGAACGGCCGACAACGCTATATACTATCAAAACCAACGCAAAGCGGTTTGCTTTTCAACAGGGTATTGTTTTATAAAACGAACTTTAAATATCTTGGCCCTATAATCAATTACAATGGGAGTGTACAAAAGAGGTCAGCGGTAGACAGGGTTATAGCAATGCAGAGATTAAATAATATTGAGACCAATAGCACAACACCAGCAAACAAGGAAACATAACATTTGAATAACGAAGACACAAACAATATATTGCGCGATCTGTTGCCTGGAATATTTCGCTGCATCTCGACAATTACATACTGCAGAAATCACACAACATAAAATAAACTAATTAGATAAATCCTTCAAGCTGAAACAGACAGCACACATATTCACACAGTAATTTGAATTGTCTACCACGGTAATGTTAAACTTTCAGTTTCCAGAAAAATGGCTTCTGTGAATTAATTGCGATTGCTTCTAGAGAAGCCAGTTTTGAGCAAACAGAAAGAAATTATAGTCAGTTAAAAATTCAAATTAATGTGTGAATATGTTTTCTGTATACTTCAGCTTGGATGATTTATCTAATTCAGTTTATGTTGTGTATGTACCTGACGAGATTCAGCGAAATATGCTAGACAATAAATCGTGCAATCTATTGTTTGTGTCTTCGTTATTTAAATTCACTACGGGAAAACATTCTTTTCAATTTCTGTAAAGTATAATGTTTGAAAACAGGCATCTTTCCTGTGGTAACATAATAACGTGATTCATTGACCATTTCGAAATCCATAAAGAAAATCGAGACCTTTGAACTTACAGAAAAATGCATTCAATAGTGAGGGGCAGGAAGAAGGAAAATACTGATATACTGAGAGGCTTACGAACGTAACTCGTAAACCCGATTACCGCGTTCGAAACACAGCTGCCGGCCATTTGAAAGCAGATAGCCTTGCGCTGATTTTCATTCAGTACTTTGAGTGTCAGTTGTTCAAAAAGCAATGACAAACTACTGAGCGTAAACTTGTCTAGGAATTACAAGCAGCCAAAAAATGGTGGGATTGACTACCCCGTCCTGTAAAATAATATGCAATTAACTTAACTAACTATAAATGTCCACACAATTCACCATCGATAGGTGATTATTGAATTCTGCATGAATTTCATTTAAAAATTCAATTGGCAACATTCCTTGACAACTCGTTTGATATTACATATTCTCTTAAATTTCCCAATCATAAATGCATTTCCATTATGTGCTCACTTCATTCATGAATCATAAATAACTGTCCAGGGTGTATTGACTTCATATTATCACTCATAAATACATGTACATTTTATATTTACTTTTTACCCCCCAATCATAAATGTATTTACATCGTTTATTCACATTATTCCTCAATCATAAATAAATGTATACTGTATGTTTATACCATTCCCGTAATGATAAATGCAGTATGGTAGAGAATAAATTCGTATTGAAGCAATGATTTCCTTCAGATTGGTTGGTGCAGCTATGAAGTCAGTTCCGTACTCCAAAACTGATATTCACACCAATATTATTATTACACAACTTTTAACTATTAGCAAACTATTTACCAAATGACCATCTGTTCATTTAAGACGATCATCTACAGAACTCCTGCTACTTAATTATTTTCGGTATGTACTTTCGTTACAGATTACTGAAATTTATTTTCACCACTTACCTACATATCTAGCTAGCTAACTACCCACCGTCCTACCTTTCTGCCTGTCAAAGTACTTATCTGTCTGTCTAATTACTTATCTACCTACCTACCTACAAACATGCTTGCCTGTCTACCTAAATGTCTGTCTATCTACCTAACAATCTAAGTACCTATATACCTGCCTGCTTTCTTAATTGTCGACCTGCCTGTCTACCTACCTAACTACACACCTAACTCCCTACCTACTTATCTACCTACCTAATACTCACCCACCTACTTGCTTGCCTACTTACCTACCTGTATAAAAAGCGAAAGGTATAAGATGAAATAAATGGTGCTTGCCCAACACTTGTGCAGACAAATGGGTACTAGATGGGTGATATGATCAATATTCCGCTTAGACACAGATGCATGGATATAAACGTTATTAAGCTTTGTAATTATAACTAAACTTACAAGCGTCTTGCGTTTTCCTAAGACAGCTGTTAGACATTAAAGTAGACCATTCAAATACTTGAGCGAGACATTGTTAAGTGTGTATATACCATTTATACAAATTTGTAATCAGGAAAAACATACCTGAAAAAATAATGCTGAAAAAATCATTTCTTAGACGAATTGAGAGTGAATGAGATAGTAAGAAATAGAAAAGATATCCTAATAAAAGAAACAGAAATATTTTAAAAAAATGCTCGTTTAATTAAACATTATGGAGGAGTAAATATTCCTACACATGGTAGAATAAACAAAAACACGCCTATACGACAGGTAAATGTGTACCTGAATATTTGCAGTAAAATGGTCAAGAGAATATTCTGGGTTTTCGTTCAGTCAGCCGCATTTACTCCTTTCTACGTTTCGATATATTTCCTGTTCTTTTCTTCAGGCACAAACTAAAATAATAATAATAACATTGCAGTGTTCGCATGTCTCCATCTGAATGAACTTCATAATTTTCTTTACTACTTCGTACCTCTTTTAAGCGAAGAAGGTTCATAGCCTGCGAGCTCTGGGTGTCAACGTAAGCATGCATTTGCGCAAGGTTTACACCTATAACGAATCAACCTATGGGTATGTTTGCCAAGGCAGAGGCGTAACGGCCTATTTTGCTATTTTCAACTTCCGATGGATGTGTAACGTCACAACATCCACACGGGACTTGTTTTTCGATCTAATCCCAGTGTGCTGATGCTCAACCCCTACTCATGTCAATTGGACTGAAATGTTGACTTCCCGTCCTTGACCTGGGGACGTAAATTACACGTACCTCTGAAGTCGGAGTGGGTTCCCCTGATGGCGAGGGATACTAGTAATAGAGAAAGCTAACCCACACACAAAAATTAGTCCAGTGCACTGGAAGTAGTTTTACGTTTACAGACTACGCTTGAGTTCAAGGCGAGTGAGTACCACCGGCCTGCAGGCAAGCAGGCTAGCCACTACCATATCGCTGCTCCCACAATGGATGTTCATCATCATCATCTTCAACTTTTGCCGTCAAGCGTCGTGGGGAGGAATAATTGGCGCTCCAGGGCCCGATGGGTGGCATTGGATAGTGTCTTTCCGTGTGACTGTACAATGTATTTGGTGTCGTCAATGCATTTTCTTCTCGGGGGTCCTCTTGCTCTCGTCGTGATGATCTTTGATGTAGGGCCAGTGATGGTAGTTGATAGTTTGGCATTCTAACGAGATGGCCAAATCATTTGAGTTTCGAATATATGTGGCACAAGGTATTTATCCCACTGTCTGTCTGATAACAACATTTCTTACTCTGCATAGGATTGTTAAGTTGGAAACTCTCCTCAGGCATCTCATCTCGCAGGTGTTGATTGTGTGAGAGTGTGATTTGGATATTGTCCAAGTTTGAGATTGATAGCACATAGTTGGTGTGAATATGCACAGTGACATTTTATTATTCTTTGCGATTGAGCCTGAAGAAAAGGCTAGGAATTTCGCCACAAATAGTCTGTTTTATAGTCCTTTCATAGGCTAGCATTATTGTAAAGAATATACAGACACAGTCACTGAATTTGTGTGATCAATAATGCGCCCAGTAACTAAACTGTTTGTTCAAAATGTGTGAAAATTCAGGTACAGAACAGATTAGAGGATTTACATAGATCTTACATACATTCACCATTTTAACAGTAATATGGATAGACAGGAAGAAGGTGTATTAGACAGACACAATTATATATATACAGATATATAGATAGATATACAGATATATAGATAGAGAGACATACAGACAGACTGACAAAAGGACAGAGACACTCATATTTACAGATAAACATACAGATAAACACTCACAATTACAGTCAGGAAACGTTTCTGCGTGTTTCTGACAGTCATAAACATATATGTACCACGATAAACAGACTCAGCGCCGACATACTCATATAATTTCTGAACCATTCATGAAAAACTCATCGACTAGCATTAGGCGAAGCAAGCACACAAACACTTAAAAACAGACATGTACCACCATGTACATCCAAAAAAGTATCACCCTATGGAACTGAATGCCACACAGTAATCTTTGGTTGAGTTCGGGCGTGTCTAAAACACGCAGTATTATTGCTTGCAACTGTTTCATCTGATATAAGATGGGCGGGTTATTGGGTGGATGAACAGATTGTTGGGTGGATGAACAGAGTGTTGGGTGGATGAACAGATTGTTGGGTGGATGAACAGAGTGTTGGGTGGATGAACAGAGTGTTGGGTGGATGAACAGAGTGTTGGGTGGATGAACAAGTTGTTGGATGGATGAACAGAGTGTTGGGTGGATGAACAGAGTGTTGGGTGGATGAACGGGTTATTGGGTGGATGAACATGTTATTCGGTGTATGAACACGTTGTTGGGTAGATGAACATGTTGTTGGCATGTTATTGGGTGGATAAACAAATTGTTGGGTGGATGAACAGGTTATTGGATAGATGAACATGTTATTGGGTGGATGAAGATGTTGTTGGGTAGATACACACGTTATTGGGTGGATGAACATGGCGTTGGGTGGATGCACATGTTGTTGGGTGAATGCACATGTTGGTGGGTGGATGAACAGGTTGTTGGATAGGAGAACAGTTTTGTGGATTGATGAACATGTTATTGTGGGGATAAACATGCTGTTGAGTGGATAAACATGCTGTTGGGTGGATGCACATGTTATTGGATGGATGAATATGTTGTTGGGTTGATGCACATGTTGGGAGGATGAACAGGTTGTTGGATAGATGAACAGGCTGTTTAGTGGATGAACATGTTGTTGGGTGTATGCACGTGTTATTCGGTGTATGGACATGTTGTTGGGTGGATGCACATGTGGTTTGGTGGATTAACAAGTTGTTGGTGTTGATGTTATTAAACAAGTTATTACGTTGATGAACAAATACAAAGTAAAAGGTGTAGCCAGAATCAATATTTCGATAAGTGACTCCAGTATTTTAAGTACTTATCCACAAACTGGGGAACAGAGTCGTTGAATTGTGTGTTTATGTATCTATCAATCAAATCAATAAATCGACCAATCAGGCGGTCTGTAATCAATCAATCTGTCTATCCTTCTATCTGCTCATCTGTCTCTCTATCTGCCTGTTTGTTTGTACATCCGTCCGTCCGTCTGCTGTCTATCTGTCTGTCTGCCTACCTACCTGCCTGCCTATCTATCGATCTATATTTCAATTGATGTTTTCTGTCTACAGGAATAAGGTATATCTGTCTGTATGTCTGTCCATCCATCCATCTGTCTATATTTCAATCAATCTGTCTGTGTACATGTATAAGCTATGTCTGTCTGTGTATCTCTCTGTATGTCTGTCAACCAGTCTTCCTATCCTATCTAATTTATGTTTATTTTCTCATGCTTATATTCGTCTGTCTGTTAAATTAACAGAAAATAAGAAGGATACATTTGAACGAATCAATTTCTCCTAGATTATCATTAAAGCTTTCAACTGAAGTCAATCGTTGCAAAGAAATAAGGGCAAAGAAAGTATCTTCTACTTTTAGTCCTCGCCTTGTGGCGTTGATGATCATGTCTGTTCACAACTCCTTGTCTCGTGTACTCCCCAAATCATTTCTGACACCGATGTCGCTAAATGGTGTGATGTTAAACTGTCCAGCATCTTCTATTTTGGTCTCCCCACGCCTCTCTTGCCCTCCAATTTTCACGATGTGACGAAATACTCCAGTGTAATCAAATAAATTAATAACACATATAGCAGAATTACCAACAAGAAACGTTCATTTGAGAACCAACAAAAAGGCATACAAATAATCAGAAAAACTGATAACAACAATTAAAATAATTTTAAAAAAAAGACAAACTAGAAAAACACAGGTCTAGTGTAACAAGGCAAATAAAAAATACTATGCTAAATTGAGGCCCTAATAAAAAGTATATTTAATAATCGTAATATGCATAATATAACTTGTAAATATAGTGCAGTAGAAAAATAGATCTATTGTGACACATCACACAATCTGAATGTTGTGTATAACATATTAGCTTCATAGAAGTAAAGGTTGGAGATACCGCCCAATAAAATGAGAACATGGAGAGCAATAAATAAAGTCTTTCTTTTGCTATAATTTATGAATAGCGTATGTTAGCGTTACTGGCAAGTTTATTCACGTGTAAGGTGATATATATATATACTATATATATATATATATATATATATATATATATATATATATATATATATATATATATATATATATATATATATATATAGAGAGAGAGAGAGAGAGAGAGAGAGAGAGAGAGAGAATAGTGAAAGAGAGATAGACAAAGAGAGACAGAGAGATAGACAAAGATAGACAAGGAGACAAACAGAGACAGAGAGAGACAAGGAGTGACAGAGAGAGAGACAAAGAGAGACATAATGAGAAAGAAAAAGAGAGAGAAAGGAAGACGAAAGAGAGACAGAGAGATAGAGAGACAGAGAGATAGAGAGAGAGAGAGAGAGAGAGAGAGAGATACAGAGACAGAGAGAGACAGGGAAAGACGCAAAGAGAGACATAGAGAGAGAGAGATACAAAGAGACAGAGGTGGATATGTACATATATATATATATATATATATATATAGAGAGAGAGAGAGAGATAAAGAGAGAGGTCTACTCACTGTGTCCAACATAATTGTTACTTTAACTCACGATGAACTAACTAACTGTTACTTTATATGCCATTTTATCTCACACAGTTGTTTATTGAAATCACCCTAGCTCATCTAGTCGTTACTTTAAGTCACTCTTGCACATACTTGTTAGTTTTAGTCACTCTATCTCACGAGATTGTTACTTCCAGTCACTCCATCTAACAGAATTGTTACTTTATATCACTCTAGCTCACATCATTGTTAGTTTAAGTCACTCTAGCTCACGTAACTGTTAGTTTAAGTCACTCTAGCTCACATCATTGTTAGTTTAAGTCACTCTAGCTCATGTAACTGTTAGTTTAAGTCACTCTAGCTCATGTAACTGTTAGTTTAAGTTACTCTAGCTCATGTAACTGTTAGTTTAAGTCACTCTAGCTCATGTAACTGTTAGTTTAAGTCACTCTAGCTCACATCATTGTTAGTTTAAGTCACTCTAGCTCACGTAACTGTTAGTTTAAGTCACTCTAGCTCACATCATTGTTAGTTTAAGTCACTCTAGCTCACATAATTGTTAGTTTAAGTCACTCTAGCTCACGTAACTGTTAGTTTAAGTTACTCTAGCTCACATAATTGTTAGTTTAAGTCACTCTAGCTCACGTAACTGTTAGTTTAAGTTACTCTAGCTCACATAATTGTTAGTTTAAGTCACTCTAGCTCACGTAACTGTTAGTTTAAGTCACTCTAGCTCACATAATTGTTAGTTTAAGTCACTCTAGCTCACGTAACTGTTAGTTTAAGTTACTCTAGCTCACATAATTGTTAGTTTAAGTTACTCTAGCTCACATCATTGTTAGTTTAAGTCACTCTAGCTCACATCATTGTTAGTTTAAGTCACTCTAGCTCACATCATTGTTAGTTTAAGTTACTCTAGCTCACATAATTGTTAGTTTAAGTCACTCTAGCTCACGTAACTGTTAGTTTAAGTTACTCTAGCTCACATAATTGTTAGTTTAAGTCACTCTAGCTCATGTAACTGTTAGTTTAAGTTACTCTAGCTCACATCATTGTTAGTTTAAATCACTCTAGCTCACATAATTGTTAGTTTCAGTCTTTAGTCACTTTATCTCACATGGATGTTAATCTCACATGGTTGCAACTGTACGTCATTTTATCTCATATAGTTAGTTGTTCGCTGAAGTCAATTTATATCATTCACAGTTGTTGCTTTACTGCGCTTTTAACTCATATGTTTCCTACATTAGTGTCACTTTAACTCGAATATTTGTTACATTAGTGTCACTTTAACGCGAATATTTGTTACATTAGTGTCACTTTAACTCATATATTTGCTAATTTATACCAGTTTATCTCACGTAGTTGATCAAGTCAATTTATCATACACATTTTTTTCTTTTGTCACTTTAACTCATACAGTTTTTACTTCAAGGCCCATAGTTGTTACTTTATGTAAATGTAACATCCATGGTTGTTAATTAAAATTACCTTCACTCTTTAAGTTGTTATTTTAACTCATTCTATGCCAGAACTGTAAGGTTAACCGATAATATAACATTCACTTAACTCTCTCCTTACTAGACTGGCAAGTGGTTAGATCTCTGTATTACAATTATGTTTCCCTACTAGACTATGGCAAGCCGTTGGATCTCATTATTACAATTGTTGAAGATACCTTTTTCTGCCTTATCAATTGTTACATTAACCCAATAAAATCATCGTTATTACTTTAATTATTTTAGTCAAAAAATACTTGATTGTAACTATTTTAATTCCTGACATTCAGTGCAAACGCGTGACGTAATTGCGATGAGAGAAATTGAAAATTGAACAAACATTGCACAAAACAATTATGTCCTTTAAGAGTTTATTCCGGATAGCTATCCAATCCCCATTTTTATAACTACCTTGTTCTACTATTTAATTAACTGTTGCCTTGAATAGAAAGCGGTACGTAGTGTGAATTTCCATAAACCGTATACTACTGATAGTACGCATATGAATGCAAGCCTTTCTGATGATCGGATTGCGTTTAATTTTCTATACGTAGTGGCGGACTGGCCATTCTGTCAGCAATCCCGATGGCAAGTGGGCGCGGTGGGCCTCTAATAAAGTGGGTTCTATTAAATATGAGACACTATGTTAAAAGTCCAGGCAACAAATATTTTATACCTATTCCACCATATTTCAGGCCCAGTTTACCATATTTCACACCAACTCCATCATATTTCAGACTCAGTTAACTATATTTCTCACCCACTCCATCATATTTCAGACCTAATCCACCATAAAATCACACACAGAAAACAATAAAATCACACCAATTGCACCATATTTCACACCAATTCCACCATATATCAGACCCAGTCCACATATTTCAAACCCAGTCCACCATATTTCAAACCCAGTCCACCACATTTCAAACCCAATCCACAACTGTATATAAGTATAATCGCATGGCCGCGACACACTTGAACACACAGCTATACACATCTCCGACTGATTGTCATGTCACAGAAACATAATGCAGAAATTGTCGTTTTCATTGTTCCAGTGTCGGTTTAATGGTTAGTGTGCCGCTGTTATTAACGTGTAGTGTTCATAAGGTAGATGCCTTTCTTTTTCTTGTCGTTCGTCCGATATTTTTGTGTGCTTGGACATGATATCGTCGTGTCTGTTTACAGAGAATTGCGATATTTGAGACTTTCGGTCGACGCATTTGACATCTTCAGGCGTATGTTTACCGGGTTAGCTTTCCCAGGTGTATATGTCTTTAGAACCAATCACATTAACTTTCCTCTAAGCCTTGGGATGCAGGGATGTACATGTGCCCAGGCCAGGAAATCATATCAGTCAAATCCTCTCTTCACCGCCAGGGATAACTTCCTGGGAGGCAGGCACTAGTGTGGCCAGCTGAGGGAGGAGCGGCCACGATGTCTGCTCTGATGAAGCCTGTCAATATCTAAACACAGTAGGGGGCTGCGGGAAAGACACGGCATTTCCTCATGTTGACGGTAGATGGTTATCGTTCACGTCTTGCACCTCCCGAGTAGAGAATTCACGGGAATGACTGGGTAGTCTGTCCACGGGGATGAAACAAAGTCAACACCGGTTTCCGGTTTCATCAGTTAGTATCGAATTGATTGTCTCAATGTGGCGGGGTTCAAACAACCACAGCAACAACGACGAAAACAACAACATGAGAAACAACAAAAACAACAACCCACAGCCGTAAACATCTACATGATCAGTACAGAATATATACTAAGTCCATTAAGCTCGGGCGAACCTCTCTTTCCCATAAAAGCGCTAGCTTTGTCTATTCCAGAGTGTATTTTGTTCATTTCGTCATAGACGAGATATTGTTGTCACACACAATAGATGCACTGGTTTAATAAAGAAGACCCATTGTTGTGTATTCTTAATCAATCTTCCGTTACGTGACAAACAGAAGAAACATCTATTTCTTTGCTCCCCTTTCTGTTTGTTAGTTGCACATAAAATATTCATATGTTTACGAGCCCCTCTGTTGAATCCATATTTCTTCGCCCGATCTGACTTGGCGCAACTGCTTCATCCTTTTATTTCCGATTTGAACATGTTAAAATATAATGAATAAATAAATCACGACTTTGCCTAGTCCAGAAGCTCGTGAAGTGATCGTAGTAGTAGTAGTAGTAGTAGTAGTAGTAGTAATCGGTAAGGTTTATGCTTATAAATTGTCGTATTTCGTGACGTAACAACAGAGGCAAGTTTATTTGTAGGCGGTATGTTATCCTGCATGAATATCTTGTATGTGACTGCCCATGCCTTCCATGTGCAGAGGTGGACTTTGAGCGGTGGCCATGCCGTGGTGGGTCATACCGTGGCTGCCATGTGCCATCATCATGTGGTGTGGGTGTCCGGGGATGAGCATGGCCTGTGAGTGGACAGGAGAGGAGAATTGAGCCATTTGAGCGTAGGAGGAAGGCGGGGCGCCGTACATATCTGGTCGGTGCATCCCTTGCATGCCGAACATGTCGTAGCGCTGACTGGGGTCTAGGTGGGGGTATCCGGCCTTCATGGGGTCGTATAGATCATGACCGGCTTGAAGTCCTGTGGGGGGAGACAAGAGAGGAGTTAAATGTCGGTACAAAATTGAATGCACGATGGTGGGAAACTGTTTATAACAATATAATATTAACACGGTTGCATGTGTGAATTTACCAAATGGAATGCACAATTGTGGGGAATAGACGATAACACAATAAACTAGATTACTGCGTTTGCACATGTGAATTTACAACATGGAATGCACGATAGTAGGAAACTAACGATAACAATATAATATTACCACGCTTGCACATGTGAATTTACAAAATGGAATGCTCATTTGTGGGAAACTGATGATATAAAATTAATTAATTAATTAATTAATTAATTAATTAATTCATTCATTCATTCATTCATTCAGCATGTCCTTTGCGGAACCTCGCTCCCATAAAAACCTTCCGGAAAACCTTTCGATCATAAGCAAGATGTCCCGCGTCCGATACACCCATCTGGAGATCGTCTGCTACATCACGGACCCATCTTCTCTCTGGCCTTCCTCTTCCTCTCTTCTCGGGCATATTTCCCTCCTTTATTATTGTTATTCCTTTAGTTATTGTTATACCTTGATTGCAGATAAAGCACACACAGAGCGTGAGAGACGTAAGATGGTGCAAAATGGTGGAAATTACCATGTTTTCACATGCACCTACTGTGGGCAAACATTTGCAGCAAGAATTGGCCTTACCAGCCACACTCGCCACCACTATGGGTCGTAGTTAAGCCTTTTTGAAGCACAATGTACCAAACTATCGTCTGTCAAGACGGAAAGGTGCCAATGTTTTAGTTATTGTTATTCCTTTAGCTAGTGTTATACCTTTAGTTATTGTTATATCTTTAATTATTGTTATATCTTTAGTTATTGGTATACCTTTAGTTATTGTTATTACTTTAATTATTGTTATTCCTTTAGCTATTGTTATACCGTTAATTATTGTCATTCCCGTAGCTATTCTTATACCTTTTGTTATTGTTATTCCGGACGTTATGGTAATGCTTTAGTTATTATTATTCCCTTAGTCATTCATCGGAAAAAGTAGCAGCACGTCACATGTATAGTGACACCTCCAAGTGTGGCGAGGGCAAACACACTTACTATGGGCTCCCATTTGCATGTGTTGATTGTCGAAGTATCCCATACTGGCTGCCTCTGGGCTGTAAGCTGCATGAGCACCGGGTCCCGCCCTGTTGGACTGGTCTATCATGGGCTGGACGATCCTTCGCCTGGCGTTGATGAACCTGGAGAAGAGGATTGAATGTGTTGTAACGTACGTAAAGTAAGTAAGGTATATACAGCAAGTAACGTGGGCAAAGTAAGTCAGGTACGTAAAGTAAGTCAGGTATGCAAAGAAAGTAAGGTACGTAAAGTAAGTCAAGGGTGAAAAGTAAGTCAGGTACATAAAGTAAGTCAGGTATGCAAAGAAAGTAAGGTATGTAAAGTAAGTCAAGGGTGAAAAGTAAGTCAGGTACGTAAAGTAAGTCAGGTACGTAAAGTAAGCCAAGTATGCAAAGAAAGTAAGGTATGTAAAGTAAGTCAAGGGTGAAAAGTAAGTCAGGTACGTAAAGTAAGTCAGGTACGTAAAGTAAGGTATGTAAAGTAAGTAACGTATGTAAAGTAAGAAACCTACGTAAAGTAAGTAATGTACTAAAGTAAGTGACGAAGGGTAGATAATTTGATAGAGACAGATAAACAGACAGAAATATGTACATACAAGCCAAGAAAATTATAGACAGACAGCCAGACAGGTAAATTGATATAGAAACTTACGGACGGACGGACGGACAGACAGACAGACGGACAGACAGACAGACAGACAGACAGACAGACAGACATACAGACAGATAGATAGATAGATAAAGAGAGAGAGAGAGAGAGAGAGAGACATTCAGACAGACAGACAGATAGATAGATAGATAGATAGATAGATAGATAGGTAGATAGATAGATAGATAGATAGATAGATAGATAGATAGATAGATAGATAGATAGATAGATAGATAGTATGTCAATAAGACTGGTATGATTAAACTAATGCAGATTGTGTTTAAGAAACATATAGGGGAAATAACTTACTTCGTATCAAGGTTTTTCATATTTTAATTTTATCACGGTTATCTTTCTTGTAACATAAGCCACTGTCGTGTTAAGTTGATGCAGGTTTTCATTTCAAAGTGACAGTGAGTGCATTAGTCAAGACAACAAAGACAGTTTACAACATTATATAGTCTTCATACTCTTTTAATGGCACCAAACCGGACACCCCAAACTGTGCCAATGGCTTCAGGCGGCGGAGCGCAATTGGGAGGGTACAATCCTTATTTTGGTGCGAGGACATGCAACCTAAAGACTAAATGCCATGGCAGGGCAGATCAGGCCCTAGGCCTTGGTCGGTAGCTGGTCTAGGATCCAAGCTCCGACAGGCGAACAGTTAGAGCATTGATTTGTTGATCCGGCAGCTTCTGCGGCTGGTCTTGTTTTAGATGTAATGATGTTACCTTTCCACTGGAGTAATCTAGGCAGGCCGAGAGAGAGAGAGAGAGAGAGAGAGAGAGAGAGAGAGAGAGAGAGAGAGAGAGAGATCGAGAGAGAGAGAGATCGAGAGAGAGAGAGAGAGAGAGAGAGAGAGAGAGAGAGAGAGAGAGAGAGAGAGAGATCATGCTGAATACTTTGGACTGTTAAAATATCAAACTAACAAAGATTGCCTGATAGAGGTTGATGTAACTAGACCATTACATACAAATATAATATAGATACAAAGATCATTCTTTAGTCATATGGTAAGAAAACACGCATTGAACAATATTGTAACAACTGGAATGATCATTAAAAAAGCAGAGGCAGTGCAAGAAATGATGCTGGATGGACAGAGACGGTGGCATGGATGAAGATCATCAGCAGAGTTGAACCACAGCACAAATGGCCGACATCAGTGGAAAGAGATGATCGCCTACGGCGGTCGGCGAGGCACATGATGCTGATGATGTTACAGGGGAGCAGTGACAATGCAATGGCTAGCACGCTTGCCCGACGTTCCGGTGATCAAATATCGGAATCCTCATCGAGCAGGTTATAATTGTCTGAATTAGTTTGACCCTGGCTTCCCATGTTGACCCAATGTGAAATGGGTGATTAGGGAAAAAGGGTGTTTTAAAGGCCAGAAGATCGACTTCACTGCACCTGGTTATATTGCTCCGTCTGTTTTCACAGTGTGACCTGCCGAAAGCGTCACTCAAAGCACGAACTCCGCAGCTCCAGCGACGAGCCCCAGGAATCTCCGAAAGCAATTTCACTCGTGAACCGAACAACGTGGCTCAAAATCAAACCCACGACCTTGGGATCGAGAGTTAGGCGATGTGCCCACTTCGCCACGGAAACTCTCTGGGTTATAGGGAAAGTTCCCAGGAGTGTCGGCGTCCAGCCTGATATCACCCACTTCACCCGTCGTGTGTCGTTTGATTTACACAAATATGAAGCTAGCACTATATAACAACGAGTCTTAAAGCGTAGGTAAGGGATCTGTTTTACAGAAGAAAGCTATTTACACGTTCGTCATCATCAAGTGCCATGCCGATAGACATAGATGGTTTTCCATCTCACACTGTCACCAGAGTCTCAAATCAGGTCTGTGTTCCTGTCCCGACCATTCCATTCTGCCAAACCATCAATGTATTTATCCCGCTGTCTTCCTCTTGCTCTCTTCCCATAAAGCTTGCCAATTGTCACTACATTTTCAGGTCCATTTCTCCTGATAACATGCCCCAACAGTCTTGTTTTACACATTATCGGTGTGGTTATTATCAACTTCCTAACTTGAATCACGATTTATAAAACGCCCCGAAGAACGAAAACAGCAGACAAACTTCGAAGGCTAATAGAGTAAAAAGGAAAGTCATAAAATCCGCAATCATAACAAGTCCAGACAACTATAGATAAACGCCGTCACATCCATCTCTTTCGGTCGTAGACTTTTATAACAACTTTCAGATTTCTCCCAACATGTTTATCGAATCTAGAGTAAAGATATCACTTGTAATTCCATCAAAATCCTCCACATGGTAAACAAAATGAAAAGACAAAAGGCATCCAGCAAAACAAAGAAGTATATGACAAAGACAGATCGTTAGTATTCATACTATAAACTAGAAATACGAGATACGAAGTTTGGAACATCGGCTGAGATTCATTAGAGCTGCCAGTTGCATCTAACTCTGCGGGCAGTTCCCTCTCAGAGTTATCATTGATTGATAGTAAATTTTCCAGAAACAGATAGAAACAGACTACATTGTTATTGTAATTTCTAACACATTTTTAAAGTTTTTATTTTAAGCCCCCTCCTATTATAGTTATCTTTGATTGATAGTAAATTTTCCAGAAACAGATAGAAACAGACTACATTTTTATTGTAATTTCTAACACATTTTTAAAGTTTTTATTTTAAGCCCCCTCCTATTATAGTTATCTTTGGTTGATAGTAAATTTGTCCAGAAAAGATATGCATCATAAGGCATGAGTAAAATGCAAACATCAATAACACATGACACATCAATATTAATGAATGATGTGGCAATTGTTATTAGCTATGGGGAACATGCTGGTCTACCAAAAGGGGACTGGCTGTTATACTAGGGTTTTATTATTATTATTATTATTATTATTATTATTATTATTATTAATATTATTATAATTATAATTATAATTATTATTATTATTATCATTATTATTTTGGGAGAAGGTAACCTTTACTGATATAGTGTTCGAATAATTTGCGATTGCATACCCTAACATTACATAACCACATCAGATTCCCCCCTACTGGACTTTTTGGGGGGATCTTTAATAGCTAAGTGCCGTCTCCCTGGACTAGGTGATAACATCTTTCTCCGTAATCCCGTATATTCTCGTGAGGAACGTAACCTGCGCAAAAATCGGTAGCGGTTCTCGCCACGTTGGTGACTTAAGGGGGTACGTGAACGGTCGCTCAAAAAGTAATGGCAAACTACTGAGCGTAATCTTGCCTAGTACATTAACAGCAGCTGAAAGATGCTGATGTTGACTGCAACGCCCTGTAAAGGTATATGCAACATAAAAAACCAAAACAAACAAACAAACAAACAAACAAATAGCTAATTATGCGTTTCCAGGAACGACCAATTAACGCATGTTGTGACTATAACTTGGATCACTCCTTGTTTATTTCTTTGTCTAGTGATTTTCATCCCAAATTGATACTGTGTGCTTTGAGTCGCATTCAGGCTGTTATATTTTAACTCTCAGATAAGGTCTTGAAGTGCTCCCTCGCGTTTCGTAGTTTTCCGGTATTAAATATTTTGGTTGAAATGTACGATTTTGCATGCCCTTTTTTTTTTTTTTTTTTAAACCCTTCATACTCATTTTGCATGTGTCTGTTGTTTGTAACCCTTCATGCTCATTTTGCATTCCCTTTGTTTGTAATCTTCTTTTTTTATCTTGCACGCCTTTTCTTTGTAACCTTCTTATTCATTCTAGATGTGTCTTTTGTTTGTAACCATTCATACTCATTTTACATGTCTTTTTGTAACCTTCTTATTCATTTTGCACGTGTCTTTTGTTTGTAACCATTCATACTCATTTTGCATGTGTCTTTTGTTTGTAACCATTCATACTCATTTTACATGTCTTTTGTTTGTAACCTTCTTTTTCATTTTGCATGTGTCTTTTGTTTGTAACCATTAATACTCATTGTGCATGTGTCTTTTGTTTGTAACCATTCATACTAATTTTGCATGTGTCTTTTGTTATTAACCATTCATACTCATTTTACATGTCTTTTATTTGTAACCTTCTTACTCATCTTGCATGCCTTTTGTCTGTAATCTTCTTACTCATTTTGCATGTGTCTTTTGTTTGTAAACCTGCTCTCTGGCGAAGGTGTTACGGGCGCAATTCGCAATCCCTCATATCGCTTTAGAAACACAGCCGTGGGTGATTTGATAGCAAACCGCCTTGCGTTACTTTTCATTCAATGGCATGAGTACCCAGTGCCTGTCGTTCAGAAACCGTAAACTTGCCAAGAAATCACAAACCGCCAAATAAATGCTGGGATTGACTGCGCGACCTGTAAAGGATATACAACTAACATTTTTTGTAAACCCCCATAATCCTTTTGGTCGACAGGATTTCGACGTGAGCTCGATAGTGGTAGCATGTCTAGCAATACTTTTATGTGTCTTTTTAGACAAGCACGAGACCTAAATAAATTCCATTGAATACATAGGAGTCCAAAACGACTCTGGCGTCGGAAAGGATAAGTACTGAGAAAGATCTGCGGATAGAATGTAACTAGACAACCGTTTTTCTGGAACCCGCGGGTGAAAGAAATATGGTAGAACATAAATTACACGGGGAGGGGAATTAATTACAGGCAGAGATGAACAATGTGGAGAAAACAAAAGCGGAGCTGAAGAAAGTAACACCGGATAGGGTGCCTGAAGTGAAGAAGAAGAAGAAGAAGAAGAAGAAGAAGAAGAAGAAGAAGAAGAAGAAGAAGAAGAAGAAGAAGAAGAAGAAGAAGAAGAAGAAGAAGAAGAAGAAGAAGAAGAAGAAGAACGGGAAGAAACAGAAGAACAAGAAGTAAACTAACCATGTTTATCTGTTTAATTTTCATCCCTCTCATCTCAATCCTACATCCAGGTCGGGGATGCAAACTCTAGACTCACGGAAAAACGGCCAGGCCATTACTCACTTTTAATAGAGCCCTGAAGGAAAACACATGCGATCCGACCACCGCAAACATCATCTATTGCAGCCAGATAGCCACATCTTATCTCCATTGTGGCGGATGTTGCCACAGGTGGAAATCTCACATAAGTACAGCAGACGTTAGTGCGGCTTTGTTCAAGTTAAGTGTAGACTCGGGCGCGGAGTGTGAGTGAAGAATTGACATATACTTAATAAGACAGTTACCTGGTTGTTTATTGGAAGGAAAGATGGATATACATGTTGAGGCAATTAAGGGGTTTTGTTGGAGCGGGGTGTATTTTTGGATTTATATGAGAGGAGACACTCGGTTACTTAATGAGACATTTGGTTTTGTTAAAATATGACGTAGATTGACCGACCTAGCAACCGACAGACAGACTGACCGACCACAAGCAGGCAGAGTATGGAGACATAAATGGTTGGCCAGCCAGTAAACAGATAGACAGACATAAAAATTAGACAGACAGTAGATAGACTATAGATGGATAAACATATAAAAAATAAGACAGACATCAGAGAGACAAACGTATTTATAGCTAGACAGACATAAATACATAAGCATATAAATAGTAAGATATATAGATTTGCAGATAGACAAGCAGCAGACAAACATATAAATAGCTAGACAAACAGCAGATTGACAAATATATAAATAGATAGACAGACAGCAGATAAACATATACATAGTTAGACAGACAGCAGATAGATAAACACATTAAAATAGAACTACATAGACAGACGAACAGACATACTAATTGACCGACCACAAACTGAGCAGACAGACAGTCGGACAGACAGATACATACACAGTTAGACAGACAGCGCGTAGACAAACATGAAATAGACTGGCAGATAAATACGGACAGACAAATACAGGCAGGAAGCTGCACAAGCCGACAGCCAGACATGCAAAGACACAGACAAATGGACAGACACAACTGAATATTAGCAGACAGTCCTAGCAGAGAGAATATCCCATCTTTGTTTCTGCAAGTTTACAAGATGGATGGAAAATCCCATCTGTGTTTTCGCAAGTTTACAAGGCAGATGGAAAATCCCACCTGTGTTTTTTGCAAGTTTTGAAATATATATATGTTTCAATTGATGTTGCCATTGGAATAATCGCAACCTTAACTTTACCTCTTGTTAAATGTTTACGTTCAATTCCAATTTGTGAAACAAATGAATATCCAACAGGGGAAGATAAATAAATGAGTCCAACGTTGTTAGAAAATAATTCCACAGTTACATCCCATTTATCAAACAAAACAGGGTTCTGAGTGGTCTCGAGGTATGGTGTCCGCCTCGAGTGCTGGAGGTCCCAGGTTCAAGCCCCGGTGAGGGCCGGGATTTGTTCACGTGGACTTCTAGTACCAAATCTCCCCTGTTCTCTGGGTAGTTAGATCGGAAGTCCGTGCGTATTGTTGCGCACGTAAAAAATCCCCTGGCAGTTGGAAATCGAAAAAGAGTAGCTTAGCAGCGCTGCCCGGGAAAAATTTCGAGTTAAACATCTACCCAAACTATTTCAGGATCCTCGCCGGTGCTACGGAGTTCATGCACAGAGCCGAGATTCTCCGGACTCAGGCTTGAATTAGGAGTAGAATGGATCACTTATGGGTTACACCCGTGTGCCGTGATCTTGATCCGTCGACTAAATTAAACTAAACTAAACAAAACAATCCAATAAACCTGCGCCGTGTTTCCGCCCAGACTAAAATGCGTTGTCCCGAGAAATGTATTGGGAAGTAAAGGCAGCCGTTGTGATGCTGACCATATCAACCATCGAGTGCTGACTGGGCTATAAATCTATGGGCCGTGCGTCCGTGCGCTTTAGTCTTTAGTCGCTAGTCGCTGACATGCCCTTCATGTGCTTCAATGAGTGTACACTGGTTCTTTAAGTACATTACTATGTAGCGGGCAAATTAATTGGTTAAACTTATGTCCAAAATGCAAGGGCATACTTTATGTATGCAGTGGACAATCAACATTATATATATATATATATATATATATATATATATATATATATATATATATATATATATATATATATATATATATATATATATAGTTTGGAGAAGGAGGAAGGGTTGGGGAGAGAAGGGAGGGGAGGAGAGGAAGACAGAGAGAGAGAGAGAGAGAGAGAGAGAGAGAGAGATGGGGAGATCCATCCATCCAGCTGTCTGTCTGTCCATCCAGCTGACTGTCTACCTACCTAACTACCTACCTATCTACCTATATACCAATCTACCTACCCATCCATCCACCCCCCCCCCCCCCCCCCCCCCCCCCCCATCATTCCGTGCGCCCGTCCGTCCGTCTGTCTGTCTATATATCTGTCTGTCTGACAGACATCACTAATCCCTATACATATAATCGCAAATTATTCAAACAATATCTCAGTACAGATAACCTTCCCTCTTAATAATAATAATAATAATAATAATAATAATAATAATAATAATAATAATAATAATAATAATAAAACCATAGTATAACAGCCAGTCCCATTTTGTTAGCTAATAAAAATTGCCACATCATTGATTAACATTACTGAATCGTGTAGTATTGATTTTTGTATGTTCTCCGTGCCTTTATAATGCATATCTTTTATATTGTTATTCTTGTCAGTTAGCCTCGAATGACGTGTGGATGAAATAATGTATGAAAAAGAATGATAGTAGGGCAGAATGTTAGACGGCCCTGCATGCCCAATTCTTAACCCTTTGAAAATAAAGTTTGTTGGTTTGATCGTTTCGTCTGTCTGTGTGTGTGTGTGTGTGTGTGTGTGTGTGTGTGTGTGTGAGTGTGTGTGTGTGTGCGAGTGTGTGTGTGTGAGTGAGTGTGTGTGTGTGTGCGAGTGTGCGAGTGTGTGTGTATCTGTGTGAATGTGTGTTTTACAGACCCGTCTGTATACAGCCACGTCATGGTGACGACACAGTCCTTTATATTTTACTTTTTCTCTTTATGCAGTTCTATAAACCGCTTTGTTTATATTCTATACACACGCCAATCTATTTTCAGTGTACCTACACACACACACACACACACACACACACACACTCACACGCATACATACACACGTACACACATACACACACATACACAAACATACATACACACACATACACACACACATACACCGTCTCGATGATATGAGCGTCGATCGTTCAAAAGCAATAACAAACTACTCAGCGTAAACATTGCCTAGTAAATCTGAACTCCCAAAAATGTTGTGGTTGATTGCCAAGTCCTGGTAAGAACACACAACTAACTTGTTATCATGCATATATAAATACTACTAGCCCGCCTGCACAAAATTAATTACTTCGGTCCATATGTGCAAATATAATTTCCTAATACATCTGTTATCCTTACGTAGGTTCACCATCTTTCTAGTTTACACTGTCCATATGTATATATGTGCATTTTACTGATACTTGTGTCTATCTTTACGTAGGTTTACTTCTTATTTATTTATATTGTGTCTATTTTTACTTCGGCCTTGTCTGCTCTTTCCGTATATATTATACTTGTCCGTCAATTTATCTTTACTTCGGGCAGCTAGTCTGCGTGTTTACATTCTTTTATAGATACGACCAGTTAACATATCTCCTTTGTGCCTTCTTCTTTCATTCTTTAACTAATTACTGCTCTCTTTCCATTATATCCAAATATATTTTCCCCCCCCTCTCTCTCTCTCTCTCTCTCTCTCTCTCTCTCTCTCTCTCTCTCTCTCTCTCTCTATCTCTCCACTTCCTCTTGACATATTTTCCCTCGTCGTATATCCAGAATCTACTTTACCTGCTAACCTTCATCATAGCCAGTTCCAGCCATATCGTCCCCACGCCATCACCACCATCCCCGTCTCCGCATTCAACATTATCTACGTTTGTAGCTGCAACCGCCACGAAATTATTTGACGTGGAATTGAGCGAGGAGGATAACTAAAAATAAAGGCAGTACGTTGACGTAACTTAATTTTCTCTGATTCCAGGCAGGACTAGGAAACGGCGGGAGGTCATTATAATCGTGCGTGTCTGTTGATATCCACTTGACACTTTACATCAAATTGGCGGGTGTCAGATTAGCAGAACTGAAACTGTCTATCTGCACGGCTGACGGTAACGTGTGGTTGCCAAACAAAGGTTTATGTTTGAGAAAACAACGTCAGAAACAAATATATATACACGGAACAGCTGTAGGAGTCATGTACAAAACATTTAATGTCAAAGATTCAGCTCCTACGCGGGTGCAGTGCGTGTAATGTCAAAACAAATAAATGGACAAGGATTAATTTAGACAAGAAGATTATAAACACTCAGCAGTCATTGGTGTCATGCGGGAAGAAGAAGACAACACAAAGAATTATATTTGTAAAAGCCTACCCAGGTACAAGAAATAATGTTAGCTGTTTATAGACGAAGCGGAGGAATAAACTGACATATAAGAGTATACAGGACAGCAGATAGAGCATGGAAGTGCATCTGCTAATTCAGCAGGCGATGGTGTAACATAATAAATGCGAAACGATGAAACAAGAAAAAAAAAGCATTATCATCATGTACCATACCGATAAGCGTGGGCGGTCATGTTTCACCATCTCACACGATCACCAGAGTCGTGGATCAGCTCTGTGTCTCGACCATGCCATATGGCCATGCCATCCAGACATTTACTTCTCTGCCATTCCCCTTGTTCTTTTCCCCTCAATCTGGTCAGTTGTCATTACAATTGCGTCTCGCAGGCCTTGCTCATTAGTTTTTCTGACATTTACATTACAATCTTTTTCTGACATTTACATTACATTACAATCAACCCTAAGTTAAATTTCTAGGCAACTTTACGTTCAGTAGTTTCACATTGCAGTCTGAACCAGAAGTCAATGTGTAAATCCAACTGACCCGTGTATGGAATGGAAACACTATCCCGCCTTCAGTGCACAAAAAGTTGTAGCGGGAACGCATTACACCACTCTGCCACGCTGACCTCTGTGACAAGAATTGTCATTTATAGGGTGTGTTTTTAATGACTGTGCAGTGTTTGAAAATATTGCTGGTCCAAGTTTTGTATTCACCCTCTGTAACGTTCATGCAACATAATAGGTAAATACAACATTCATTAGTCAAAAGTCATTAAAAATACACCATGTATAACGTTGCGTGTGTGTTCTCTGGTATCTTCTTCTAGTTATCATGATTTGTATGCGTGTACATCAATGCTTAAGTAAAAGATTACGAGGACAGATGTTGTTGTTGTTTTTTCATTAGCTCTACACTGTTCATTGAACGCTATGATACCTATATCGAAAAATGACACATTTATTCTTTAGTTTTTCAGAATATATTAACTCACACACACTCACCCATCCACCCACCAACACACACACACGCACACACACGCGCACCACACACACACGCGCACACACACACGCGCGCGCGCGCACACATTTAAGGTTTTCATTCGAAGCATCCTCGTACATCTTTGACTAAACCATTCAAAGTTTTCTGGTTGTAAACATAACGCAATGAATGACTATTTGACGTGCATTTATGAGAATTGGTTGTATGATTACAACATGTTGCATGCCCTTCGAGGATTATTACCATCAACCCCAAACCTGGACACATTTTCTACGTCATTTTATGCTCAGTAGCTTTCCATTGCTTTATGGACGCGAAGGCGAGTCCAAATAACCGGTGTAGGGATTGCTTGCTTGCTTGCTTGTGTTCGCGGGCTGTGAACTCCAGCGTGAAGTCCTGTATGTCGGATGAATACATCCTGTTGTCCAACATCAGTGTGATGTTATACAGGATCTGAGGTTTGCGTGAGTATCCGTTGTCCCATGTCTGGCTTATTGGTGTGCAGACTGGTGGTTCCTCGCCGTGCAGGCAGATACTCTCCGACTTCGGAGGAATCAACGATCCTACTGACTTTAGCCAGGACCCCAAAGGGACCTGTTGCCCAGGACGCTCGGCGAGGACGCGTCAATAGGTCTTGGCCAGTATAGAACCTAGCCCTGGTGCCTTGGAAACACCTCTGCGTCCCGTGTAGGGAATGAACACCGTACTCCGCCTTACCGCACCGGAATTTTAAACGCAAGAGCAGTACGGTTCCCTCCTCCCTGGCCGCGTTAAGCTATGGATATACGATGGTAGCTCTAAATTCTTGGCTGGTGGCCTATTCCACCACTGGAAATGAAAACTTAGCTTTAAATTGTTGCAAACGGAACTCTAGTCCTTGGGTGAAGTCAAATATCACGCCGATCGCTCGCAGTTACTTCCCATGACACTTCCTTTCACTTAAATTACCCTGGTTTGATCTGTGAGTCCAAACAAAATTAATAAATTTAAAAAAAAAAAAATCCGTTGCGAGCTGGATTCGAACACACACGACGACCAGACCCCGGACTGGCCACATCGCCACCACGACTGGCGGGTTTTCCCACTAGCTGAGTAAAACTGCTCGTGCCAATTTTCCGTTCGTTAATTGCGCAGATAGTCAAGAGAGAACGTTTTGTCGTTCATTATCTTGCGGCAAGAGAATTCTAGTGCGGGCCTCCCCTCCTCCCTCCTAGACTGGGGTAAGGATGAATTACTCCCGGAGATGCTGGCCACGCTAGTTGAGTTCCCCCGCTGTCAAAATACATTTAGCTGATAGCTTCTTTTTGCGGCTTGGGGTGCTGGGGAGGGCGCTGGGAGAGAGAGGAAGTGAGAGAAGGGAAGGCGAGGGAGAGAATGAGATGGCGGAGGGGTGATCTATCTATCTATCTATCTATATATCTATCTATCTATCTATCTATCTATCTATCTATCTATCTATCTATCCATCCATCCATCCATCCATCCATCCATCCATCCATCTATCTATCTATCTATCTATATGTCCGTCCGTCCGTCCGTCCGTCCGTCTGTCTGTCTGTCTGTCTGTCTGTCTGTCTGTCTGTCTGTCTGTCTGTCTGTCTGTCAGAATGTCTGTCGGAATGTCTGTCTGTCCATCGTTAACCATCTATCCAGTGTCATTCTTGACTACGGAGATGGAACTAGGTCTTCGAATTTCCAAACTCTTCAAAGTGGTAGAAGAGAGAAGAACTCAAATTGACATGGTTTAAACAACAACAACAACAACAACAACAACAACAACAACAACAACAACAACAACAACAACAACAACAACAACAACAACAACAACAACAACAGCTGCTGCAGCAGTTTGAGAAATAATAATAATAATAATAATAATAATAATAATAATAATAATAATAATAATAAGAAGAAGAAGAAGAAGAAGAAGAAGAAGAAGAAGAAGAAGAAGAAGAAGAAGAAGAATAGCAACAGCAACGACGGAAACAACAGCACAAACAACAATAATAACAATAAGAAGTAGATGGTAATATAAAACAACTGGATACCTCAGACATCGGGGTGGGTTCGAATGATGGCGTGGGACAAAGTAAAAATAAGGGCTAGAAGCAGAAGCACGCTTATGGACTACACTTGAGTTCAAAGCAAGGGGCAAAATAACCCACTCGGCATGTAGACAACTATTACACATGATAAACTGTAAAACCACTCGGCATGTAGTCAACTATTACACATGACAAACTGTAAAAGATAGCGCACCGGAGTTGTAGACTAACAGCTTGCTGTCCCATTGTCCCGTTCTGAGGACGTCAGCCTCATTAGCCGCAGAAGCTTCTCCGCTTCGGAGCTCAGAAAGCAGCTAGCCTTTGTCCCGTGGAGAAGTGTTGCAGCAAAAGTACGAACTCTCCAATGAAGAAGCTGGCCGATGAATAATCGTATTCCTTCAACGACAATGTTACACGTGAACTCGCAATTAGTTGTGCAACTATATATAATTAAACAATTCAGCCGTTTTCTAACCTTTCTTTTGTTATCTTCTCTTATTTTATCTGTATAGTTTATTGCAACCTTATATATAATTCTTGTCTGCATTTCTTTTCTGATCGCGTACCTGTTTCTTTTCCAACTTCTTTTATTCATGTTTAATTACAGGGTTATATTTTTCACCGAGATGTCCTTTGCTGAAGATCGCCCTACTCCCGCCTTCGTTGCTCAAGTGTCTGAGCATTATCAGTACTTTAGTATCTGCAATTTTTCTCCGGCTTTCCGTGTCAATGAAGTCAATGGACAGGTTTGCAAAAGCCTTTATCATTCCAAAAAATGTAACCACAATACTGGAACGAAGGGGGGTAGGAGAAAGCACGTCATTATGCCTTAGCAGACACGTTTCACGCAAAATTGTGAACCGCGGGATTAAGATATTGAAAAGGACAAGCCAAGATGGCGGTGGTGAATACATGACTGAAACGATAAACTCCGGCAATATTCGTTGTGATGATTTGATAACACCGTGTTTTCTTTCCTGTATTTAAATCTGATTTCGAATATACACCCACTGTCTGCTGCATCTGCAGGGTTTTATTTTTCAATCTAAGTTCGGACTCGTCGCCGTTTGGTAGATGGTAATATGAAACCGTTACGTTTTCTATAGCAAGGACTCGGTACTGTTCAACTGCGCTGGCTGAATGTTATCGTGGATTCTCACCCCAGCCATTTCCCACAAAGCAGTAAAGGAAAATATAAAACCTAATATGCATATAATATTTTTTTAATAACGCCGTTTATAGCTTGATGGCTACCCAGATGAATCTGTGTTGATAGCTAACAAAGGGAAAACTGAGGACGATCTCCGATACCGTTCTACACGTGTTCTGTAAGCCCTGACAAATGGAGAACATCGCGGAGAGGGACTATCAAGTTCCCACCAGATACCATTGGTGAAGCTCTGCTCAAAGCACGCGGATTTATATTAAAAGTCTAGTAAGTTCGGGGATGTTCCTGGTTTGGCAGGCTAGGTTTTTAACTGATTCAGTGCTAAATGAAAAGTAGTATTAGACCTAACATGTGAAATGAACAAGTATTTTGTAAATTTCCATTACCTGGGCATTGAAATTGTGGAAAATACCACGAAACAAAACAAATAACGCAAAGACCCTAGTATGGCGATATATCGTCCTTCTGTCCAAATGGAAGATCACATTCGGCGGATTATAATCATTCGGAATAAAATCAGTTAGAAAATTAATTGGAGAACCAATTTTTGAGTTCATGAATAAATTCACACGTTCTGTTTAACCTGTTCTGTTTATAGAAGTATAGCGTGTATTTTTTATGAAAGTGCAGTGGTTGAAAATATTGCCGGTCCAAGTTTTGTATTCACCCTCTGTAAAGTTCATGCACCATAATAGGTAAATACAAAACTTGGACCGGCAATATTTTCAAACACTGCACAGTCATTAAAAATACACCCCGTAGAAGAACAACAGGCTGGGTTGTTAGTCATGCATCGAAGTACACGTGTCCCTGCAGCGAGGCGGTGTCGTTATTTAGAGATTACAGGTTCGAAACCCGGTGGGGGAAACTACAGCTGTCAATATTTATGTTGTCTAGTGTGTTCTTTAGTCTCACCTTCTTACTTCTACATTATTTATGAACTAGTTTTTATGACACGAGTTCGATTCTATTGGAAACACTTCGCTAAAGAAAATAAGTAAAAGACTCTTTCACACATCTTAAGACACCCTGTGCATTTGGTGCTTGAGCCATGTATTCATAGGACCAATAGGCCCTCCCGGGGTGATGTGAAAGTCAACGCAAAACGATAAGCTAAACATCGTAGGTGGGTAGATAGGCAAGCTTGTCCATGGGACATATTTTTCTGTCCCATTCCATCCCATAGTAATTTATGCCTGTCCCGCCCCATCCCATCCCATGAGACCTTTCCCATGGGATACCCATGGGAATAACATTCCCATGGCCAAGCATGTAGATAGGTATGTAGGTAAGTAGGTTGGTAGATATGTACGTAGGTAAGTAGGTTGGTACATAGGTTTGTAGGTAAGTAGACAAACAGACAGGCGGGCCGGCCGACAACTGACATTTAGGCAGACAGACATACTATTCGTCATTCAGAGAGACATATAGACAGACAGTCTGACAGACAAAAAGAAATATACATATGGACAGATAGGCAGACAAACAGATTAATGATCAACATTCAGACGGATGGACGGACGGACGAACAGACAGAAAGTCAGACATATACACAGACAGACAGACAGACAGACAGACAGACAGACAGACAGACAGACAGACAGACAGACAGATAGACAGATAGACAGATAGATAGATAGATAGATAGATAGATAGATAGATAGATAGATAGATAGATAGATAGATAGATAGATGGGCTGATAATTGTGTATGCAAGTAGCCTAGCATGTAGACATATAGGTGGATTGAAAGTTAGGTATGTGAGTAGATTGTCGTACAGATAGATAAGTATATAGGTAGACTAGCATGGAAACTCGTAGGTGGGCAAATACTACTTTAGCTTGCGGTTGTTTCCAACACGAAATAAACAAACAATAACACTTTTTCCTGACGCAGACAAAACAATATCAATTCTGGATTGCCTACAAGAAATACTCCCCCAGAAATCCCAAACAGTTACCGTAGGAATAACAGGAGCCTGGCGCCAAGGCTCGTTACATAATAATTATCACGGAGCCGTTCCGAATGGCCGAATTTGTCGAGAAAATGAAAGTACGTCTGTGTGTTCTTCCTGGTAGATTTGATATGTAATGTTTCTTGTTTATTTCTACCAGCCACTATGAATATGCTAGCTCCATGGCGAAGGCGTTACGGTCGTAGTTCGCAATCCCGCATACCGCATACATAATTTTTAGCTCTTAGATTACATATTTTTGATGCAGCACGAAAGCTAGCATTTAACAACGAAATGTACCCATGAGACAAATGTAGTCTTGATAACAAAGTTAACACCATTTGCAAGTGTCGCGGCTTATAAATCACCATAACTTAGTTCGATCATGGTAACTAGTTAAATAAATGGGGTAAAAAATAATTAGCACTCAATGAAAGACAATGACAACGAAACAGAAAAGAGAGGACCGATCACATCTAAAGCAGACAACAGTAAACACTACAGCCAGAACAGTATAAGTGTCAGTCAGAAAATGTATTCATTTGGAGAACCCTACTTGTCGGGGGAACAAAAGGTACGTTAGTGAACAATTAACAGATACAAAGCGTACTAGAATATTACCACAAGGATACCAAGAGACACAGATCGTGAAATTCGATTGTCACCGCCATCTAATCTGTGACGATTGTGTTGGAATTCGATAAAAAGAACAAAACATTTAATTAGAAGTTGAACAGGAAGCCGCTGGAATTGCGTCGGTTTAAAAGAATGTGGCATCTAGAAGAATGCAAGGCTGTCAGAGTAAATCATTTGATATGGGGAACGGGTGGCTGTCTTTTTGTGTGAAAGAGGAAATTAAAATTCAAGAATCAGATGCATGGTGACACGAGGAACCGCCTATTTTGTGTTTGTGTGATTGTGTGGGGGATATGTATTTGTGGGGTTGTGTGTGTGGTTGTATTTGTGAGGGTATGTGTGTGATTCTACTGAAATATTTTGCGAACTGGTAAATTACGTAACGTGAGGTCACGTGTAATGTTACAAGTGGACTTTAAAAAAATTATGTGTTCTTGTCAGGACGCATCAGTCACATCCAAACCCTACAGGCTATTTGTGATTTACAAGATAATTTCACGTTCAGTAGTTTGCCATTGCTTTCTGAGTGACAAGTCAATCTAGACGAAGACATTACACCTGAGTTCAGTCGGTTTTTATTTTCTCATAGAAGTAAGGGAAAGAAGTAGAGACCAGACGACGCATTAAACAACATAAAAATTGAAAGCTGTATTTACCGACCGGGATTCAAACCGGTCACCTCCAAATGCCGAAAGCGCTTCGATGCAGGAACAAGTGTGCTTCGACGAATGACCAACAGTGGTGACTGGTTGGTCATGCTTTAAAGTACATGTGTTCCTGCAGCGAGGCGTTGTCGTCATTTGGAGGTGGCAGGTTCGAATCCCGGTCGGTAACTATAGCTTTCACTTTGTCTGTTGTCTCGTGCATCCTCTGGTCTCTATTTCTTTCCCCTACTTATATCACAGCCAAACTATACATGAGTGTTAATTTGTAAACTACAAGAAACAAATGAAATAATGGTTTCCTTGCTATATGTGCTGGCTGAATTTCCCCCAATGGTTCCGTTGTCAGTGTTATCTGTGGCTTTTTGTTTTGATGTTGCTACATGCCTTGTTCCCTTGATATCATGTCGATTTTGTTGAGCACTCTTCTACACCTATGTAGTTTTGGACGATGGCACTGGCTTCTGTTGGTTGTTGCGTCTTGGTGTCTTCAGTTCAGGTTGGTGTACCGAGAGAAGCTTAGCAGATCTCACCAATGGTTTGGACTCTATATAACTCTTGTATAATCTTAGCTTTTCTGTGTATGTTTCGCGTCTGCTATCAGATCTGTATTATAAGCATTCCTCACCAGTCCTTGGTGTCATGGAACCGTGTCTTCTCCTGTGTTCTGTTGCGTCTTTTTCTTCGTCTTTCGAATCTCTCGCCTCTGTCTTCTCTTCGGCTCTTCATTGAACAGACACGACAAGACAAAACAACGTATGTCGTCATTTAAGGATGAATGTTTATAAACACATAGTATTGTTTGGCACTCATAGACGTGATAAGAAGGAAGTAGAGACTAGAGTATTTCCCGATTTCATGAGGAAAAACTGCGAAAAACAAATCAACTCCACTAGTTTACATCATTTGGTATAAGTTGTTATGGTATACAAACTGAATGTTATTATTATTTTATATGAGGGGAAGGGGGGGGGGGGGCTGAGGGAAGGAGGGGCAATTTTTTTTTGGGGGGGGGGGGTGGGGGGGGGGGCGCGTTGAAAAACGAAAACTCAAGTTGGACCCAGCCCACAATAACTACATTTTATTTTTAGGCAAGGGGAATAATTCACGATGTTTCTTGCGATTAACTTCTTTCATTATAGCCCCCTAAGGCGGGTGTATTGGAATGCAACGAGCCCTAAAATGGATTTAGTAATTACTCTGCCGGTGAAAACCGATTTATAGAGAAAGGGGGAGGGTAGAATAGAATTTATTAAGGCCCTGGTGTCTTCGTGCGCTCGCTCCAGTGAGCAGACCACTAGTGGGCGCTGGCCTGGTTTATAATAAATGCATTACCCCCCTTTGAAATGATTAACATGACCTTCTGTTCCGAAAGTCCCAAGTGCTGTTAACTCTTGGTGTACTATGCGCCATTTATAGTGGCGCGCGTTTTGATATGAGAAAATAATGACGCGATTAGTAAGTAAATAAAGGACCTTTTAACACGCCTCTGCTTCTTTTCTCATGCAAAGAATATCACGAACAGACAGAACAAGTAATGGGCAAGTCATACAAAAGCAATTGAAAACCGTAAACTGATTAGAGAAATTAGGCGTAGACAGGCAAGATATTTTGGGATACGTTATGAGAAGAAATAAACAGGAGAACTTTGTGACAACGGGCAAGATTTAGGGGAAAAGAGCAAGGGGAGGCAGAGAAGTAAATATCTAGATGGCTTGACCAGATGGCATGAACCGAGACTAAGAACACAGAGTTGATCCACGACACTGAGTGATCGTGTGATGTGGTTATCGACTACGCTTATCGACACGTCACATGATAATGATTGCCTATTTTCCATTTATCTTTCTAGTCGTCAGAATGTTTTCCCAATTTCTCTTGTCTGATTGCATAATGGCAGTAAATCACGACGTAATATGTTTTAAAGATGAACACAATTATGAGCTCATCATAATCATAATGGTCTTTGCAAAGTGCCGTAAGAATTTATGTCTGTCCACAGATCTCGGTCTTTGCAAAGTGCTCTAAGAATTCATGTCTGTCCACAGATCTCAGTCTTTGCAAAGTGCCGTAAGAATTCATATCTGTCGACGGATTTCGGTCTTTACAAAGTGCCCTAAAAATTAATGTCTGTACAAAGATCTCGGTATGTGCAAAGTGCCGTAACAGTTCATGTCTGTCCACAGATCTTGGTCTTTGCAAAGTGCCCTAAGAATTCATATCTGTCCACAGATTTCGGTCTTTGCAAAGTGCCCTAAACATTAATGTCTGTCCAAAGATCTCGGTATGTGCAAAGTGCCGTAAGAGTTCATGTCTGCCCACAGATCTCGGTATGTGCAAAGTGCCGTAAGAGTTCATGTCTGTCCACAGATCTCGGTATGTGCAAAGTGCCGTAAGAGTTCATGTCTGTCCACAGATCTCGGTATGTGAACACTACCGTAAGAGTTCATGTCTGTCCACAGATCTCGGTATCTTCTTTTGAGTTCATCTGGTGTGGGTTTTTCAGACGTATTTGCAGTGTGTCTGGTTAGGCACCCTTGGGCCGAAACCTTTAGACCAACACATCCGAATTTAGCGTGCATGTTTTTCCCCCCACCAGGTTAGCATGCGTGGGGGACTCTCACTGCTATGGTGCCGTCCACATCCTAGCTGATCAAGTTAGAACGGTTGAAGACTTCACGGTCAGCCCTCAAGCGAAGGCAGGGGCAGTCCATAGGCATTTTCCACCATTAAAGGAGGCTTCCATAGCTGCAGAGCCGATACATAGCGCTCTGGTGCTGGGCTCACCCAAAGAATCGCCACTTCCAGCACATGGCTGCTTTAGTTCCTCACATCTGTGTATTGGGCATTTCGTTCGCCACAGACCGCTCCTCGCACAAACCAGGTACGGTTAGTCTGCAGACGAATTCCACTCAGCGAGCTTTTCGGATCGGACGTGTACCCGGAAAACAAGATTGTCAGAGCTGTTCCGGCCGGAAAGCAAGATAGTCAGAGATGTTCCGGCCGGAAGATAAAATAGTCAGAGCTGCTCCAGGCACGAAGGACGTTTCACTCGGACGTTTTTGCGTTGTGCCAATTTATGTGCTCCCTTAGGCAGGCACATCTGGCTTCTGCTGGCATTATTTAAATCAGGTTGGCCTTCCTGGAGGTTTCGAGGGACATTCTGTTGTGGTGTCGTCCATATCTCTGCTGGTCAAGTTAGAAGGGCCAAGGACTTTACGGTCAGTCCTCAATGGAAGGCAAGGACAGTCCATGGGCATTCCCCGCTATCCAAGGAGTCTTCCATAATTGCAGAGCAGGCAAATAGTGCTCTGATACTGGGCTCTCCAGAGGAATCGCCACGTCCTGCTCATGGCTGCCTTAATTCCTCACTTCCATGTATTGGGCATTTCGTTCGCCCTGGCAGCTCCCCGCACAGACCAGAAACGGTCAGTCTACAGACGACATCCACTCAGCAAGCTTTCGCTTCGACTTCCACGTAATGGATTCGCTAGCCAAGCGTTCCATTTCGTGTTAATGAGACGTTTTTCTACCTTAGTCTGCAGACGACATTCACTCTGCAGCTTTTCACTTCGGACTTCCACGTAATGGATTCGCTAGCCAAGCGTTCCATTTCGTGTTTATGAGACGTTTTTCCACCTTTGTCTACGCTCACTCAGTGAGCTCTAGTACAGACTTGCATCGTAACCACTACGTGCGATTGGACGCTTTTCCACCTTTAGTAGCGCTCTCGAGGTAGGCTACATGTGCTGCCGGCTCAGCACCTTACCTCCATGCAGCAGAGAGCGAGTAACGGCCAGGCTCTCTCATCCGGGGATCCCTCTTATCCCTCGGATGAGAGCCTTCGAACAGGTATCTGGACCAAGCATGTAGCAGGCTTAGCATCTCACCACCATTTTGCAGTGGGTGAGTATCGGCCCGGCTCTCACATCCGGGGGATGTTGACTTAGAGGCGTTCAGTCATATCCCTCAGCGGAGAGCCTTAGAGTATGTGTCCGGACCAAGAATTAGTGGCATCGTGCGCCTGATTCGGTCTTTGACTGCCTATCCTCAGTCTACCTGTAGAACAGCAGGTTGTGTCTCTCTTGGTCTGGTCCTTATCCCAAGGCCTGTCCGACATGTAGTTGTGCTTCCGTCGACAGAACTCTTGTGGTCATTTGGGACACGCAAGCCCCTCTACCACGACAAGGTGGAGACACGTCAGATGGGCATGCATGGCTTAATCTTTGAGACAAGCATATGACTACTGGCAGGATCAACCAGATATCTATCAGACAGACGGACTATTCACGCACACGAAGGCCAAGAGTCAATAAACTGTCATTTACTGCCAATATAGTACCTTGCGGTGTATGGCAGAGGGGTCTTTGAGCCTGATGAATTAAAGCCGCCTGGTTTGTGCAGTCGCCGCGAACTGTGCAGGTTAGGATTTTCTTTTTGTCCCCGACAGAAAAAAATCCCACACCTGACTGAAGGATCGAACCCGTGTCTCCCGAAGGAGAGTCTGGCGTTCTAGCCACTCTGCCAGCCGCTCCTCTACCAAGAGTAGCATCGCTAAAGCGCGCACTCCGTGTACCCTGTGATCCGCACAAAACCACTGGACGCCTACCTGCCAGCTTCTAAGCTACGCCGGCAGGACTGACCGAAAAACTATAAAATCTTACTGACTGCAAGCCCACTACTCATCGAGAGAGAATCGGCGCTTATAGAGACTTTGTCGAACTGTCGTACAAATTCGCTCTTTTGCCAGCTCAAACCACGACTCTGGCTTCACGATACGATTACATTCTCGAAACGCCTGCCTCGCTAACTTGCGTTGGCTGGGAAGATCCCAATTTGGTGCACCTCACACAGTCATCTGAGACAACGATCTAGACGCGGGACTATCTTGCGAACCAGACCATCTCTCACATACCTCGGTATGTGTAAAGTACTCTAAGGAGTTCATCTCTATCCACAGATCTCGGTATGTGCAAAGTGCCGTAAGGGCTCTTGCCTGTGCACAGATCTCGGTCCTGGCTGTCCGAATCAGTTCTGTGCATGTCATATCTCCATGCCATCATATTAGACAACCAAGCATCATTTCTGTCTGTCTTCCTCTGCTTCTTCAACTCCTAATCTCTCCAGTGGCAAAACTGTTCTTCAATGTCTCTCTTCTCAGTATATAACCACAGAACATTGTTTCTCTCATTCTTGTAGTTTTATAGTTCGGCTTTCAGTTGCCTCTTCCAAGCATTTGTTGTTGGTTACTTTGGCTGTCCCAGGTATCCACAACATTCATCTCAGAAACCACATCCTGTTTCTATTCTGTTTCGGCCTTACATTTCCCATGCCTATTGTGAATGGGTTGGTTTGGGTTTTGTAATCAGAAACTTGCAAACCGTTTAGGATCCCTTGTGTCTCGTAAAAGTGCCTGCCGGGCCTGGGTGTCATAGAACAGAGACTAACGTCACTCTCATAGAACAGAGACTAACGTCACTCTCATAGAACAGAGACTAACGTCACTCCCATAGAACAGAGACTAACGTCACTCCCTGACTCTGAATGTTTGGCTTTATGATGACAGGAGATGATAATATGGCGGTTTGCCTTGATTTCCACATCTACTTGGGGCTAAGTTATCTCTGCCGTTGACAGCAATATCTGACTCTGTCTCTAATAATTTCAGTTCTTCTGACCACACTGGAGTCGACGATGTATGGTTCACAGCATTGAAGCCATGCTTCTCTAACAACTTCATTAGGCTTACAATTTAAAGCCAGTTAATCAACTCTCCGGGGTACATCCATCCAGTGGGAATCAATACTGTTGTAGACGCAATGTATAACTTTGCTGATTTCTCTTTATTTATTCATATCTGAATGTTTGTACACCTTTGGCCACACATTTCTTATTTGGCACTTTTACAGCTGAATTGGGCTCAACTTTTGAAAAATAGAAAACTTTGTAGAAAAAGAGCACCTTTCAACACAGAGCTGAACTCAACTTGTGTACCTTTTTAACAACGAAGGAGTTGTGTTTAAATATTTAAAAAAAAATAGTTTTATGTTTTTCTTTAGATATGTTTATGTTGCCCTGTCCCTGATAAAGATTTATATAATCGAAACGTCATTTTTTTATTTTGTCTCCTTGAAAACGTAGTTTCATTTTATTATTTTATTATAGTATATGTGTTTGGATTGTCCTTGTTATTTTCACTCTGTGATTTATGTTCACCATTGTGGAGTCCGTTGTAAGGTATGCACACTGTGTCCGTGTTTTGTATGTCTCATCTTTTGGCAGGAGCTACATATGCCTAACTTTTTCTATTTCCAGGTGAGTGATTAACGAAGAATTGAACCTTAAACCCCCACCTCCCCCCCCCCCCCCCCCCCCACGGTATAACAATGTTGCAGATTAAACCCCAGGTGAATTTTCTAGATATCACCATCATCATGTGCCATGCTGATAAGCTTGGGTGGTCTTGTTTCGCTCACTCAATCACCAGAGTTCTAGACACGGTTACGTTACATAGCCAGCCATTATTTTCTGAACGAAAAGTCAACATTAAAGACCAATTTATTGCTCGCACTGAATCCCCATTTTCCGCCATAAGAAGTTTAAGAGCAGGCTCTCTTGTATTTTATTTACATGGTGTATTTTTAATGACTGCAGTGTTTGAAAATATTGCAGGTCCAGGTTTTGTATTCACCCTCTGCAAAGTTCATGCAACATAATAGGTAAATACAAAACTTGGATCGGCAATATTTTCAAACACTGCACAGTCATTAAAGTTACACCCTATATTTAAGCTATGCTTCAGTCATTATTTTCACATAGTTGCTTCACCCCCTACCCATTAGCCAGCTCCATGGCGAAGGCGATACTTACGCGGTTCGTAATCCCGCATACTCGCGTTCGAAACACAGCTACAGACGATTTGGCAGTAAACCACAAATGTTGGTTGTTTTACGAAATGGTATGGGTACCGGTCGTTCAGAAAGCAAACTACAGAACGCAAATTTGCCAAGAGAACACATGGCGTTGACTGCGATGTCCTGTAAAGAATATGCAACTAACTTTAACTCTACCCATTGTCTCCGGTTTGTATCTGAAACTTCCCCCACGAAATAAAATAAAACGCATTCCGCACTGTTGTTATATCATTTCTTTCTCCTTTGTTCCCCCTTTTTGCAGTGTACCAGCAGTTTCCGCCGAGTCCATCTTGAACAGTTTAACATGGGCACTGCATTAACTTTAGAGGCCAGACGCGCAGGGCGTCCTCAATACCCCAGCCTCTGCGTTTGACTTTTGTTTCCAGTTGGCTTGCCACCATTTTATGTAACAACCACTCTTGAAATGGACCCCCTGCCAGGCAATAGAGACGGTTTATTCTGCACAATTCTATTCAGGATTTTACTTTTCAAAAGATCATCACGAGCAGCTTTCTATCTATACGTTTAATTTTCTGTTTCCTTGTTATCTTTGAAATATTATTTTTTACCTTCGCGTCACGGATGGAATCCCTAAACGAGAGGGAGGGATTCCATTTAACAATTTCCCAGGACATAAGTGGGCTAATTCCGCCCCTTTCGAGTCTCTCCGCCGATGCTTTTACCTTATGAGAGGAAGCAATGCAATGTCTATATAAGTGGATTTCTCTCATTGTTGTCTATCCATGTTGTACCTCCCATCCCAGTGTTGCCTTTAAGTATTTCTACCCAGGGGTGGGCCAAGCCTCGGTAATTGCTGACGTCAGAACTGGGTTTTCCATTATGGCGGCGTCTGCTCGGATTCGTCTGCTGGTCCAGGCATCTGTCATTGAAGTGCAACACAATACGTGTGAGGCAGCACTTGAAATACGATTGTCAAGGCTATCTTGTCAAGGCTTCATCCCTATGGTGTTGACAGTAAACAGACAAGCAAAGATGAATTTCTTTCAGGTTCTCCAAGCGACCGAGTAATTCTTGTGCTTCGAGTGCCTTGCCGACTGGCTCAGCGGATCATGTCTTTCAACAAACTATGCTCTGTAGAGTAATGTATCAGTCATTGTCCTGTTGGTTTTCTTCATAAGCTGAGGTAAGACTGTGCAAGTAGATATTACAACAAACACTATTTTTTGGCAACTGGCCTTTGCTTTCATTCCTAGGCCAGATTTATTGCCTTCGTTGCTCCGTTTTCGTGTTTGTTTAGTATACCCCTGAAGTTGTCTGTCATTCGGCTTCTTGGGCTTCTTCTGTCTCTATACCTAGACTTTCACCTATGCATGTTTTCTCAGCGACTACATGCGTATGCTAAAGAAGACCGAGAAGAGCCCAGACAGAAGGCAATGGTTTGAATTTCCGAGGAAGCCTCGACTGGCTAATGTATGTGTAATTTTTGCGCTAGGGCACGCCGGTGCGTGGGGAAACGAACGAGTTTTTGCGCCAGTTCACGCCGGTGTATGGGGAAATGAACGAATTTTTACGCTAGAGCATACCGGTGTATGGGGAAACGAAATAGTATTTACGCCAGGGAATGTGGGTGAATAAGGAAATGAACGAGTTTTTGCGCCAGTTCATGCCGGTGTATGGGGAAACGAACGAGTTTTTGGGCCAGTTCACGATGGTATATGGGGAAACGAGCGAGATTTTGTGCCAGGGTACGCCGGTGTACGGGGAAACGGGGGACTTTCAATTTCTTTTGCCTTCCACAAAATGCCTAGTGTTATAAGACACCCTCTTGCATTTTGTATTACATTTAAAAACCTGTATCTATTCTCTCTCTCTCTCTCTCTCTCTCTCTCTCTCTCTCTCTCTCTCTCTCTCTCTCTCTCTCTCTCTCTCTCTCTCTCTCTCTACCCCCCCCCCCTTTCCGCCCATATGTATCTTCAATACTATCTCAGTCGTTATACATTGTTTGTGTTGTTTCAAAGATACGAAGACACCTTATGACAAACACAGAGTCAGTCAATATTTTGGTCATTTAATGAGAAGAAAAAGAACTGAAACATTTTGTAATGACTGGAAAGATTACAGAAAAACAGAGATGCAACAAAGACAGCAAGAAAAGAGTATTGACAGCTTTTCAATCATATCACGGAAGAACATGAACACAAGCAGTGATACATTCTATTGGCGAACGCTAGCTGTCCACAATCAAACTCGCCCACTGTTTCTTGCAAGACACTTGATAAAGATGATGATGACGATGATGATGATGACAACTCTAAAAACATCGCAAAGAATCTCCCGCGAATCCACATCGCCACCAAAGTCCTCACAGCAATGGCGGCATCATTTGATTCAAGATTCATTTTCACCATTCAGAGTCAAGTATGCTTGCGGTTTCCCCCAACACAATCATGACATCTTTATCTCTGCTGGCCCAGTGAAGACAGACACGTCATCGCCAAGTGATACCGCGCAATGACACACAGCAAAAGTACTTCTAGGTTGGGCGGAAAACGTCCGCTATTTAAAACTAATCTGTGGCTTCTGACAAAAGTTATACCTCTTCAATGGCGGCTGTTGGCGTATTTGTTTATCAGCGCTTCGGAATGTGGTTCAAGTTACTGTCGGCAAGACCCTATTCTGACTTAGATGAGATGCGTTGGCGAAGTTGATAAGTAACTGCGGCGATAATGTCATGCAACCAGTTGGATAAAAGGTCGACGCCTGGGTTCGTAGGCGGATAGGTAAAGGACAATCTGACCACCTACTGCTGGGTGTGTTGACTCGACTGCAAAGTGTGATGGCCCAGTCATACCATAGACCAGTGTGTGTGTGTGTGTGTGTGTGTGTGTGTGTGTGTGTGTGAGTGCATGAGTGGGTGTGTGTGAGTGTGCATGAGTGTATGTGTGAGAGTGTGTGTGCATGAGTGTGTGTTGGTGTGTGTGGGCGTAGTGTGTGTGTGACTGTGTGTGAGTGTATGTGTGAGAGTGTGTGTGTGTGTATTTGTTTTGTGTGTTAGTGTGTGTTGGTGAGAGTGTGTGAGTGTGTGAGTGTGATATTGTGTGTGTGAGTGTGTGTATATATTGGTGTGAGTGTGTGCGTGAGTGAGTGGGTATGATAGTGTGTGTGTATTGATGTGAGTGTGTGTGCGTGAGTGAGTGGGTGTGATAGAGTGTGTGTGTGTGGGTGTGATATTGTGTGTGAGTGTGTGTGTGGGTATTGGTGTGAGTGTATGTGCGTGAGTGAGTGGGTGTGATAGTGTGTGTGTGAGTATGTGTGGTGGTGTGTGAGTGCGAGTGTGTTAGTGTGTGTGTATGTGTGTTTGGTGTGTGTGTTTTGGTGTGTGTGTGTGTGTGTGTGTGTGTGTGCGTGCGTGTTACTGGACGTCATGTCTGCTCATGAGACCAGAAACACCGCTGTAGAAACGTGTACTACACTCTAGTGTGTTGTAACGTGATGTCCTGCAGGGATAGGTACCAGTACCCCCCCCCCCCTTTTTACACAACTGCAGATCACTGGACATATGGTGTGAGACTCATATCTTGACAGATCACTCGACATTCGGTGGGTGCTGTCTTCGATATGAAGCCGATCGCCTTCATTTCCCAAGACATTAACTGGTACTTATGTCAGGCTGGGTCGAGCTGGGAACCCACATCGAGTTAACAAATCCGCCCTGATGCCCATGCGAGCCCGTGACAAGCGTCTAGCCACTATGCTACAGCGATTCTAATGATGGATGCACTGGTGGATTTTCGCTGTCTTCCGCTGATTCCTGTACTCTTAAATTTAGACTTTAAAAATCTCTAATCCTGTCAGAGCAACTAAGGGAATTTCACACTCTTTCATCGTGCTTTGAAAACGTCAGTATATATTGTATATACATTTATTCTTCCTCTTCGTTTTCTTTTTCTTGTTGTTGTTGTAGTTCTTCTTCTTCTTCTTCTTCTTCTTCTTCTTCTTCTTCTTCTTCTTCTTCTTCTTCTTCTTCTTCTTCTTCTTCTTCTTCTTCTTCTTGTGCTGCTGCCTTTTATTCTTCGTTGGGACATGCAATGCCAAATTTTAATTAGTTGCATATCCCTTACATGATGTCGCAATCAACCCCACCATTTGTTGGCTGTTTGTGATTTACAACGCTAGTTTACGTTCAGTAGTTTGTCATTGCTTTCTGAACGACCGACGCTCAAACCATTTTTAAAAATCAACCAAAGTTGTCTGCTTCGAAATTGTCTGCAGCTGATTTCCAACTCGGAAATGCGAATCGTGTTCGTTACTGCTTCGTCACAGAAATGGCACATTACTGAAGGTAAAAATGCCAAGAACATCAACTTAGTGTTGGGTTTGGTTACAACGTCCTGCAAAGAACATATTTTTATTTTAAAAATGTGTTTTTGGTCTTCCGCTATTTGGTTTGCTCTATGGGTTCCGAGACAAGAGAGTGTGTAGTTATACTACCCCCAGGTTTATGGGATTTTATGGCTGTCTTAACTGATTAAATGTCATGGGATGATTAATCGTCTTATGCGACTTTTTCTTATCTGCCATGGACTTATATACAGTATTTTCTTATACAACCCCCTTTAATTTGTTATATAATATACCTACTATATTAACAAATTTTCGGTCACACTGTGATTAACTGTAACTGTGACACACCCCTCAATTCTATTTTCCGCCTCCCATTTTATGTTTGGTCCAAAGCTACGGTTTGTTTGGCACTGACTCTGTTAAAAAGGTGTGACGCTCTCCTCTTGCAATCGGAACAAAGAAGGAAGAAGTTACAGAATCAACGAGCTTATACAACAACAAATTCCTCAGAGAAGTTGACTGATTCAGGATTGAAGGATAAATATATCGCCAGATGTGACTTCCATTTGGACAGAAGTACTGCCATAGGGCGGTTGGTGTGCACATCCAACCTATGGCCTATCTACTGTTGGGTCAGTGGCAAAATTTGGAATGGTTATTTTCTTGGTTTTCCTTGGGATGCCAAGGTTTGGGACGTTTCTTTTCTTGGTTTCTGTGCTTTAGGATAACTTCACACGCCCTGGACGGCAATATCACCTTGACGCGCCACCACTGTATTATTTCAGTGGTGCTTCGTTTATATCTCTAGAGATGCTTAATCTTGATCTTGTAGACATCTCTCATTCTACTTCTGATGGCCGTTGAGCCTTTCCATCTTGTACAGTCTATAATCGTTAACTACTTAGACCGAACTCAACGTAGATTGCATAACATGACACTGGTATAGTTTTTCACATTCTATTTTACTAATACTATACACTTGGCACTGTCGATAGCACAATCATTTGTTCCACAAAAGATTCACGAATATACACAACATACACGCCTAAACATTGATTATTCTGAAAGAGCTGCATAGTGTTTGTCATGCTCTATTAACTCAGAATTAGGTCCGACACTGACCATAGCTCTAGTCCAACTGATCAAGGTGACGTTTTGTCCTCGCACAAAACGTCCAGACTGCTTTTCACGTTTTTGTGACCAATGCCGTGGACGGTTACTTCACACGGTCTCTTCATGCAGACCGCGGTTATTACACATTCATGCTATGTTCCAGGCCTGTATCAACTGGGCCATGGGCAAGTACGATATATCGCCATACTAGGGTCGTCGTGTTATTTGTTTTGTTTCGCAGTATCTTCCACAATTTTATTGCTCAGTGTACGGAAATTTACATGACAATACTTGTTGATTTGATTGTGTACCATGCTTGGTTCAAGCCTACTTTTTGGTTGGCGCTGAATCAGTTAAACAGAAGCCTTCATTAGTCGCCTCTCTTACGACATGCTTTATAAGGTGTAGTGTTACTATTCTTTGCGTATCATGTCCGTTCCGATAACACATGGACATGCAACAACTACCGGGTATTTGAAAAGTCTCACTACACTTTGTAGAACACATTTGAAAATATTAAGTAAATGATGTCATGAAAAATGTGCTCCACAGTTCATCGCGAAGCAATATGCAGCGAATGGCTGAGGTCTGCTAGAGTAATTCTTTGCACTCCAAACAGAACAGAGTTATCAACGAAAGAAAAAAAATTGTCAAATTTGTTCTACATACAAAGTGTAGTGAGACTTTACAAACACCCTGTAGTGTAGTAGTAGACAGATATGGTCATGAGTAGAGATGATCGCCAACGCCAGTCGGTAATGCACCCGATAAAGCGTTTTCTGGTTTTCTTCACAGCAGGAAACAACTCTCTTCCGGAGTACTTTAAACGTTTTCTTTTCTGTGATTAGCGATCCACAAGTATCCATCTCGGGTGGGTCCTAAGCCGAGGCAGGATATTTTGGTTTGGTTTTTCGCTTCTTTATCATCAGAGTTGCAGTTTTGTATCAACCACTTCACTGATAGCTGGACCAGGCAGAGTTCTTACAAAAGTTCAACAACGGACACTACAGAACTCGTTCAAGAGGGAAATAAGGAAACAATGAATCTCTAATCTCAGCTACAGCTGCTGAGTGGCAGAAAAAATTACGAAAAATCGCAAGTGGAGAGTAAAAAATAGGAAAATGGAAAAACATAGACTTTGGCCAGTGTGTAAGGAGGGCAGTTGTGTGTTAGCGAACGTTCGTGTGTGCTGGCACGTACATGTTTAAAGTTTCTCAACCAGGAGCTGATAACACAAGGAATATCAAGTATTATTCTAACGGATAAAACCTCGGGATTTCCGTATCGCACACGCTGTCGGCATGTGTCGGTGGCTGGTGTATATACAGGGTGTCCAGGAAATTTGGGCATTAGCGGCCTGATGTGAAGTACTTTTGTATTTCGTTTGCTTTGAATACGATACTAATTCCCGCTGGATTGATTTTTGCACGTGCGCTAGCTTCCCCATTTAAAAAAAAAAAATTATTGCATGTCCTTCACAGGACGTAGCAGTCAACCCCAGTATTTTGGCTGTTCGTGATCCCTGGGCAAGTTGTACATTCAGTAGTATGTCATCGCTTTCTGAACGACCGGTACCTATACCTTTTTCGAAAAAAACCACTACCGTTGTGTTTCGAACCCGGGTATACGGGATTAAGAATCGCGTTCGTAACCCCTTCGATCCTTTACAGAACGTCTCAGTCAACCCAAGTGTGTTTTGGCTGTTTCTGATTTCTTGACAAGTTTACGTTCAGTAGTTTGCCATTGCTTCCCAAACGACCACCACTCACACCATTCGTATGGAAACCAACGCAAGGCTGTCTGCTTCCAAATAGCCCGCAGCTGTGTTTCGAACGCGGTATGCGGGAATGCGAATTTCATTCGTAACCCCACAGAGCCGGCTGTACTTAGGGCACCTGTTACAGGATACACGAAGGACAAACAAGTAAAGCGTAAAAAACACTTTTTACACACCTGGAGTAAATTGGACATATGGTGTTGAGGAGCGGCTGGCCGAGTGGCTAGAACGCCGGACTCTCCTTCGGGAGAGGGTTCGATCCCTCGGTCAGGTGTGGGATTTTTTTCTGTCGGGGGCAAAAAGACATCCTAGCACTAGCCATGCGGCCTTTATTCCTCAGGCTCAAAGACCCCTCTGAAATACACCGCAAGGTACTCTATTGGCAGTAAATGACAGTTTTGACAGGTGACCGTATATTTCGAATACAACAATCGGCACTCGAGGGGCAATTTGGTCAATATCACACCAGTAGCATTAACTTCAGAAAGACATTTCCTTGTATCAATTTTAGACCGGATCGGCTTGGTAATCCATGTCAATTTTACAAATTTCCTTCCATATTAATTCGAACTTATGACCACCCCGTCGGCAGGCAAGGATTCAAGCCACTTCACTACCTCGCCTACCACGTGTACAACAAAGGTAATAATAACTCTATGTCGTGTACAATGATTGAGTTGTGAAGTAAAACACGCTTGGTATAGAAATCATGATTCCCTACAAGCCATCAGAAAAAACAGGCATAACACCAACTGCTCAAAATACGGGAATTATAACAGATTGCCGCCCGCTCTTTAACTTCCTTACGCTGATGGCGGGGCAGTGGGTACATTCTCTGCATCGGTAAGTTGGACTGTAACGATGACTGTTTGTCCAGAAATCAATGACAATTTTGTGAAAGCAAAATTGCCTCGACAGTCAACTTATGTTTGATCCCAGCATCCTGCAAAGAACTGCAAGAATTTGCATTTCCCGTTCACGTATGTTAGCACCCTATCCACTACTACACTACACCTCAATAAGATTATAGGGTTTAACGAGTTTAAAAGGCAAAAGGCTCTACTTCATTATCTTATACGGCTATGTCCACCCTCCCTCCCATGGAGGCCTGCCGAAAGCAAGGCACAAAGCACGAACTCCGTAGCTCCAGCGACGACCCCCAGAAGTTTCAAAGAAAATTGCACCCGTGAACCGAACGAGCCGGAATCGAAACCACAACCTTCGGAACGGCGTAACTACTTGGCCACGGATACTCCCAATAAGATTGTAGGACACCCTGAGCGAACCAAGGCTGAAGTATTTCTGTACTTCGTCCCCAGGTTGTCTTCTGGTGAACTTATGGTAGATAACGGCTCAAAGAAGCCTGTATTTTTGTTGCGTGTATCCTTCCGCCGCAAGGGAGATTTGATTAGTCAGAATGCATTTTTGTGTGCAAGTGTTTTCGGGTGCAAAAGTCGAGAGGGCTTTTGAGTACAGGTGTGTTAAGTTAGGGGCCGGTGTGTTTGTAGTGTCGTGTTGTTAAAACAGCTGTTTAGAGTATTATTGCGGGCGGTTATAACAGCTGTTTAATTGAGTTTAGTTGGATGTTGATAAAATAGCTTTTTCCAGCATAGCTGTGTGCTGTTAAATCAGTTTTAATTGGAGTTTAGTTGGGTATTGTTAAAACAGTTGTTTATCTAGAGTTTAGTTGGGTGTTGATACTAACAGCTGTTTCGAGCATAGGTTGTGTGCTGTTAACACAGCTGTTTAACTTGGAGTTGAGTTTGGTATTGTTAAAACAGCTGTTTAATTAGAGTTTATTTGGGTGATTGTTAAAACAGCTGTTTCGAGTATAGTTTTGTGATGTTAAAACAGGTTGTTTAATTGGAGTATTAGTTGCGTGTCGTTAAAACAGCTGTTTAATTAGGTTATATGGTTGCGTCACGTTAAAAGAGCTGGTTAGCTTGGATATGTACTTGTGTGTAGTTAAAACAGCTGTTTAGTTAGGTGTACAGTTGTGTGTCGTTAAAACAGTTATTTTGTTAGAATATTCTTCTATGTCGTGGAAACAACTGTTAAATGAAGGTGTATTTGCTTGTCGTTTTATAGAGGGAACATATGTTAGGGAACTTGTCTTTAGTTAGGGGATAATGCCGTTGGCTAACGGCTTGCGAACGCGGTTTGTGAGCCCGTATACCTGTGTTCGAAACACAGCGGTGCTGGTTTTTTTCGAAAAAGGTATAGGGGCCGGTCGTTCAGAAAGCAATGGCAAAATACTGAACGTAAAATTTGACCAGGACTCACGAACAACGAAAATGCTGGGGTTGACTGCTACATTCTGTGAAGGACATGCAACTTAATTTTTTTTAATGCCGGCTGAAAGAGCATATATGTTTCGTTAGGGAATATATGTTTACTTCGGGAATATACGTTTCCTTGAGGAATAATTGTTATTACTTAAGGAATAAATGTGCGTACTTAGGGAATGAAAAACAAAACTTGTTGCAGAAGGACAGACTTGCACGCCACAATTATTCAATAAGGTAATTAACACATTCAGTGCGAAACAAACAGTAAGTTTAGGCCACACAAGTACACAATCAAATGATCGAGTATTATCATGCAAATTTCCATTCACTGAGCATTGAAACTGCGGAAGATACCACGAAACAAAGCAAATTAATGACGACCTAATGTAGCGATATATCGTCCTTCTGTTCAAACAGGAGGTCACATTTGGCGATATATTATCCTTCGGCTCTGAATCAGTTAGGAGGTCTACGTGGCCAAGCGGTTTAACTCGCTTGTGCCTAAACTTCCGGAGATTTGACGGCGGGGTAGTGGGATAGTTTCCTACACCGGTCAGTTGAACTTCTACGTTCAGTTCTCGTTCAAACAGCAACGACAAACTACTGAACCTATACCGTATCTATAAAATCAACCTTGTATGGTTCCTGCAAAGGAACTTAATTAGTAAACACAATACATTTCATAAGCGCGCACGTAAACGCATTATACGTTTACATTTCGCATCATCATCATCATCATCATCATCATCATCATCATCATCATCATCATCATCATCATCATCACCACAACCACCACCACCATCATCATCATGTGCCATGCCGATAAGCGCAGGCAGTCATGTTTAGCCATCTCTCGCGATCACCAGAGTTGTGGATCAGTTCCGTGTCCTGGTCTCAACCATAACACGTGGCCAAGCCATCCAGGTATTTACTTCTATGCCTTTCTTTTGTTCTCTTCCCCTCAATCTTGCCAGTTGTCACCAAGTTCTCCAATTTATTTCTTCTCATAACGTGTCCAAAAAACGTGTGACTGTCTACGTCTAATTTCTCTAATCAGTTTACGGTTTTCATTTGCATCTTGTAGGACTTTTTCATTGGTTTTTCATTCTGTCCGTGATATTCTTTGCGGTTTCCTCAGAAACCACATTTCCACTACCATTAATATGTTTTTTTTTTTCCAGCTTGTCTGCTCATTGTCCATGCTTCACATCCATTCAAAAGTTCAAGTTATATGTAGCATCTCAACATATTCTCATGATTGCATAATTTGATTTATAATAAACTTATTTTCAAACCTGCAACCCCACTAAAATTCTTACATACTTTATGTTCTGCTTTACCATTGTTGTATGTACAGGTTAAGATGCATATAAGTCAACTATCATCTACCTCGCACAAAGCCATAAAATCCAGTTATAAAACTTAAACAATGTACTTAACAAGTACATATGGACAACAATATGCGAGATATACCCAGCAGACACCAGACGGTGCAAGCCACCCTAAAACTTAAGAAAATACTCCCACTCAAGCCGCTATAAGTATTGAACAAATTACGTGAAAATAGAAGCAGTTTTATGCCCTCTTCAACTCGTATGACACCAATCAAGTTGTAAAAACTTGCACTTTATTTTAGTGATTTCATCAGGGAGTTGGTACTTCGATGTGTTACTTGTATATTCTGTTTTCCTGTCCTATTCTTGTTTTTCTCTTCGTCCTTTAACACTCTAAGTTGTAAAAAAAAGAGTTCTCTTGTGTTATCTATTAATACTAATGGAATCTCGACAAATATACATGAAGACGCCGAACAAATAGATTGCACGATTGCTAGCCTGTCATATTTCGCTGCATCTTGTCAGATACATAATGCAGAATTCACACTAACATAAACTAAAGTGATAAGATCAATCCTTCAAGCAGAAGAATACAACACACATATTCACACAGTCATCTGAATTGTCTACCATGGTAATTTTAAACTGACTATCATGTCCTTTTTGTTCGCACAAAGTTGGCTATGTTATTGAATGGCTATGGGCTCCGCCAGCTTTAATATGCGTCCATTTTGAATGTTAAAAATACAGATAATGGAAATGAAGGAAAAGAAAAGTCGGTGACAAGGCGAACTCTTTCTCAGTTTAATCACCGTTTATTATATTATTGCATGTTTATTAATAACTCATTTTACAGAATTTCGATTTACGGCGTTCCGTTAGATTAGAATGGCTTATAACATTTAATTCAGATAATTGTGGTCACACAATTTGTTTTTAAAAATTGCGTGTCCTTTGACGACCCTATGTCGCCAGCAGCAAGAGCATACAACATGGACATGGAAACATCAAAAGGCAGAGGAAGGCCACGAGGAAGCTGGATCGACGGAGTCACCAAGGCTCTAATAACCTACAACGTCTCAGCATACCAATCTCCTCCCCAAGGCTCTAATAACCTACAACGTCTCAGTATACCAATCTCCTCCCCAAGGCTCTAATAACCTACAATGTCTCAGCATACCAATCGCCAAGGCTTCAATAACCTACAACGTCTCAGCATACCAATCTCCAAGGCTCTAATAACCTACAACGTCTCAGCATACCAATCTCCAAGACTCTAATAACCTACAACGTCTCAGCATACCAATCTCCAAGGCTCTAATCATCTACAACGTCTCAGCATACCACTCTCCAAGGTTCTAATAACCTACAACGTCTCAGCATACCACTCTCCAAGGCTCCAATAACCTACAAATCTCAGCATACCAATCTACCTAGTCTGCAATGCCTAACGGCTAAAGACAATCAAGGACAAAAGAAAGAAAATGTCCTGTGCAGGACATTGTGATCAACCCCAGGATGTTTGCATCGTCATCATCATCAAGGTAAATTTACGTTCAATAGTTTGCCATTACCAAAGACCGAAATCTGTGGAAAGTCATGAACGCCTATGCCAGTGGGCTTCTAGCTTAATGATGATGATAAGTTTGCCATTGCTTTCTGAACTACACGTCAACTTTTACGTCGAACTGACCAGTGTAGCGGATGAATCCCTTACGCCGCCTATGAGAGCACCGGCAATTTAAGCGCTACTATGATTATTAAAAACACACACCTATATGGTATTCACATAAGAAACTAGAAACAAATGTAAATATCACAGTTAGTTATTTGCATATCCTTTTCCAGGACGTCATAGTAACCCCAGCATTTTTGACTTTTTGTGATATTTTGGTAAGTTTACGTTCAGTAGTTTGCTATTGCTTTCTGAACGTGAGGCACTCATATCATTTTATAAAAACCAACGCAAGGCTGTCTGCTGCCAAATCGCTCGCAGCTGTCTTTCGAACGCGGTACTTCGCCACATAACCGGCAAATATATCAGTACAGGCTTGATAATTCGAAAAGAGGATTATCAAAGTACACTTATTCCTTCCGAAAGACACGCATCTTTGCATTTAAATAAGGAGTTCGCATTCCGTGACAAAGTGGATTGTATTTTTTATATTCCTAGAGGGACAATCGACAATGGAAAGACGACAGAGAAATATATTAGAAGAATTTCATATAGAAACGAAATTCGTAATTCCGCATAAGGCGTTTGAAATGCAGTTGCGGGCGACTTGGAAGCACACCGCCGTGCACTGGTTTTCACAACGTTGAGTGGCCGGCTTTCAAAGCTAAAGCGAAGCCTCTTAGAGAAAGCTCTTCTCATGGATCTGCCGTGGCGAAGCGTCCAGAGCGCTTACCTTCCGGCCGGTTGGTAACTTGTTTGAACCCACATCTATTCTTCCATCCATCATGTACCATGTCCAAAAGTGGGCGGGCATGTTTTGCCATCTCACTCGATTTCTAGAGCATGGACATTCAGTGTTCTTCTCTCGACCATACCGGGTGGGCCAAACCTCCAGGTATTTACTTCTCTGTTTTTCCCCCCCATCTTGCCAGTGGGCACCCAATTCTCCAATCATTTTTTTCTCTAACAGTCCAAACAATTTGACTTCTACATCTAATTTCTCTAATCAGTTTTCGGTTTTTTATTTGTTTATTGGAGGAGTTTGGGATTGGTTTTTTTTGTCTGTCCACGGTTTTTCTTTGCATTTTCCTCAGAAAAAACACTTCCCAAGCCATCTGATGATTTTCAGCTTGAGTGCTCTTTTCCCGCACACATTCATACAAAAAAATCGGTTCTATGTAGCACTCCAACACTCTTTTTTTTGTTGCAGTTTTCATCTTTTTTTTGGTCAGTGTGTTTTTCATCTTTCAAAAGGCAACCTTCGCCGGGAGTTTGCTCTAATCTCTTATGCTCCCCACCAGAAAGTTACAATAGTTCCGAGATAATTGTACCAAATTTACTTTTTAAGGCATTCCCCTTTACTGTATATTAAAAAAAAAAAAAAGGCCACCAGGCCAAAATGGGGACTCGGAAATTTTATGGGGAACAAAAGGGCGGGTGATATTAACCCAAATATCGAGTGCGATGTTTTATAGAAATATGAGACTAGCACCATATACTGATTACACAAAAGACGCTTCATCTTCTTTTCCTTTACTTTCTACAGTTAAAAACAGCGTTAAAAAAAATGGAAGTACAAAACCTACAGAAGAAAAAGCAGTGCTTTTTTTTAGTGAAAAAAAAAATGAAAATTTTTTTACCCCCAAAAAAAAAAAACCCGGTGGGGGGT
>JACEFZ010004395.1:142500-148233 GCA_014155875.1 Cepaea nemoralis | reverse complement strand
GAATTTTTTTATTAATTTCCGAATTTTATTTTGAATTCCTACAGATGCAGCTAAATATGCCAGGCAATAAATCGTGCAATCTATTATTTTTTATTTCTATTATTAACATTATACTATCATTATACTATATCATTATACATTATAAAATCATTATACTAATTGTTCTATGTTGATCACATTCCAAGGTTCCTGATTTCTTTGGATTGCAATAAATACAGAGTTACATAATTCAGGAGGTATATCTCCAGTATCATATAATGTGTTCAGCAGTCTGGTGACTTGCTCTAGTCCAAATTCTTCTAAAGCTTTAATCATTTCTGTTGTGATGTTATCTGCACCGGGGGCCTTGTCAGCTTTCATATGCTTAAGAACATTTCACACCTCCATCTCTAAAATTGGCGGTCCTTCATTATTAAATCTAATATCATACTGTTCGTCTCTGTTATCATCATAAAGGTGTTTCACATAATCTGTCCATACATGTAGAATCTGGTCTTTTTCTTTTATGATTTTGCCATCTTCAGTTTTTAGACACCCTGTTGATGTACTTGTTCTTTTATTAGTAAGTTCCTGAATTCTTTTGTGCACTAATTTGGTATTTTGATTGTTGTGTTGGTTTTCAATTTCTAAGCATTTTTCCTCAAGCCATGCTTCTTTTGCCTCCTTACATAATGTTCTGACTTGTCTGTGAATTTCTTCATATCTTACAGAATTAGTTTTGTTGAGTCTTCTTGTTTCCATGAGGTGTAAAATTTCTTCAGTCATCCATTTCTTACGACCCACCTTCTATAATTTTGGAATAGTTGTTTCTGTAGCCACATTGATTGAATTCTTCAACGTTTCCCATTGATCATCCACATCCTGGAATAGGATCTCTAGATCAGACAAAATTTCAAATCTGTTCTGTACTTCTATGTTGAATTTGTTTTGTATTTCCTTGTCATTACTCAATGTACACAAATCATATTTAGTATTTCCTGTTATATACTTGACTTTCATCAACTTTATCCTCAATGTTCCTGTGAGTAATCTGTGGTCACTATAACAATCAGCACTTGGAACTGTTTTTGCTATTGTTAATGCGTTTCTAAATCTTCTGCTAATCAGAATGTAGTCAATCTGGTTTCTAATCCTGCTATCAGGACTCCTCCATGTCCGTAATCTTCTAGGGTGTTGCTTGAACCAGGTGTTACCTACAATCATTTCCTGTTCTTTTGCCCACTCTACGAGTCTGTATCCTCTTTCATTTCTCTCTCATAAACCATAGTTTCCTACTGTGTATCTATCCCCTTGATTTCCTACTTTTGCATTGAAGTCCCCTATTAAGATGTTTATTTCTGAATTTTTACATTTCTTTAAGGCAGACTCTATGTCATTATAAAATTCTTCTACACTATCTTCACTGGATTCACCTGTTGGGGCATATACTTGAATAATATTTATGCTAAAAGGTCTGCCACTTAATTTAACTAGTAGAATTCTGTCCTACGCAGCCCAATATCCTTGAATACATTTTGATGTTTTCCGGTACAAAATAATTGCCACTCCCATATGACGATCTTCACCTCCAGAATAAATAATCTTGAAATCTTCTTCTATCTTGATGCCTGCTCCTGTCCATCTCGTTTGGCACATACCTAAAATATTAATTTTTTCCCTTTAAATTTCTTGTTTTATGTTCTCTAATTTTTCGTTGTCGTTTAACGTCCTAACGTTCCAAGTTGCTAATTTTAACGTCTCTGTCCTTGTCTTGCGATGATCAGTCTTTAAGCGAATCATGATATACTAGGCACTTTTAAAGAGGTAGTTTGCCGTTGCTTTCCTCTATGGCAGTGACCTTACTGGTCGGAGACCGCAGCCATTGACTCAAGAAGAGTTCCTCTGCCTGCCGTCGTGAAGCTCGAGGCCATGACCCACAAATATCTGTCGGCTGCCCTCAAAATTTCATCCACCACCTGCCTTCCGTGGCTTCTTTTGAAAACTTCCAATAAAAGGAACACAAAATAACATCACATAATCCACAGGAAAACACTATTTAAAGGAAAATCCATAGGAAATCACGCGAAATACGATAGAAAACACTATATTGCGTCCCTCCGAAAAGTAACGCGTCATTTTGTCGCCATTCTGCGCAAGTAACAAATATTTTTTTTTTTTTCTTATCACATTACTACCATTGCTGGTCGGTACCATATGTTTTTTCCCCCCAGGTTGAGGAATAAATAATGTTTGCCCAAGCTGTCGTAACGCAGAGACAGGCCGGGAATTATTATTTTTAAACTAGAAGATCTAACACACGCCCCAAGGTGTGTCAGGGAGACATCTTTACCACCTGGTGTTAATGACTGCTTGTCATTGAGAAGTAACTGTTTATAACGCATTTATCACTTATGCTAGCTGACGTGTGTGTAATCACATGTCATATCGATCACTGACGCTAGCTAACGTGTGTGTAATCACATGTCACATCGATCACTGACGCTAGCTGTCGTGTGTGTAATCACGTCACATTTATCACTGACGCTAGCTGACGTGTGTGTAATCACATGTCACATCGATCACTGACGCTAGCTGACGTGTGTGTAATCACGTCACATTTATCACTGACGCTAGATGACGTGTGTGTTATCACATGTCACATTTATCACTGACGCTAGCTGACGTGCGTGTAATCACGACACATTTCTCGCTGACGCTAGCTGACGTGTGTGTAATCACATGTCACATCGAACACTGACGCTAGCTAACGTGTGTGTAATCACGACACATTTCTCACTGACGCTAGCTGACGTGTGTGTAATCACGTCACATTTCTCACTGACGCTAACTGACGTGTGTGTAATCACATGTCACAGGTGGTAGCAGCTGTGGCTGAGAGGTTATGTCTCAGGCATAGAAGCTACAGGGTACCATCTCATCACACGACCATGAATGTTTCCAAGAACCATTGGTACCTACCGGTTAGCGGTGTAGGGGTATCCCCTATCAAAGGAGATGTAAGACGCCTCCTTTCCTCCGTTAGTCTACGGGACACCCTTGGGCAAGGTGGAGTACCCGTTTAGCCCCCCGATCAGGGTTACGTGAAGCCATGGAAGCAGGTGGTGGATGGAGTGTGAGAGCAGCCGACAGATTGTTGTTGGTTATGGTCTTGCACTCTGCGGCGATAGGCAGATGATCTCATCAGTAGAGACAATGGCTATGGCCACCGACTAGTACAGTCACTGCCCAGAAGGAAAGCAACGGCAAACTACCTTCTGCAAAACTTGCCAAGAAACCATAACAACCATGAAAGAAAACATAATAAGAAAGAGATCTGGTGGCGAGACCACCAGGCCAGGCAGATCAGATAACACTGGGGAAGAGTGTGACGCAGGGACCAGTACTAGTAATCGTGATGACGGAGTTAATCCTGACTGTGTTACCAAGGAAATCCCCTGTGTCAGACTAAGAAACAGAGTGACAATGGCAACGTGGAATGTGAGAAGTTTGTATGAGGAAAAGCTTAAAGTAGTGTGTGATGAGATTGAGAGGTTAAACATTCAAATTTTAGGAATTAGTGAACATCGCTGGAGCGGCAAGGGACATTTTACAACTGAAAATGGAAGTATTTTCATTTATTCTGGTAGAGATGTCGGAGGCCAGAGTGGAGTGGCATTTTGTTTAGATAAGACAACTGCAAAAGCTTTAATGGGATATAATCCAGTTAGTGATAGAATCCTCACTATTAGACTTAAAGGCCGTCCAAAAAACACAACTCTCATACAGATATATGCACCTACTTCAACAGCAGAGGAGGACGAAATTGAAGATTTTTACAACACACTACAAGACACATTAAATAAGATTGGTCATAATGATATAGCAATAATAATGGGAGATTTTAATGCAAAAGTAGGTGCAGGAAGAGCTGAAAATGAGAGACACGTTTTATGAAAATTTGGATTAGGAAATAGAAATGATGCAGGTGACAAATTAATTGAATTTTGCACAGAAAATGAGTTAACGATAGCCAACACACTTTTTAAACAACATCCAAGAAGACTCTTCACATGGAAGTCTCCAGACAGTTTTACCAAAAATCAGATAGATTATATTTTAATACAAAGAAGATGGAGATCAAGCATAACATCTGCAAAAACCCTACGAAGTGCAGACTGTGATACAGATCATCAGTTATTAGAAGCAGATCTGAAATTAAAACTCAAAAAGCTTACCCGAGGACCAAGGCCACTTCGTTTTGATCTCACAAAAATACCAGACGCATACAACATAGAAGTTAGGAATCGCTTTGGGGTCTTGATGTCTGTACAAGAAGAAATGACACCTGATGAACTGGCAGTACAAGCTAGAGATATCTTGATAACTGCAGCCAAAGATTTCATTCCGACCAAGAAAAAGCAACTTAAGCCATGGATTACATCAGACACGTTAGAATTAATAAAACAACGAAGGGAGCTGAAACAGAAAGGAGATGAATCCGATAGCAGGATGAAGTATAAATCTTTAACTCGAGAAATAAGAAAGAACACAAGAAAGGACAAAAATCAATATATACAAGATTGCTGTACCAGAATAGAGCAATATCATAAGGACTGGAAGAGATTATGAAATGTTCAAAGAAATGAAGTTATTGACAAGAAATGTTCAACCTCAATTGAATGTTATCTGTGACAAGATGGGAAATACCTTAACAGAATCTAGACAAATTCTAGAAAGATGGCAGGAGTACTGCAGTGGAATGTATGATATGAGTGACAGTGAGGATATGAATGAGATACATGAGCCAATGACAGCAGAGACAGAACCTGAACCCTCATTAGATGAAATTGCTTGGGCTATAAGGAACCTGAAGAATGGTAAATCACCTGGATGTGATGAGATACCAGCTGAACTAATTAAAGCAGGAGGAGAAGAAAGCATACACATATATCATGCATTATGTACAAAGATTTGGAAATATGGTATATGGCCAAAAGATTGGAAGAGAACTATCTTCATTCCAATACCAAAAAAGGGCAACCTGAAATTATGCACCAACTATAGAACTGTTGCCCTGATCAGTCATGCAAGTAAAATTCTACTAAAAGTCATAATGCGAAGACTTAGTAAGAAAATGGAAGAAGAGATTAACGTGGTTCAAGCTGGATTTAGACAAGGAAGAGGAACAAGAGATCACATATTCAACATGCGTTTAATAATAGAGAAGTGCAGAGAATTTAATGTAAACCTATTCTCATGTTTTGTGGATTATTCAAAGGCATTTGACTGTGTACAGCATCAGAAACTTTGGGAAATCATGAGGAATATGGGCTTTCCATCACATGTAGTACATCTCATAAAAATGCTATATCTAGACCAACAAGCAGCAGTTAGAATAGATGGCGAGACATCAGATTGGTTTGACATCAAGCAAGGAGTCCGTCAGGGCTGCGTGCTGTCACCCTATTTGTTTAACCTGTACGCCGAAAATATAATGAGAAATGTAAGAGATGATATAAACAGGGAGCCATATGATGCCCTAAATATCGGCGGTCATGACATACCAGAGATTCGATATGCTGATGATACAGTATTACTATCCACAACACAGAATGGCATAGAAAACCTAATAGCCTCAACACAATTGAATAGTGAAAATCACAACTTATATCTTAACATAGCAAAAACTAAGATAATGCATACAGATAAAACTACTATGGAGAAAGAAATATACATTAATGAGAGAAAATTGGA
>JACEFZ010004395.1:0-132500 GCA_014155875.1 Cepaea nemoralis | reverse complement strand
TAGTAGCAGCGGCAGCAGCAGCCGCAACAGTAGTAGTAGTAGTAACAACAGCAACAGTAGTAGTAGTAGTAGTAGTAGTAGTAGTAGTAGTAGTAGTAGTAGTAGTAGTAGTAGTAGTAGTAGTAGTAGTAGTAGTAGTAGTAGTAGTAGTAGTAGTAGTAGTAGCAAAAGCAGTTGTAGTAGCAACAGCAACAGCAACAGTAGTACTAACAACAATTGCCCGCTATCAGAACCCGGAAGGTAAAATACTTGTCCTGGTTTAGGTGGGTGTAGACCCGAAGCCCAGACTATATATATATTCTGACAATGGCAGATTGAATGGACATCCATCGTGTCTGGCTTAATTGAACAACCTTCAGCGGATTTTGTCCATCATTTATTGAAGCAAAAATCTCTTTGTACTTTGCTTGACGAAGACTTGAGTGAGAAAAACCAGTTATATGTTTCTCTAATCATGAACTCTATGTTCCTGGGCAGACAAGCAGCTGCAGCCTGTGGCACTGCGAGCTGAAGGGAATGACATACACACTTAACTAGTACCAGATGAGGATCTTCGGATTTTAATGTTGTATATACTCCATTGTTTACACCTGTCATGACAGATGCATTGTCAGTGCCGAGTGCAACAAGTCTTTGCAACTCAAACCCATTCTTTTTAAAACAATCTTTTAACGCATTGCGTATTGCCTGCACGTGTCACTCACTTCAACTAAATAGTATTAAAGGGAGTTAAATTACGTGAATATTGGGCATTAATGTACTAAGACTGTTTTACAACCTGGCTTACAGTTCAAATTCGGCTTTTTAGTGTTTCCAAATTGATTTTAAAGTAATGTTTACCCACCTCAAAAAAGCACCCAAAAATTGTGAAGCACCAAATTCGCGCGGCCGCGCTAAATGCAAACTTTTGACACTAAATGACTTGAAAAAGCACTAAATTTAGTGCGAAAAACGTCAACATTGCAACACTGGTCGCAGTGCGAATGCTTTTGTGTTTTGTTTTGTTAGATTTTTTTTTATGTACAAGGTCAAGGCATACTAAATCAGCGTACATCACTTCCGTTTTAATGATTAAACATCATTTTTTTTAAAACTTCTATTCAAAGCAATGCATATTTACAAGGTGTAATGCGAATTTCATTTGTTTGTGCATATTACAGAGCGTTGCCGTTTGTTAGTGTTAATAAAACAAATACATTCATATACAGTTATGATAATATGACATTTATGGCATAGTGCATGTAGACACACATTCCTTGCCTTCATTCCCATCTCCACAAGCGGAAGGCATGTTAAACCTATCCATCTCTCTCTCACTCTCTCTCTCTCTCTCTCTCTCTCTCTCTCTCTCTCTCTCTCTCACTCTCTCTCTCTCTCTCTCTCTCTCTCTCTCTCTCTCTCTCTCTCTCTCTCTCTCTCTCTCTCTCTCTCTCTCTCTCTCTCTCTCATATTCTGTCTTGAACTATCTCGCATTATCGTTCGCACTTTCTGGAGATAGCGGTACATTGAATGCCGTAAGCTTGGGCAATAACCTTACATTATCATTCCAATAAAAATGTGGGTTCCCTATAATTACTAGGTCACATAGTTTCAGAGATGAAGGATCACATGTTTGATGTTGCTGGCCTGGTATCAAATTACATGGTGAAACTCTCGTGCCCTGTAAATGTCCATGACACTGTTTGTTTGGGGACAAGAAGCGGGAATTTATAACTAGCAATTAGAGTCCAAGAAACAAATGAAGATCGTAAATTGATTAGAGAAATTAGACGTAGACAGTCAAAATTCTTTGGGCATGTTATGAGAAGAAATGGATTGGAGAATTTGGTGACAACTGGTAAGATCGAGGGGAACAGACCAAGGGGAAGACCTAGAAGCAATTACCTGGATGGCTTGGCCTTGTGGCATGGTCGAGACAGAAATACGGAGCTGATCCATGACTCTGGTGATCGAGTGAGATGGCAGAACATGAGCGCCCACGCTTAACGGCATGGCACATGATGGATGGAATTAGAGGCCATGATCTGTCCAGAGGGAGATAGTTGGGCCAAAGTTGTGATAGTGTCTGAGCATCAAATGCAGTGGTAAGGACTTAAACCTGACCACTACTTCCCCCCCCCCCCCACAATATATTCCATTTTGCACATTCAAATATAATGATGAGAAAAGTAATACAATGGTAGTAGTAATAATAATGGCATTTTTTTTTTCAAATTACAAGAGAAAACGAAATTAATGAGATTTTACACATTTCAGTCAGGGAAAATAGTAGATAGTTTGTATTTGAACATTAGTAAAAATAAGTTTCTGTTGTATGTAAGAGAGTTGAATCTTGCCTTGATTCTGCAAGTCCAAACTAATTTTCTGTATTCTGCTAGTGTTTTAAGTAGTTTTGTGTGTGTGTGTGTGCATGTTTTAGGAAGAGTGTTCAAAAAGATTGACTTGTAAATGTCTGTTTGTTTGTCTGTGTGTGTTTGTATTAGTTTTTGTAGAGTTTCCACTGCATCTGTGACTGTTTGACTTGTTAAGAAAACGTGTTCCTCTGTCTCTTGTCTGTTGTTCCTGCATAGTTGGCAGTTTCCTATTTGTCTGGATCTGAAAGGTACTTTGGGTATTATGGGAGTCATATTAAAAATCAATCTGTACGTGACTTCTTTCGCCTTAGATGTGATGTGTTTGTTGTATGAGTTGGAAAAAATGGATGTGTAGTCTGACATGAAATATTTTTGTTCTCTTTTCATTCTCAGTTTAAGTGACGGCGCTTGTTTACTAACTAATATTTTTTTATATATTCCTCGTGTTGTTTCATGTATTAAATGTTCATTCCTTGTATTGCCTGTATACAAGTGTGATAGAAAGATTGTAGCATGCCCTGATAATGTGATGCTGCATTGTTTAGTTTTTTTTTAGATGTTTTATTTTGTGTGCTATATAATATAATGCTAATCTATGTTGTTCTGGATGTTAGATAATATTGCCTATGTAGATTCTAAGTGCTTGTAATTTTGTTTGTATGTCCTGAAGTGCCATGCCTTCTTGTTTCTTGTCCTGTATGAGAGTTTTATGCTGTATGCTATGTATTGTGTTACTAAATATGACATGTCTTATCTGTTTATTAATGTCTGCGACTGTCCGTTTTGGAGGGTTTAACACTGTCACTAAATATATTATTTTTGGTATGATGTATGTGTTAACTATATGCCTCTACCAAATATTGTTGCTGTTTTGTATTTATATATGTGTAGCATGTCTGTGATCTGTTGTGTTAGTTGTAGCCATGTTTCTTTGTGTGTTGTTCGGGGTCATATGGAAATGTGATACCATGCAGTTTCATATTTTGTATATGTGTTATGTCTGGAGGGAAATCAGACTTTTGTTTCCACTTTCCCAGGCCCATAATTTGTGATTTTTTGTATATTAATTTTAGGCTCCACTGCCTTTCCCAAAGTGGGAGAAAGTGTGCAGTATGTTTCTGATAGACGTGTTGCTTGTAGGGAAGAATGCAGTATCGTCTGCAATAAGCAATGATATTTTGCTCTCCTTTTCACTGTATGAAAGTACCTTTAATGCTGGTATCCTGTCTGATCTTTTCTAATAATGGCTCTAGTGTCAGTATATACAGAAGTGGTGATAGTGGGCCTTACAGATCTTGTCAGCCTGAAGCTAGCAGTCAGTGAATGGTTCACTAAGACTTTGCTTTCAGGGTTGTTATACAAAATCTGTATCCACTTTCTGTAATACTGTCATATATTGCAGTGTTCTAGGGTTTTGTGCAAATAGGAGTTTGCGATTGTGTCAAAGGCCTTCTCTAGGTCCAAAGACAAGAGGGAGGATTGACAGTCTTTCTGGTGTGTGTGTGTGTGTGTGTGTGTGTGGTGTGTGTGTGTGTGTGTGTGTGTTATAATGTCTTTAATAAGGGGTGTGTGATTTTGTATATTCCTGTGCGGTACACTACATAGCTGGTTTATGTGTACTAGCTTTGGTAGGAATTGTGTGATTTTGTGTGCTAGTGATTTGGCCAGAATTTTGTAGTCTGTGTTAAGAAGTGAAATTGGTCTATAGTTTTACAATTGTGTCTTGTCAGTCTTTGTTTTGTGTATACGTGTTATATAAGACATGTTGCAACTATCAGGGAGTTCTTGTTTGTCAAAGGCTTCTTGACAGACTTTTAGAAGACGGTTACCAATGATAGGAAAGAATTGTTGATATAATTCTACTGTTAATCCGTCTGGTCCTGATGTCTTGTCTTTGTTCATTTTACTAAGTGCATGTGTTATGTTTTCTAGTGTCAATTGTGTGTCCAATATCTCTTTGTCTGTGTCTGATATCTTATTTGTATATTGTAAGAAACTATCTTGTATTTGTGTGTTTACTGTCTCTGCAGTAAATAAGTGTCTATAATATTGCTGGAATGTTTTTGTTATGAGTGTGGTTTCTGTTTGTGCGATTCCTTGCATGTCTATTATTGTGTTTATCTGTTTGCTACGCTGTATGTTTTGTTCTATTACAATGTACTGTTTGCTGGGTGTCTCTTGTGTGATGGTGTTGAGGTTTGTTCTAATTAGTGCAAACAGGTATCTGTGCTGATGGTGTTGTTCCAGTTGCATTTCTAATCCATGCAAGTATGGTGAGTTTCTGTCGGTTTGCTTTGTTAAAAGTATTGCTGTTTGTATGATCTGTTCTTGTTGTAGTCTACGCTTGTGTATGATGGATGCTAGTTGTTGGGTCCTGCTCAGTATTGTGTTCTTCAGTAAGTCCCAGTATTGTCTAATGTTATCAGTTGGTATACTATCATCGTATGTATGTATCAGGTCTGTCATATATTGTATATATTCTGTATTTTAGAGTAATGCGTTGTTAAATTTTCAGTGTGGTGATCGTTTGAATGGCTTTGTGGTTGTGTTATTTATAGTGATATGTGCTAGTATTGCTTTGTGGTCTTATATTGGAGAGTTTCTTGTATGTGTTTCGTCTGTGTTATGTTGTGGGTACGTATATTCTATCTAACCTAGATGATCTGTTATGTGCATGGTTTCTGTGCGTTGTATCTTGACTGTTGGGGTGTTTCTGCCTGAATGCGTCTACTAGGTTATGTGTGTCGATTATGTATTGCAGTTTATCGAGTTGATTCATGTCGTCTCGGCCAGCTCTTCTTAACTGCGTTTTAACCTCCCCGCCTATTATGTCAGCCAGAGCTAAACAACAGTTAAAATCACCTGCTAAAACAACATGCCTCCTTCTCTATGTCTGTGCTAATAGGTTTTCTAAGAGTTCGAAGAATTGTGGTTGGTAGCTGTAATTTGCTGGGCATGTATGTTGACTAAAGCGTATGTGTGTCTGTTGTTTCTAACCTGTATGATGGTGATGTCTCTTTGGTCGTCCTTGTGTGTGTCAGTAATTGGCCATTTGTCTGAAGTCTGCAGTATGGCGGCTCCAGAACCTGTACGATGTGTCGACAGGCTGAAGCATGAGTGTCTGAGCCCTAATTGTGTAGTGATTTGCATTGTACGTGTGTATTCGCATATATTTGTTTCTTGTAGGAGAATGAAGTCGGGTTCGTATTTGTGTATGAGTGTGACGACGTGTTTTTGCTGTGTGCGTAAACCTGAAATGTTCAGACTAATAATAATAATATCATTAGTCATCATAAATTAATCAAAACAAGCAAATGATATTGTTGACTAACAATAATAAGAAAACAGAGACAAACGAGGTTGTCTAGTTGAGATAGTTATTTTTTTCTTGTTGTCCTGATGTAGACTGATCTTATTGTAGATGTTAAAACAATAGGCCATCTTCTTCGGTGTCAGTATCAGTGTCAGTAGTGTTCATAGATATCAACTCTGATTCAGTTTTATTATTTAAGGTGTCTTTGTTGATGGTTTGTCTTTCCTTCTTTTTTGGCGTTGATTTGGTTGGTGAGTTTTCTTCTTATTCTTCTTCCTTAGTACTGCTTGTTGAGTTTGGACTTAATCCTGTAGTTGTCTTTTTCTGGTTGTGGAGTGAAAAACAGTTGTAAAGGTTTCTTCTGGATGCGTGTCCAGAATGTAGTTTTCTTGGTTGTCTGTTGGTGTATCCGTTTGTTGCTGTTCTTTCTGTTTGGGCTGTTGTTCAACTTGTTTTCTGCGTTGTTCGTTTTGTTGATGTTGTGCTGGTCCTTGCCATCTCAGAGGTGGAAAATTTATTAGATTTTCTTGTGCCACAACCGGCTTGTTTGTATGTTTGGCTGGACATTTATTGGACCAGTCGTCCATACCACACACATGGCAAGCAGTTCTCCTGCTAGGCAAGGTTACCAGAATTTTCTGAGTCTTTTTGGTGACCCCTGTGATATTCAGATTTATGTAATGGAGGATTTCCTGGACAGGGTTACATAAGGCTCCCCATTTACCTCCATAAATTTTTTTAGTGGAAATACCACCACATTCGGGTCTCCAGTAGCATTTACGGTGATAGCCTTAACTTCCTCTTTCTTCATTGCCGCCAGGATCCAATGCAAAGTAAATTTTTGCCTTTCTTTGTCTGCATGCTCCAGACAAATATTGATGTCCGAATTCGGTACTTGTAACTGAACCCGGTGTAGCCTATCGTACAGTTTAACATGCTTGTCTTATATTAAAGTCACGAACCACCTATGTCGGTGACTCATACCTGTGTAAACTGGCTATCACACCTAGCGGCACGCCGGCCAGTCCAGCGAGTGCGCTCGCTATGAACGCTCGCGTCGACTCCAGGGCCGGAGAGAGACACAACAATCGTACCTGAGCGGTGGAGCAGGTTTCCGTTGAGCACATCTGACGTCAGTGTAAGAGATGAACTTGTCATTTTCAGTATCCTTTAGTTAACAAAAATGATATGTATAACAAAAGAAGAAGCTTTACAATATTTCTAAAAAAAAAAAAAAATTTTCAGAATGAAAACAATTTTAATGCAGCCAAACTAGGTGAAGCAGCACAAAACATTGCATCACTAAATTGTTAGCGACCAAACTCCAGAATTTATGAGATGACATCTTGAGCTTAGTACGTCTCCAGTGTCGCCTCTTGGCATTGTATAGGGTTGTGTTTCCTGTCTTCATACGAACCCATTGAGGGATAGGTCTGTTCTGCTTCTTCTTGCGAGCAAGCTTGCTTTTTATCAGAAATGTTTTGTGTGCGCCCAATTTTTCACGCGTTCATGAACTGCATATCAAAAGATATTTCTAAATTTTTAATTTATTAAAAAAAATTTTTTTTTTAATGTTAACTGATTTAATGAATATATGGTAGAATTTAACAGACACAATTAAAAGTATCTGGTGATGACAAATGAAGATGTCTAAAAGTGTATCGCACAAAACTTGTTCCTATTCATCATTTATCCATGTGTAGGTTCATCATATGATCTGACATTTATTCATAAAGCAGGATCACACACTGGTCTCAGAGCTTGCTATCGTCATCTCTCGTGCAAAGAAAACAGCAACAGCAAAGAGTGTCACACTTTTCACAAGATTCCATTTGAAAGGATCGTTATACAAGCTCTTGATAGATGCTGTGAAGCTTTTATTGTCAGAACTACCCATCATGTTCACAGACAAAATTTACAAGCAAAGATATTATTTCTAATTTTTTTTTTTTTACAGGCCGGAAAATAATGTGTCTTTGTATATATTGGTTAACCTTGGATAATTCCAACTAAGTTCATGGAAGCATTTCTAAAGGCGAAACATTTATACGTTGTGAAGAGAAACCAGAGTAACAATGTGAAGGCGTCCATTGGGGGACAGTCGTTAACATCGTGCACGGAGCTTGCAGTGTTGGAACATTGTATATATTGCATTAACAAGTACAGTTTATTCATCTTTGGCAGTAAAAGTATTTCAAACTTTAGGATGTCAAATTATTGTGTTAACTGTGAATAGATGGTGTCATTATATTAAACATTTAACAATTAATGTAACTAATTGCTTCTTTAGAAAAAAGGTTGGCGAGTTATGTCCTTTGCAAACAATAAAATGAATATTATGTTCCCCGTGAAAAAGAGATATTTGTTTCCCTTTAAATTTCGCTTACCAAGTGCACAGGCCGTCGAGAGCGCGATAGCGAATGGTTAGCCCGTAGATCATGTAATTGAGTCCCCACTATTGCTCCCGGGTTGACTCAGCCAAAACTAAGCACCATGAAATGTTGTGGAAAGTAAAGGCGAAGTGTGCGCTATTGACCACATCACCCATTGAGTGCCAATTGTTTTACAAAAATGTGGCACTGCCAGCTAAAGGGAATGACATACACACCTAACTAGTACCAGATGAGGAGCTTCGGATTTTAGTGTTGTATATACTCAATTGTTTACACCTGTCATGACAGATGCATTGTCAGTGCCGAGTGCAACAAGTCTTTGCAACTCAAGCCCATTCTTGTTTAAGCAATCTTTTAACGCATTGCGTATTGCCTGCACGTGTCACTCACTTCAACTAAATCGTATTAAAGGGAGTTAAATTACGTGAATATTGGGTATTAATGTACTAAGACTGTTTTACTCCCTGGCTTCAGTTCAAATTCGGCTTTTCAGTGTACCCAAAATGATTTTTAAAGTAATTTTTACCCTCCCCCCCCCCTCCAAAAAAAAAAAAAACCCCCACTAAAAAGCACCCCAAAAAAATTGTGAAGCACCAAATTCGCGCGGCCACGCTAAATAAAACTTTTGGCACTAAATGACTTGAAAAAACACTAAATTTAGTGCGAAAAGCGTCAAAATGGCAACATTGGCAATCACTGGTCTGACTGAAGAAGGAAGGGTCTGCCATGTTCTCTACACACTTCTCCCACATCACATCTTGGGAGCAATCACTGGTCTGACTGAAGAAGGAAGGGAATACCATGCTCTCTACACACTTCCCCCACATCACATCTTGGATCAACCACTGGTCTGACTGAAGAAGGAGAAGGGTCTACCATGATCTCCGCTGTGATGACATCTGCAGAGAACTGCGTTATTTCCCACCCTGGCAGACTGCGCGAGAGTCACGGTTATTCTTCGTGGTGATGGTAAATTAGCAGTACAATCTATAGCACGCCCGCAGAGACAGCTCACGGGCAAACTCGGCACGATGCCACGTAAACACCAGTCACTGATCCCATAATTTCACTTCATGTATGTGTCGCTTCTTTATTGCAAGAGAGTCACAATAATTCTTCGTTGTGATGGTAAATTAGCAGCACCAATATATTATTGCACACCCACAGAGACGATTTGAACAACGGCTCATCAACTAACACACCGTATGCTCATTGATTACCCAGCACATCACATGCATTTTTGGTGAGAGCTGAAACTGCTTTGATCACCTCGAGAGTAACTAATCTTATCGCTTCTTCTTGGATCAACGCTTGCTGTATATCCGTTCTGGCATTGGTCATGAAGAAGATGGTGCGATTGAGGTCTTCCCTGGCATCCCGGTCCTCCAGGATGGACTCTGAAGTTTGCATTGTTGCTCTACAGCTGTAAATGGTAGCACCTCAGAGTCCCATTCGGTGAAGTCATGCTCTAAGTCCACAGTATGATATTTTCAGTCTGAAGACGCTGGTTATCTGTTACTGTATAGCTTTTTGACACTATCATGCTCAGATCTGCAATCGACGTGTTCTCCACCTTATTCCCACGGCTTGTTTTAGGCGTGTCTTTACCTCTTTTAATCTCTGGGATGGATATGGCTGCCAGAACTTATCTACAGCATTTGCCAGTTCATCTGCCTTTTCATTTTCAGGATACCATCGGTCACATTGGGCAGTTATCCACTGTAGGACTAGTACTGTTATTCTGCACAAGATACTAAGACTCAGTAACTAGTCGACTTTTGGTGAGTTACTTGGTATAAAATGAATTAACTGCGTCGTCATACCCAATGTTAGATCTAGGTCTTTGCTGGTTTGACTTGAGGATTGGGAGAAGCCTGGCCCATTCTCATAAACTTCTTGTGGATAAACACAATCACGGTGAGGAAAATGGCCTCCAACAGCTTGGCCAGGGTGATCAACCTTGCTCCCACAAAGAAGCCCATCTGTCCTCCTAGAAAAGCTAGTATGGGAAAAACAAACACTCAGTGAGTTATCTAAATGACTTCCAAAAGATCATCATCATCATGGGACGTAGAGGTGTTTCCAAGGCACCAGGGCTAGCTTCTATACTGGCCAAGACCTACTGACGCGTCCTCGCCGAGCGTCCTGGGCAACAGGTCCCTTTGGGGTCCTGGCTAAAGTCAGTAGGATCGTTGATTCCTCCAAAGTCGGAGAGTGTCTGCCTGCACGGCGAGGAACCACCAGTCTGCACACCAATAAGCCAGATATGGGACAACGGATACTCACGTAAACCTCAGGTCCTGTATGACACCACACTGATGTTGGACAGCAGGATGTCTTCATCCGACATACAGGACTTCGCGTTGGAGTTCACAGCCAGCGAACACAAGCTAAAAGCAAATCATCATCATCACCACTATCATCACTATCATCTTTACCACCACCACTACTATCAAATGCCTTAACGCTTAAGAGCCTGTGTGGGCGATTATACTTCTCTATATTTCATTAGGGCTGCTCTATATTTCATTAGGCTTCACCACATTTCATTATGGCTACTCTATATTTCGCATTGTCCAACATAATGTACCGGCTCGTGTGCTGACATTTTACCATACGCCAATTCTTGTGAAGAATTTTATCTCGTTGTCTTTCTCTGCCTTTCTGTCCTTACATCTGTCCAGTTGTTACAACAAGTTTGAGAATGCTTCTTCTGATTTAGTTAGTTGCATATTCTTGCAGGTCGTTGCTATCAACCCTAGCATGTTGGTAACTGTTTATGATTTTCTACACAATGTTATGTTCAGTAGTTTGCCATTTAATGATACAGTATTGCAACAAATATTATCTGCAGTATTTAATAGATGCGGTTATATTACGCAGTAAATAAGTCATCATCATGTGCCATGCCGATAAGCGTAGGCGGAAATAGGTCGATATCTCACATGATCACCAGAGTCGTAGATCAGCTCTTGTTCTTGTCCTCATTATGCCATGTGGCCAAACCATCCAGGTTTTATCTTTCTGCCTTCCACTTGCTCTTTTCTCACCAGTCCTGCCATTTGTCGCTAAGTTGTCCAGTTTATGAGGAGAAATTAACTGGAAAACTTAGTGACTATTCGCAAGATTCTATCGCGTGATATTATTCCTAAATTATCTCACTAAAATAGAACTGCATAATGATATTATTCCTAAACTACCTCATCAAAAGCATAATTCTATGTCGTTACATTATTCCTAAATTACCTCACTAAAATAGAACTGCATAATGATATTATTCCTAAACTACCTCACCAAAAGCATAATTCTGTGTCGTGACATTATTCCTAAATTATCTCACTAAAATAGAACTGCATAATGATATTATTCTTAAACTACCTCACTAAAAGCATAACTCTATGTCGTGACAATATTCCAAAATTACCCAACCAAAAACATAACTCTATGTCGTGCTATTATTCCTAAATTACCTCATCAATATTATTCCCAAATTACCTCACTAAAATAGAACTGCATCATTATATTATTCCTAAATTACCTCACCAAAAACATAACTCTATGTCGTGATATTATTCCTAATTACCTCACTAATTTTATTACTAAATTACCTCACTAAAAATAGAACTGGAGGTATACTGAGGCTCGTGTTTCTCATGCTTGAACATCATCGTCTCAAGAATACCCGGATCTCCAGTCTCTCTCTATAGTATATATATATATATATATATATATATATATATATATATATATATATATATATATATATATATATATATATGCACCGTCTTTTGTCTTCTTTGGGGATGTCTTCTCATTGTCTTCTTCCCCAGGTTATCTGATCTGCCTGGCCTGGGGGTCTCGCCACCAGATCTCTTTCTTATTATGTTTTCTTTCGTGGTTGTTATGGTTTCTTGGCAAGTTTTTCAGAAGGTAGTTTGCCATTGCTTTCCTTCTGGGCAGTGATTGTACTAGTCGGTGGCCATAGACATTGTCTCTACTGAGAAGATCATCTGTATATCGCCGCAGAGTACAGACCATAACCAACAATTATCTGTCGGTTGCTCTCACACGGCATCCACCACCTGCTTGCACGGCTTCACGTAACCCTGACTAGGGGGCTAAACGGGTACTCCACTTTGCCCAAGAGTGTCCCGTAGGCTAACGGAGGAAAGGAGGCGTCTTATATCTCCTTGGATAGGGGATGCCCCTACTCCGCTAACCGGACTGTCATGCGGTAGATCAGTAATATCTAAGATCTGACTGCAATTACCTTTGTTACTGTCATTATATATACATATATACATATAAATACACACACACACACACACACACACACACACATATATATATATATATATATATATATATATATATATATATATATATATATATATATATATATATATATATATATATATATATATATGTCACAGCGCCAAACCAATGCACTTAGTTTGGTCTGTGAAAACCGTACGGTCCTGGCCACGCCGGAAACGCCACTTGAAACAAAGACCGGAGGCCATTTTTCCTTGTAGCAGCCAGCTCGGTGTGAAGGCAGGCGCTGGGGCCCTGTGTAGTTTTGTGGCCAGCCCGCCTTGAGACGAGATATGTGGGGTTTCCCATCTGTTCACCAGTGAACAACATATGTCAGAGGAGAAAGCCGTAAGTTTAAAATGTTTAATTTAATAAATATTTGTTAAATCACAGCACACGCCAGTTTACCAACTTGAAAGTATTTACATGGTGGAACAGGCGTGGGTGAAAAGAATTGCTAGTTAGGTGAGCTGGAAGGAACAAAGAAATACAAACAGATAATGTAGATGAGTATTACTAAAGTGAGCTGTTCTAAAGAAGGATTTAGTGTCCCTAAAGCCTTATGAAAATAACATGTAACACATAGAGATGTCAGCAATCATACAATGGTGATGTGAAATATGTAGGATAGGTCATTGATGGCGGTTAAGTATCATAGAGACTGTCAACTGTCATGTCATGCCAGCCATGATGGCACAAGATGATTTTGTTGAGAATGTATTTTACATGATTATTCTAGGACATTGTGTTACTGGCCAAATAGGTAGTGATTGATTTTGTGCTGTCCCTCTGTAAATGTCCCAAGCTAGCAAAAAAGTGGGAGATTCACCAAGATATATGTATGAGGTGTAAATTGAGATGTATGAGGTCATAAATTATAGTTAATGAAGAGACTGGAGCCATGCATAAAATTGAATGCTTATGAGTAGGGGAAAATAACCATAATATAGGTGTAATATTTATAACATGTGTAAAGCAGAGAAGAGTACTTACATGTTATATGTGGCAATGATGGGTTAATGGTTAAGCTAAGCAGTTAGAACATGTAGGTAATAAATAGAAGTGTAGGAAATAATGTGTTGAATTGTAGGGACGCCATGCAGATTGATAGCCACTAGGCGTAGGAAATAATGCATCTTAATACGCGGGGTGCATATCAGCAATCATTGTGTAATCGTAACTGCGAATGAAGTGTGGCTTTACTGAGGGAGAACAGGCAGGTGCATCTGGAACTGATATTGGTAAAGGGGTTTCTCATTTAGCATTGAAGTCTGGTGTCACATCTGTTACCAGAATGCAGTAGTGTTTGTGCTAGTGTATCAAACTGGGAGTTTTATGTGTAGTAAAACAGGGTGTCTGTTGTACAAGGGGAAGGGTGTAATTTATTGCTACGTACCACCTTTCGCAAAGATATATGCACTTGCTATGCGACACGAAGCGTAAGAGAAGAAAATTTATAACCGGTGTATCGTAGGAAGAATGATGGGAAATAGAGGGCATAACTGCACATTTGCTGTCCACTCACAGATAAAAGTACACTGGTGTAGTTGGCATTAGTGTGTAATAATAATGACATAATATATATAGTACACTGGTTGTTATACTAGTGCTGATATTTTGTTTCTGCCCATGAACATGGTTATGACATAATATATATAGTACACTGGTTGTTATATTAGTGCTGATATTCTATTTCTGCCCATGAACATGGTTATGCTTTGATCCTGTCTCATATGGATGATGCACTCTTACTTGATACTATAGTGTATTTATTTTATGAACTGTCTTAGGGGTATCAGAGAGTTCCTCAATTGAGTTCCTGTGTAATACATGTTTACCTTTAACTTTCTGTGAATGTTGTGATTCACCCATGTGCAAGTGTTGCATTTGCACATTCTACAAATATGGTTATTCCTGTTTCCTTTGTTTTTCATAGTTAAACATGTTTTACCTGTTGGTTATTAATTTATAACATCATGCGGTAATGTGTGTGATGTCATATTGTTGTTGATATCCTTTATCAAAACATGGACATTGCAGGAGCAGTGTGTCCTATATCATATGGCATCCATCATAAGTTTAGGTATTTAAATGACAGAAGATGGGGGAAAGGTGGTGCATTGGGTATTATGATTGTAGTGATGGTTATGGTGAGAGTGACCATTTGATGATTGTGATGGTGATTAGGATTGTGGTGATGACTATGTTGAGGCTGATCATGTAGTGTCAGCTAGGATGATTGGGATGATTATGGCTATGGTGAGAGTGATCATTTGATGATTGTGATGGTTTTATGTCGCAATGTATGTTATATGTCTGGGTTGTTGTCGGTGACTTATGTTATAGCCTGTGTCCTGATTGTTGCTGGTGTCATGTGTAAAACTGTTCCTCTGGTATAGTGATGTTGTCTAGCTGTCATCAGTACAAAGGTGTGTGTCCTTGTGATGCCATATTGAATTGCATACCCTATGTCTGCTGAGTTGCTGTTGGTGCATTGGACTGTATTTATGTCCTCTATGTACATGTTCAAATGGTGTTGTCCTGTTAGAGTCGTTGTAGACCGGTGTAGCTGAGTTGTGTTCGGTGTTGATTTTGACAAGTTGATTAGTGTTGCTGTGTAACATTGGCATTTATGGGGGTATTGTCAGCCTGTGCTGTTGGGGATGAGAAGTTGTGTTGGACCAGAGACCTGTAGGTAATGACCTCCCTGAACTGAAGACATTCTGTAAGTGAATGCTGGGCTGTATGGGGAGGTGGAGCAGGCTGAGGTTGTTGCATTAGAAGGTGTTCCATCCTAGCAATATCAAGTGTAATCTCATGATAGCAGTGGCACAATTGGAGAAGGTAATAAAGTGGGTGATCTGATGATGCAACATTGATTATTTTATTTAACAATTAGAGATGCAGTCATCTTGAAGAAGGAGGTAGCAAAGAATGACCATGACAGACATCAAGGGTTACCTCAGAATAGCAAAATGGATAATTAGATGTGGGGCAGTTATGATCTATGGGTTAATTCAAATGTTATATTGCATGTGCTCATTGCTTCATGTGTTTAATATGTTGTCTTTACCATGATAATCATAGATTGTGTTTTCCATTGTTACAGGAGCGGCTGACTAGTTAGTGTCAGCAAGCCTGGGTTCTTGGTGGGATAGTAAATTGTGTCACAACTCTTTGTTTATGTCGTGTCTTGGGGTTTATGTTGTGTAACCTATATTTTTGTAGTGCCTTATTGTCTGTGCAGTGTTGCTTGTGTCAAGGTTCTTTATTGTGTCAGTCTAACCAGCTGTTGCTTGGAGCACCTGTGTTGTGGTACTTGGTGTACCCTGTTGTCTTAAGTGGTGTTGATTGGTTGGGTGTTACCCACTGTTGTTGTTTGATATATACAGTTGTCTGTTGTATCTGTAATTGAACATTCCTTATTGAACGCTTTATTCAATGTGTTCGAACACAAGTTGTCACCAAAATGTGTAGCAGTTGATAAATAAAGACCTATTTTTGTACTGTTTTTGATTTGTTTGTTTAGTCTCTGTTAGTTTTTACAACCATTATTTCTACCACAATCTGGCACCTTAATTCATTGTCTGGACCTCAAGTATGACAGTTATTGTCCAGAGTTGAGGCCCCTGCTCGAGATCTCGTACATCTTCTTATCTAATTACTATCATCTTTTTTTGTCGGTTGAGGTGGTGTGAGGTTCTCTCTCTTTTCACTATTTTCTTCCTTGGCCGTAACGAAGTCAGAACTACTCTCTACCTCTTAGCACCGTAGTGAAGGAAGCATCAGTCTTTATGATTGTCTCCCTTTGTCTTTTTCCCTCGACTACATATATATATATATATATATATATATATATATATATATATATATATATATATATTATATATATATATATATATATATATATATTTATTCATTTCATTGGCACCTTGTCGTCTTGACAGACGATAGTTTGATAGTTTCACCATCAAACTTGATTATACCCTTCATGCCTGTGTGGAACGATTCCACAATGGACAGAAGAGTTGGTGGGCAGCCAATCTTCTTTAGTGCCTTGAACAGACCCTCACAACTGACAAAATCAAATGCGTTTGTGAGGTCGATGAAGGCAATAAACAGTGGTTGATTCTGTTCACGGCATTTTTCTTGCATTTGTCGCAATGCGAATATCATATCAATGGTAGACCGGTTCTGTCGAAAGCCACACTGTGATTCGGGGTAGACTTGATCTCCTAGGACTTGAAGTCTACGCAGAACAATTCTGGCAAATACTTTTCCAACAATACACAGAAGTGAGATTCCCCTATAGTTGTTGCAGTCGCTCCGATCGCCCTTGTTCTTGTACAGTGTTATGATGCTTGAATCTTTGAAATCCTGTGGGACTTGTCCTTCTCGCCAGCATAGCTCTATTAGCTGGTGGATCTGTAGAGTGAGTGTGTCTTGCCCACTCCTGATAACCTCTATTGGAATCCCATCCTTACCTGGAGCCTTGCCAGATGCAAGCTCATTTATAGCACACTTAACTTCTGTTATAGTGGAAAGTGTGTCCAGGTGGTCAAGTGTTGGTAGAGCCTCTATGGCGTTGAGGGCATCATCCGCTAGTTTGGTCTCACTTGAGTAAAGCTCCAAATAGTGCTCTACCCATCTGTCCATCTGCTGTTTCTTATCAGTTATGATTTCTCCAGTCAAGGTTTTCAATGGTGCACTTCTTTTGATCACTGGACCACAGGCTTTCTTTAGTCCTTCATACATGCTTCTGATGTTTCCCTTATCACTTGCGATTTGACACATATATATATATATGTCTCACAGATACCTCAGATCGGGTGTGCTGGTAGCGTTGGCCACCTGGCGCAGGTAGTCGGCCGACACACTGGACGGCATCTGGGAGGCCGACATCGTGGTATCATACAAGGTGAAAGAGCAAGGTCGAGGACAGTCACAACTTTCAGGTTTCAAGCTTTCTGGTGATGACATGAATTAAATATTTTTGTTGGTGACATGTGTATAATTAAATATTTCTATTGGTGAAATGTTTATAGTTAAATCTTTCTGTTATTGAAATGTTTATGGTTATAGCTTTCTGTTGGTGACATATTTATAGTTAAATATTTCTGTTGGTGAAATTATTATAGCTAAATCTTTCTGAAGAACAAGATCTTTTCTTTGTGATCGAGAGATGTTTGGTTGGGGGTGTGGGGGTGTGTGGGTGCGTAGTGGAGGATGTTTGCGTGAGTGAGTGTCTGTTGGTGGACGGGTAGGGAATGCGTGTGTGGGTGGGGAGAGGTGTGTTGGTTGGGGATATTGTGTGGGTGAGGTATGTGTGTGTGGGTGGGGAATTTTGGTGGTGTGTGAGTGGGGGTATGTGGGGTGGATGGGTAAGGGTATCTGTGTGGGTGTGGGTGGGAATATTGTGTGGTATCTGGGTGGGGGATATGTGTGTGGTGTGTAAGTGGGGATGTGTTGGTGAGGGGTGTGTGTGGTGCGTGGGTTGGGAATAGTGCGTGGTAAGGGGTGTATGTGATGTGCGGGTGGGGGATTGTGTGGTGGGGGATTAGGTTATGGCATGTGTGGGTGGGTGGAAGTTGTATGTATGGGTGGTGGGGTGTGTGTGAGTGGATTGGGGATGTATGGGTGGTTAGGGAGATGTGTGTGTGTGTGTGTGTGTGTGGGGGGGGGACATGTTAGTTGGTGGGGATGTGTGTGTATGGTTTGGGGATGTGTGAGTGGATGTGCGATGTGTGGGTTGGTGGGGGATTGTGTGCATGGGTGGGGAATATGTTGTCGATAGAGATGTGGCTGGGGGATGGGTGGTTTGAGGTGTGGGTGGGGAGAGGATGTGTGGGTTAGGATGTGTATGTGGATGGGCGTGAGATGTGTGGGTTGGTGGGGGAATGTTTGTGGGTGGCGAGTGTGTTTTGGTTGGGGGATCAGGTGAGGGCAGTGTGTGCGGGGGGGGGATGTGCGGGAGGGGATGGGTCGGTTGGTGGGGTATGTATGTGTCCCTTGGTGTGCGTGTGTGTGGGTAGGTGGGGTGTGTATGTGTCCCTTGGTGCGCGTGTGTGTGGGTAGGTGGGCGTGTTGTGTGGGTGGGGTGATGTATGGATAGGTGGGAGATGGGCCTCATAACATGGTAATTAGCCTTGTTTATGTTTACAACATTCATTTCACAATGTTTATTTTTCTTCCTATGTAAATGTATAATGCTCTTGATGAACGAAAGACGAGTGATTGGAAGGGCCGAATGTAAGACGGGCCTGCGCGCCCAATTTGTGACCCTAATAAAGTTGATTTCTTCTTCTTCTTCTTTGCGTTCATCCGGAGTGATTTTTTCAGATGTGATTGCGGTGTGTCTGGTTAGGCACCCTCGGGTCGAAACCCTCAGGCCAACACATCCGACTTTTAGCGTGCATTTTTGACCAGGTTAGCAATCCTGGGAGACTCTCACTTTTGTGGTACCGTCCACATCTCAGCTGGTCTAGTTGGAACAGTCGAAGACTACACGGTCATCCCTCAAGTGAAGGCAGGGACAGTCCATAGCATTTTCCGCCATCCTGGGTGGCTTCCATAATTGCAGAGCCGGCACATAACGCTCTGGTGCTGGGTTTACCGAGGGAATCGTCACGTCCTGCTCATGGCTGTTTTAATTCCTCACTTCAATATATTGGGCATTTCGCTCGCCCTGGGCCGTTCCTGCACAAACCAGTCAGCTCTGCGGTTGGTTTCCACTAAGCGAGTTTTCGGACATGTGCTTGTCCCTGTACCCATCAGAGCTGTTCCAGGCACGGCGGACATTCGGAAAACTACCTAGTCAGAGCTGTTCCGAACAAGAGCGGCATTCGGAAACTAGGTAGTCAGAGCTGTTCCTAGCACGGGAGACATTCGGACGAGACATTTCACTCGGACGTAAATGCGTAGTGTCAATTTTTAGTTTGCCACCCGTAGGACGACACTTCCGACTTCCGGCGGGCATTTTTTAGTGAGGTTAGCCTTCCTCTGGTTTCGAGACACGTTAGACTGTTGTAATGTCACCCACATCTCAGCTGGTCAAGATAGAACGATCAACGATATCGTGGTCTGCCCTCAAGGGAAGGCAGGGGCAGACCATGGGCATTATCTCGCTATCCAAGGAGGCTTCCATAATTGCAGAGCCGGCACATATTGCTCTGAGACTGGGCTCACCCAAGGAGTTTCCACGTCCTGCTCATGGCTGCTTTAGTTCCTCACTTCCATGTGTTGGGCATCCCACTTGCCACTGATCGCTCAATCACACACCAGGAGCGGTCAGACTGCGAGTGACATCCACTCGGTAAGCTTTTGCTTGTGACTTCAGACCACGCAATAGGTTCGCTCGCCGTGCGTTCCATTTCGCGTTGATGAGACATTCTTCCACTTTTGTCTACACTCTCTATGAGTTAGATACAGACAGTTTCCGTAACCCTTCGACTGGGGCACTTTTCTGACTTTTTTGTACTCGCTCACGAGGTAGGCTACATGTGCTGCCGGCTCAGCACCTTACCTTCGTGCAGCAGTGAACGGGAAACGGCCAGGCCCCTTCATCCGGGAAACTCTCATATCCCCCAGCTGGGAGCCTTCGAACATGTATCAGACCTGAGCATGTAGCTTGCTCAGTATCATGTTTCTATTTTCCGGTAGACGGGTATCAGCCTGGCTCTAAGATCCGAGGGTTTGTGGCTTAGAGGCGTTCAGACACAGCCCTCGACAGGGAGCCTTAAGAGTTTTGTCCGGACCAAGAAATTCTGCCTTTGTGCACCTCATTTAAATTTTGACTGCTATCCTCAGTCTATGCCTGCAGAGCAGCAGGTTGTGTCTCTCTTAGTCTGGTCCCTATCCCATAAGCTGTCCGATATGTAATTTTTCACCCATCGGCAAGCAAATGGGGTCTATGGGACACGCAAGCTCCCCCACCACGTCAAGGTGGAGACACATCGGGGGAGATAAAGTTGATTTAATTTGATTTGATTTGAAGTACATTGCTGAAATGTTTACAGTTAAACCTTTCTGCTCATGAAATGTTTACAGTGCTTGCTTGCTTGCTTGTGTTCGTTGGCTTGAGCTCCAACGCGAAGTCCTGTATGTCGGATGAAGACATCCTGTTGTCCAACATCAGTGTGATGTCATACAGGACCTGAGGTTTGCGTGAGTATCCGTTGTCCCATGTCTGGCTTATTGGTGTGCAGACTGGTGGTTCCTCGCCGTACAGGCAGACACTCTCCGACTTCGGGGGAATCGGCGATCCTACTGACTTTAGCCAGGACCCCGAAGGGACCTGTTGCCCAGGACGCTCGACGAAGACGCGTCAATAGGTCTTGGCCAGTATATAACCCGGCCCTGGTGCCTTGGAAACACCTCTGTGTCCCAAATGTTTACAGTTAAGGCTTTCTGTTGATGAAATGTTTATAGTTAAAGCTTTCTGTTGGTGAAATGTTTATAGTTAAAGCTTTCTGTTGGTGAAATGTGTATAGTTAAATCTTTCTGTTAATGGTATGTTTTTAGTTAATTCTTTCCGTGGATTGAATGTTTATAGATAAATCTTGCCGTTGATGGAATGTTAACAGTTAGTGTTACAGTAACAACCGTTTGAATGAAAATATTATAGCTAAATTCATAACTAAATTAGACTACAGCTAAATGGTTCAGCGTTCTGAGAAATAAGTTGCAGTAATAGCACATATCACATGTGTGTGTTATCAGTTTCAGAGGCGGGGGGGGGGGGGGGGGGGGGTGGGTCTCTGTGGCGAAATGATTACACTGCCTGCCTCGTGCTCTGAAAGTCGTGGGTTCGATTCCGGGCTACGTGGCCCGGTTTACGGGAGCAACATTTTTGGAGACCCCTCTAGGCGTCGCCGCTGCAGCTCAGGTGTTCGAGCTGTGTGCGACCATTTCCAGACAGAGCCATATGGGATAAAACACGGTGCAATGAAGTCGATACTTCTTGTCTGTGTTTATGTGGAAAGATATGATCGCCTACGCCAGCTGGCAAGACACGTGATGATGCATACGTTTTGGTATTCCAAAAAAGTTTCCTAAGTTCATCATCGTCATGTGCCATGCCGATAAGCGTGGGTGGTCATGTTTCGCATCTCACATGGTCACCAGAGTCGTGGATCAGCTCTGTGTTCTTGTCTCGACCATGCCACATGGCCAGGCCATCCAGGTATTTACTTCTATACTTTCCTCTTGTTCTTCTCCGCGCCGCCCCCCCCCCCCCTTCCCTCCAATCTTGCCAGTTGTCACCAAGATTGTTTCTATGTTGCATTCTCTATTGCTACAGTGTCCGACAGCGGCAGATGTTGTAGATCTCTTGCGTATCTGGTTATCAATGTTGTATCGTCAACAAAACATGGATTGTTTACATTATAACACTCCACTCGTTACCCTTCTCTGTCTTTGATGTCTCTGGTTATTTATTTCACTGGAGAGAGAGAGAGAGAGAGAGAGAGAGAGAGAGAGAGAGAGAGAGAGAGAGAGAGAGAGAGAAGAGAGAGAAGAGAAGAGAAGAGAAGAGAAGAGAAGACAAGACAAGACAAGACAAGACAAGACAAGAGAAAAGAGAAGAGAAGAGAAGAGAAGAGACGAGAAGAGAAGAGAATCCGGTGGCAAAACACATCCTTGTCGCACTCCTTGTTTTGTATGTTAACATTTTGCAACTTTATTTCCCACTTAAATTGCTGCTACTTGCGTCAAGTTAATATTTAAACAAAAAAAAAACATTATACTGAGATCTTTCAATTTTAATTTTCAAGGAGATGCAACAACAACAACAATGATAATAGTAATAACAATAATAATACAATCCACAACACGGGTAAAAGATACGCACCTCTGATTATGGCAAAACAATTGATGAATTCGCCAACCGTATACGAACGCAGATTTGGGACATCTGGTCATTAAATTACCAACAAAAGCAGTGTTAAAATAGTTGTGAAAATGGTTACACAGTACAGTAGCACTTTACATTAAATGCAACAGTACAGTAATTTGTTACACTCGTTTGCAACTTCTTCTTCTTCGTCTTCTTTTGCTTTTGTCCTACTACTTGTTCACTGAAGCGTTGCAGAGATGTGGGTAATTTCCCGGTTTTCGCGTTCTTGTTGCGTGTGCTAATGTTATTTGTTTCATTATCTTGTTTAAACTTCGTCTAGCCATCTCTTCCAGGGTCGCCCTCTCGCCTTGTATTCCGATGTTCCCAAGTGTAATGCTATAGCCGCATGTTGTTCTTGTTCCATTGTAGCTAAAATGTCAGAACACTACATCAATAATCTGCACTTGATGCGAGAAAGTGCGATGAAGTTCATTTCTGAAGTACATTGTTGAAGTATATTGCTGAAGTATATTGCTGAAGTATATTGCTGAAGTATATTGCTGAAGTACATTGCTGAAGTATATTACTGAAGTTAAGGGTGTATTACTTGTGCACTCCCCTTTCATTTGATATATAATACAATACAATTGCTACCATTTTAACCATTTTAGAACATTACTGTGACACACTCCTACTTCCCATTTTCTGCCGTCAATGTCTGTTTGGTCCTAACCCACTTTTTGTTTGGCAGTGAATTAGTTACACGATAAATGGGTGTAACAGGAACAATTGAGGTGAGATTCTGTAACAAACTTACACAATAAATGGGTGTAACAGGAACAATTGAGGTGAGATTCTGTAACAAACTTACACAATAAATGGGTGTAACAGGAACAATTGAGGTGAGATTCTGTAACAAACTTACACAATAAATGGGTGTAACAGGAACAATTGAGGTGAGATTCTGTAACAAACTTACACAATAAATGGGTGTAACAGGAACAATTGAGCGAGCTTCTGTAACAAACTTACACAATAAATGGGTGTAACAGGAACAATTGAGGTGAGATTCTGTAACAAACTTACACAATAAATGGGTGTAACAGGAACAATTGAGCGAGATTCTGTAGCAAACTTACACAATAAATGGGTGTAACAGGAACAATAGAGCGAGGCGCTGTAACAAACTTACACAATACATGGGTGTAACAGGAACAATTGAGCGAGCTTCTGTAACAAACTTACACAATAAATGGGTGTAACAGGAACAACTGAGGTGAGATTCTGTAACAAACTTACACAATAAATGGGTGTAACAGGAACAATTGAGGTGAGATTCTGTAACAAACTTACACAATAAATGGGTGTAACAGGAACAATTGAGGTGAGATTCTGTAACAAACTTACACAATAAATGGGTGTAACAGGAACAATTGAGGTGAGATTCTGTAACAAACTTACACAATAGATGGGTGTAACAGGAACAATTGAGGTGAGATTCTGTAACAAACTTACACAATAAATGGGTGTAACAGGAACAATTGAGGTGAGATTATGTAACAAACTTACACAATAAATGGGTGTAACAGGAACAATTGAGGTGAGATTCTGTAACAAACTTACACAATAAATGGGTGTAACAGGAACAATTGAGGTGAGATTATGTAACAAACTTACACAATAAATGGGTGTAACAGGAACAATTGAGGTGAGATTCTGTAACAAACTTACACAATAAATGGGTGTAACAGGAACAATAGCGCGAGATTATGTAACAAACTTACACAATAAATGGGTGTAACAGGAACAATAGAGCGAGATTATGTAACAAACTTACACAATAAATGGTTGTAATGGGAACAATTGAGGTGAGATTCTGTAACAAACTTACACAATAAATGGGTGTAACAGGAACAATTGAGCGAGGTTCTGTAACAAACTTACACAATAAATGGGTGTAACAGGAACAATTGAGCGAGGTTCTGTAACAAACTTACACAATAAATGGGTGTAACAGGAACAATTGAGCGAGGCTCTGTAACAAACTTACACAATAAATGGGTGTAACAGGAACAATTGAGCGAGGCTCTGTAACAAACTTACACAATAAATGGGTGTAACAGGAACAATTGAGCGAGGCTCTGTAACTAAGGCAGTGTTCTAGGCAGTTGTTGTAACTGTAAAATGATGCGTTTACCATTTTGTGACGTAGATCTGTACTGTCCGTGGCTTCACAAAAGTCGTCCCCGTACGACCTGTACGGCGCCGCCTGAAACGTGTACTGGAGGAAGACATGTTTGTACGAGGTGAAGAAACGTTAGACAGTACATATACAAGTACAAATAATAATCAGTCAGGAGGTCAGCATGGGCGAATGGATAGAACGATTGCTCTTAAACTTCCGGTGTGCTGATGTCGAGGTAGCGGGTTCAACCCCCACACCAGTCAGTTGGACTCAAATCTTTACTTCTGGTTCTGGAGTTGGGGACGTCAATTACAAGTACCTCTGAAATCGGAGTGTGAGGGACACTGGTTATTGAGAAATCTAATCCATACGCAAAAATAAGTTCAGTGCTACTAGAAGTAGTGGCACCTGCACGGACTACGCTTAAGTTCAAAGTGAGCGAACGCCAAACAAAAAACAAAAAACAAACAAACAAACAGTCATAACTAACGAAGAAGAAGGTTTTAGGGAGAATGGTGAACATTCATTGGGCGGTTTAAAAATGATCAATCTGGACATTTTGAGGAAGGATAAGTCGTAAAGACAACTGATCATAAACATCAGAAAGAGAGCAGTCATACTTTTATTGGCCACTTTAAGGGAAGACAAAAACTGGAACACGTTGTGACAACCAGAAACATTTGTGGAAAGAAGATGGAGGAAGACAGCGAGAGAAAATTCTTGACAGTCTTATGTCATGGCATGGAAGGGAGTCAACACGCGAATTAATCTATACCGTTGGAGATCGCAATTTGTGGAGAAACATAATCGCCCACGTCAGCCGGCAAGGTACTTGATCATGATGATCTAACTAACGATTGATTCACTGTTAGATCAGGAAGCATCTAGTCGCATTGACCGTCTTCACCTCAACGGGTTCGTTTCTCCTCCACTTGTTGAACTGTCTTCTTTCATCAAGTGTCAGATGCTTCTTTACAGTCAAGTGACTGTAAAATTCGGAGATAGACTTAGTTAGTTAGTCTTTCCTCTTGAGCCTAAGTCGGCACATAGGGCAGAAGTCATGGCTCTCCATGTCTGGCGACTCGCTGCTACCTGTTGTAGATCTTGGATATTTACTTGGCTGTTGAATGAGCCTTCTCTGATGATGGTTCTACGCAGGGTCTCTCTTGGTTTTCCCTGTTTTTTTTTCCCTACTGGTGACCATAAGAGGGCTTGGTTGGGGAGTCTTGTCTTGTCCATTCTGAGTACATGGCCGATGTAGTTCCAACGGCGTTTTCTTATAAAATTGGATACAATGTCTTGCTTAGTCTCTTGTCTTATTTGCGTATTGGTTCTGAAATCTGTCCAGTGGAGGTTTAGAATTCTTCTAAGACATTTGTTCTCAAAATTGTCTAATTTTTTAAAATCTAAAGCTACCGTTGATTTCCAACTCTCACATCCATATGTTAGTAGATAGACTTGACTTGTTCCAATCTGTGCTTGCCTTTTAGCATGTCTTTCTTTGGCTTCCTGGATGCGAAAGGATTTCTGTTTCAATGTATGTTTCTTCTTTCGTTGACCTAAAATTAACAGCATATATTTGTAATGTTGTATCTTGTTTACAACTGACTGTCTTTATTATTTTTAGTTCACTCTGTGGTCCATAGAAATAGCGGTGGGAACGATTAGTAGAATGACTCTTCGCCGGCTGTTGATCGAGGGGACGGAGGGGAATGTCCTGAGTGCAGTGATGTTGGTTGTTAACTCAACTCAACTCCATAGAGTTGATCTTCCACTGTTGTTTCTCTAGACCAGGTTTGCCTAGATATGTTGTACTTTGGGCAGTCTTGGAGTATGTGATCTGCTGTCTGCTGCGCCAATCCACATGTGCACATGGCTGATTCACCAATCTTTAATTTTGTATACATGTGGTTGCGTGATCTGTTGTGTCCTGTTCTGAGGCGCAGAATAAGGATTTATTCGTCTCACCATAAAATGGTAAGCATCTGGTACTGGTGTTGGTGGCTTTCTGATAGATTTGGTGATTCTTTTCTTTTGGTGTTATATGACAAGTACATCAGGTTGCTCTCCTGTTGCTCCTCCCATAGCTTTTTTTTATTCAGCTCTCTCGTTTACGGATATTCAAAGATGAGATGGTATCCGCTGCATGGTGACTTTTCTCTGGGTTTCAAGGTCTAATACATCAGCATATATTGAGTCCGAATTGGGTTGTTCACGATGTTTACAAAGGTACCCGAGATAGATATATGCCTCTTGTTCCTAGAAGATAGCTGTCGGCTTTCTAGGATTCCTTGGAGAGTGTGTAAAACAGGAGGGAACTCAAGTCAGTAAGTTATCTATCCCTTGTTCCAAGGTTATAGATGGGTTCTCTAGCCATCGTAGTTAAGGCGTAAATTATGAGATCCCAATTGCACGTTAATAATTCCCCGGAAGTTGTGAAGTATTTATTCAGTTGTACCGATCAATGTAACCGGCGCCTGTGGCTTAGGTAGTCAGTAAGATGCAGTTTCACAATTCCCGGACATAGGATTCGAGGGTTCGAAGTCCCCCGCGGACGATTTGGAAGCAGACCGTTTTGCGTTGATTTCCATGGTATGATACGTTGATCGTTCAGCAATCAATTGCAAACTAAAATAAAATGTTAGTTGCATGTCTTTACAGGAGGTTGCAAATTAACCCCACCATTTATTGGCTGTTTGTGATTTACTAGGCAAATTTACGATAAGTAGTTTGCCTTTGCTTTCTAAGCGGCCGACACCTCATACCATCTAAATCAACGCAAAGTGCTCTGCTTCCAAATAGCCTGCAACTGATTTCGAAAGCCTTGACTCGACATGTCGGTGAATTGTGAAACTACATGTCACCAACCTCTAACTCACAGACTCGGGCACATGGCAAACTACTGAGCAGCAATTGCCTAGTAAATAACAATCAATGTATGCTGGGGTTGATTGCAAAGTCCTGTAGGGACATGCAACTATGTAAATAAACAAAATATAACTTCCCCACAATGGGTTTGTTGTACTGAAATGCTTGTAGGTTAAAACTCTTTCGCTACCAAGGGCCTATACATCGCCAAAATTGACAGACTCTGGTGGCAATTGGTCATTCTATCGACACAGAATGATCAGTGGTGTATATGATACATTTCTGCTCCATTCCGGAATTTTAAGTTACAGTAAACTGAAAATTTACACGGCCGGTACATATCTTTATCATCATTGTGCGGTAAAACATTTGTACTTCATAACATTATTGTGACACACCCCTACTTCCAGTTTTCTGCCATTGTTTTTTTTTAAATTTTTTGTGAAAAAGACATGGTTCAGAATATGCAGCAAAACTTCCTGTTGGATAATTTTAATGAGACAGATTGTTTATATTCTTGAAGACAAGTGGTGTTTGTTTGATTATTCAGTAAATTAAAAATGATTAGCAGTAGAGGAGTATAGAAAACATCTAAGTGCAATTTTTAAAATAATTTTTACCTCTTTAATTTCAGTTGTTATTATTAAACTTCTCATTATTGTCATAATATTTGTAACCTATCAATTAATTATTAATACTGTCATGTTCCTTGTGCAATCCTATTTAATTTCATATATAATACAATATATCTGCTACCATTTTAACCATTTTAAAAGTATTATTGTAACACACCCCTACTTCCAATTTTCTGCCATGAATTTCTGTTTGGTCAGGGCCCAATTTCTGTTTGGTAGCGAAAGAGTTAATTATCCTTTACATGCCGTCGCAGTCAACCCCATCATTTTTGGGCTGTTTGTGATTCCTGCGAAAGTTTACGTTCAGTAGTTTGCCATTGCTTTCTGAAAGACCGGCACTAATACCATTGTACGAAAACCAACGCAAGGCGGTCTGCTGCAAAATCGCCCGCATCTGTGTTTTGAACGCGGTATGCGGGATTACTAATTGCTCCCGTAACTCCTTTGCCACAGAGCCGGCGAAATGCTTAATTTTTATTTTCCGCATATCCTTTACTGGGCATCGCTGTCAACACCAGCATTTTACCGCTGTCGTTGATTGCTTGGTCAGATTACGCTTAGTAGTTTGTCATTGCTTTCTGAGCGGCCGGCTCACTTATCCCGTAAGTTACCAACGCGGCGAGTACCACCAATAAATATGTTCATTGTTTTGATTTACTAAAATGCTTGTCTCTCTCACAAATGTGTTCATTGTCCTGTCATCAAAATGTTTCCTGAAGCAAGTTTACCCTCTCTAGGGGTGACTTCCCAGGAAAAGCAAACAATGTTACATGTGTTCATTATTTAATGACATGTTCAACTCCGACCATGCAGCGCGCAAACACACATCCTGCTGATACTTCGGTCGATGCCTATACGAGAAGGTTACTCCAGTAATGTTATTTAGTCAAGGCCAATGTTTGCATATCCTTTACAGGACATCGCTGTCAACATCAGCATCTTTCAGCTGATTGTTGATTATTGGCAAGATTACGCTCAGTAGTTTGCCATTGCTTTCTGAGGGGTTGGCGCACATACCCCGTAAGTTACCGACGCGATTCGAACCACTGCTGATTCTCACCGTCGTCACGTTACTTACGTGAGTATACGAGATTACCGAGAAAAGTCGTTAACCTCTAGGCCAAGAAGCCGGCAGTCAAGGCCAATACTATCTTAAAAAATGTTACAGAGAAATGGCGAGAAAACAACATTTTGGTCAAACTGACCGGTGTAGGAGTTCAATCTGTTACGTCCGCATCAGCACACCAGATGTTTAATAACGAGCGATCTTACCCATTCGGTATTGCTGACCTCCACGACCTGTGTGATATTACGTACTGAGGTCCGATTAATCTATAACACATGGGCGTAATGGCGAGAAAACAACATTTTGGTCAAACTGACCGGTGTAGGAGTTCAATCTGTTACGTCCGCATCAGCACACCAGATGTTTAATAACGAGCGATCTTACCCATTCGGTATTGCTGACCTCCACGACCTGTGTGATATTACGTACTGAGGTCCGATTAATCTATAACACATGGGCGTAATACCATTGACTTAATTTAATATAGCTCCAGATAGTTTTAGTTTAGTTTAGTTTAGTTTTAGTTTAGTCGACGGATCAACATCACGGCACACGGTTGCAACCCATAAGTACTCCGTTCTACTCCTAACTCAAGCCTGAGTCCAGAGAATCTCAGCTCAGTGCACGAACTCCGTAGCACCGGCGAGGATCCTGAAATACTTTGGGTAGATTTTTAACTCAAAATTTAGCCTGGGCAGCGCCGTTAGACAACTCTTTTTTCGATTTCCAACTGCCAAGGGATGTTTTACGTGCGCAACAATACACACGGGCGTCCGATCTCACTACCCAGAGACCAGGGGAAATTTTGTTACTAGAAGTCCACTGTGAAAAAATCTCGGTCCTTCCCTGGGTCTTGGACCCAGGGACCTCCAGCACTCGAGGTGGACACAATATCTCGAGACCACCTAGCCCCCCGATTGTTCATCTCAGTCGGACTCTATTCTCACGTGGTTTAGTTCAACTTATATTTATTTTGCCATGCAGATTCCAAAGGAAGAGCTTTTCAATTATACTATTAACAAGATTTCCCCAATGTGTGTCCTCTTCAGCACCAGTGTCTTTTCCCTACCTCGTGATTCCCTGGCATTTGCTGAGTTACTCCCAAACAGTCCCACGGGTCATTCTGTTATATCATTTATGTCTCATTCTGCGCAAGTAACAAATAATTTGTTTTTCTTTTCTTATCACATTACTACCATTGTTGGTCTGTGCCAGATGTTTTTTTCCCCCAGGTTGAGGAATAAATAATGTTTGCCCAAGCTGTCGTTAACGCAGAGAAAGGCCGGAAATTTTTTTTTTTTAAACTAGAAGATCTAACACACGCCCCAAGGTGTGTCAAACATTTTTACCACCTGCTGCTAATGACTGCTTGTCATTGAGAAGTAACTGTTTATGACGCATTTATCACTGATGCTAGCTGACGTGTGTGTTATCACATGTCACATTTATCACTGATGCTAGCTGACGTGTGTGTTATCACATGTCACATTTATCACTGATGCTAGCTAATGTGTGTGTTATCACATGTCACATTTATCACTGACGTGTGTGTTATCACATGTCACATTTATCACTGACGTGTGTGTTATCACATGTCACATTTATCACTGACATGTGTGTTATCACATGTCACATTTATCACTGACGTGTGTGTTATCACATGTCACATTTATCACTGATGCTAGCTGACGTGTGTGTTATCACATGTCACATTTATCACTTATGCTAGCTGACGTGTGTGTTATCACATGTCACATCGATCACTGATGCTAGCTGACGTGTGTGTTATCACATGTCACATTTATCACTGACGCTAGCTGACGTGTGTGTAATCACATGTCACATCTATCACTGACGCTAGCTGACGTGTGTGTAATCACATGTCACATCGAACACTGACGCTAGCTGACGTGTGTGTAATCACATGTCGCATCGATCACTGACGCTAGCTGACGTGTGTGTAATCACGTCACATTTCTCACTGACGCTAGCTGAGGTGTGTGTAATCACGTCACATGTATCACTGACGCTAGCTGACGTGTGTGTAATCACGTCACATTTCTCACTGACGCTAGCTGAGGTGTGTGTAATCACGTCACATGTATCACTGACGCTAGCTGACGTGTGTGTAATCACGTCACATTTCTCACTGACGCTAGCTGACGTGTGTGTTATCACATGTCACATTTCTCACTGACGCTAGCTGACGTGTGTGTTATCACATGTCACATTTCTCACTGACGCTAGCTAACGTGTCTGTAATCACATGTCACATGTAACACTGACGCTAGCTGACGTGTGTGTAATCACGTCACATTTATCACTGACGCTAGATGACGTGTGTGTAATCACGTCACATGTATCGCTGACGCTAGCTGACGTGTGTGTAATCACATGTCACATCGATTATTGACGCTAGCTGACGTGTGTGTAATCACGTCACATTTATCACTGACGCTAGCTGACGTGTGTGTTATCACATGTCACATCGATCACTGACGCTAGATGACGTGTGTGTTATCACATGTCACATCGATCACTGACGCTAGATGACGTGTGTGTAATCACATGTCACATCGATTATTGACGCTAGCTGACGTGTGTGTAATCACGTCACATTTCTCACTGACGCTAGCTGACGTGTGTGTAATCACATGTCACAGGTGGTGGCAGCTGTGGCTGAGAGGTTATGTCTCAGGCATAGAAGCTACAGGGTTCCATCTCAGCATACGACCGGGAATGTTTCCAAGAACCATTGGTACCTAATGGTATCACACGTCCCCTTGATCTCTTGGGGAGAGAGCTCAGATGCCAAGCCTTCTCTGATAAAAAGACCAAAAGCTCCAGATGTGGATACGGGTCCTTTACTGTTCAAACTACACAGTGTATAATATACAGGCTACCGCCTGACAGTATACCACAACAAGCAATGATGTACAGATCAAATGAAACCAGAGGACGACAATTATTGACAACTATTAGAAAGAGACAAACATCTTTCTTTGGTCATGTGATGAGAAGAGAAGAATTGGAGAACATCGTGCCGACCGAAGAGATCAGAGGAAAAAGAGACAGGGACAGAGCAAGAGTAGATGCTGGATGAAATGGGACGGCGGAATGGAGGAATATCACCAGCAGAGTTGATCTAGAACACCAAAGACCGAGATCTGTGGACAGACATGGGCGCCTACGCCAGCTGGCAGGGCACATGATGATGAGTGTTTGTGGGAACCGAGGTAACCAGGCAGGAAGGTGAAGAGAGGTCATGGTCATTATAATGTCTGACCTTTTCCACTTCAGCATCTCTGTGTGTGTGTGTGTGTGTGTGTGTGTGTGTGTGTGTGTGTGTGTGTGTGTGTGTGTGTGTGAGTATGTGTGTGTTTGTGTGTTATAGTTATGGTATATTAAAAATTTAAAATAATGTATTTTGTAGTGAATTTAAACACACATACATACAAATAATATGTTGCACGACATATTTCCTTTTTAAGGCTTTTCATAAGCTACGTTCATAATATTAACAAAGAAAAAGCGTTTCGTGTACTGTACTGTATTCGACAAACAAACGATTGCAAAAATATAGAAAGGCGTTGACACTTAGGCTTTTCCGGCTAGTTGTGTGCAAACAGAAAGACTTCGTTTTAAATGTGAAATTGCCGTGGGGACAACAGATGCTCCACCATCAAACAATACCAATGACTAATGTGTTTTAAGTGTTTCAGCTAAAGTATTATTCAGTTAGTCACTTCATGTGTACCTGATGGGATGCAGCGAAATATTCCAGGCGATAAATAGAGAAATTTATTGTTTGTGACTTCTGTGTTCAAACTGTTAAAACTGTTACCTCTCTAAACATTAATGTTTCATGCTCCATGGTGAGTGGGGGAGTGCATCATTCTCTGTGAGGAAAGAAGTTGCTAGTACGCTCAAAACAACAACAACAACAACAACAACAACAACAACAACAACAACAACAACAACAACAACAACAACAACAACAGTTCTAGCAATGGCTGCTGCTATCTGTACCTTGACTGGGTTTAAGGCGATCCTGGTTGAAGTGCCCGGATGTATGTCGACTCTATCTTTCCGAAGTCTGGGCGTGTACGGGTGGTATGCTATAAACATCTGGGCGAGACATAATGTGTTAGCACAATGGGAGACAGAGGATAAGATGATTTCATGAGTGTCCTTTAGAAGTAGTAATAGTATTAAGAGCAGCAGCAGCAGCAGTAGTAGTAGTAGTAGTAGTAGTAGTAGTAGTAGTAGTAGTAGTAGTAGTTATTGTAGTAGTAGTAGTAGCAGAAGCAGCAGCAGCAGTAGTAGTAGTAGTAGTAGTAGTAGTAGTAGTAGTAGTAGTAGTAGTAGTAGTAGTAGTAGTAGTAGTAGTAGTAGGAGCAGCAGCAGTAGTAGTAGTAGTAGTAGTAGTAGTAGTAGTAGTAGTAGTAGTAGTAGTAGTAGTAGTAGTAGAAGTAGTAGTAGTAGTAGTAGTAGTAGTAGTAGTAGTAGCAGAAGCAGCAGCAGTAGTAGTAGTAGTAGTAGTAGTAGTAGTAGTAGCAGTAGTAGTAGTAGTAGTAGTAGTAGTAGTAGTAGTAGTAGCAGCAGTAGCAGCAGCAGCAGCAGTAGTAGTAGTAGTAGTAGTAGTAGTAGTAGTAGTAGTTGTAGTAGTAGTAGTAGTAGTAGTAGTAGTAGTAGTAGTAGTAGTAGTAGTAGTAGTAGTAGTAGTAGAAGCAGAAGCAGAAGCAGCAGTAGTAGTAGTAGTAGTAGTAGTAGTAGTAGTAGTAGTAGTAGTAGTAGTAGTAGTAGTAGTAGTAGTAGTAGTAGTAGTAGTAGTAGTAGTAGTAGTAGTAGTAGTAGTAGTAGTAGTAGTAGTAATGGCAGTAGCAGCAACACTTATAGTAGTAATAGTAGTAGTAGTAGTAATAATAGTTGTAACAGAGTACTAGTAGTAGTAACAGTAGTGTCAGGGTCTTAAACTTGGCTCGTTAACCTAACACATGTGAGACAGTACAAGTACAACGTGATTTGACTTAAGACTCAACGACACAACGTTCAATGGATTTATTTACAGATCATATACAATACGATGATCACTACAAGATATACTTGATACTTCAATACACTTACATACACAATACAGCTCACAGTCTATCTCTCAAGATGTCCAGACACTCGACTTTCAGGCACAGAAACCACACAACGCCTTTCTCTCATCATGCGTCCAGTCGAGTCGACGTCCCAGAGCTGTCTGCCTATAGCTCGCAACTTGCCTCCCCACCTGAAGTGGCTTCACGAGGCATGCGTGCGTCTTGCGTCGTCCTTGCCTGACCGCTGGCCGTCTCGTCAGCCAGCAACCTCGCAGGCAGGTAACTACTACTTGCCTGGCGGCGTAACGAAGTTACGGCATCCCTGCTGGGGACTAAGTCGCCTGGCGGGCGTAACGATGTCACTGCATCACTGCACTATTCTAGACTCTGACATGCTTCCCCGGGCAACTCCATGAAAGATGTCATCTTTCATGCATAATATATGTACATACTGGGTTAATATTTTAACCTTGTCAGAGTCGACCCTTCCGCTGTTATATACATTGGTATCAGAACACATAGAAATACACATCTGCCATAGAAATATATAAGAAATGGAAGTTGTATTCAACGACATGTGGTGTTCAACCTTTAACACTTGTCAGGTTTCATCCTCTCGATGGCTGATTACCTCAATTGCATTATTGACCCAGTCAGATCGGCAGTACCAGCTTCACGCATCTACCTCGCAGCCTTTCAAAAAAAGTAATAATATGGTTTCTGAAACAAAAACCATCTGGCTAGACCGAAATACGGCTTTTACATAAGTCGCATTAAACGCTCAAACCCTGACCTCATTTGGCCAGGAGCTCTTGTGTTGGTCTGCAATGTCGGTACCACTCTACCATGCCCAGTAGATGGCTTCCTGGTGTGTTAACAATCTGGCAACAACATGGCTATTTATATACAACACATTACCGTATACATTTCACATTATGGCCCTTTGTGTAATGATGTAATAACAATTAAATGAAAGGGGAATAACTTTAAAATTTATGAAATATAATATTTTACAATAATTATTCTATTTCTTAGCGTCATCGCTTGATGTTTCTTCATACTAACGAGAAAAAGTCGGTAGTATGAATACATTAATCAAGATATGATTCTAAGATTACACTACATAAATATATAAACACACAATTCGTGTATTCAAACTTGTTGATACCTACAGATTTTAGAATCGTCATAGCTTTTTAAACTTTTATTTGTCGTCTGCTAATTTTGAACTAAATTTCTAACTCATCCGGAAGTACACACGAACACTAACCAGCTGATGTTGAAACTTGTAGAACACACTTGTTCCGGTCTGATGTAGTTACGGAATGTACAATGTTCTAATAGTTCATGTGTTGGATGTTTCACTGTAAAAACCTTCTGGATTTCGATTGACTGCAGTGGTGTAGCTGTCAATGTTTAGGTCACACTTTCACATTTAAAATATCACTGGAAAGTTCCAAACGCAGATACCACTGTCAAATTGGATAGTTCGATTACGGTAAGTTTTTGAGCGAATGTGGCACTGTTCTTGTTTCGTAATATATACAATTAATAAAGTTCGCTTTCTACCATACACTACACAATTATACACGACAATCACTACATTAATTAATAAAATAAGAACACTATATATATTGGGAGTAAACCCTATCACATCACATGCGAGAGGTCCCGGGTTCAACTACCGGACGAGCCCCCACGTCCACACATGTCAGGGTCTTAAACTTGGCTCGTTAACCTAACACATGTGAGACAGTACAAGTACAACGTGATTTGACTTAAGACTCAACGACACAACGTTCAATGGATTTATTTACAGATCATATACAATACGATGATCACTACAAGATATACTTGATACTTCAATACACTTACATACACAATACAGCTCACAGTCTATCTCTCAAGATGTCCAGACACTCGACTTTCAGGCACAGAAACCACACAACGCCTTTCTCTCATCATGCGTCCAGTCGAGTCGACGTCCCAGAGCTGTCTGCCTATAGCTCGCAACTTGCCTCCCCACCTGAAGTGGCTTCACGGGGCATGCGTGCGTCTTGCGTCGTCCTTGCCTGACCGCTGGCCGTCTCGTCAGCCAGCAACCTCGCAGGCAGGTAACTACTACTCGCCTGGCGGCGTAACGAAGTTACGGCATCCCTGCTGGGGACTAAGTCGCCTGGCGGGCGTAACGATGTCACTGCATCACTACACTATTCTAGACTCTGACATGTAGTAGTAGTAGTAGTCGTAGTAGTAGTAGTATAGCAGCAGGAGTAGTAGTAGTAGTAATAGTAGTAGTAGTAGTAGTAGTAGTAGTAGTAGTAGTAGTAGTAGTAGCAGCAGCAGCAGCAGTAGTAGTAGTAGTAGTAGTAGTAGTAGTAGTAGTAGTAGTAGTAGTAGTAGTAGTAGTAGTAGTAGTAGTAGTAGTAGTAAATAGTAGTAATTGCAGTAGCAGCAAATGTAGTAGTAGTAGTAGTAGTAGTAGTAGTAGTAGTAGTAGTAGTAGTAGTAGTAGTAGTAGTAGTAGTAGTAGTAGTAGTAGTAGTAGTAGTAGTAGTAGTAGTAGTAGTAGTAGTAGTAGTAGTAGTAGTAGTAGTAGTAGTAGTAGTAGTAGTAGCAACAGCAACAGTAGTACTAGCAATAATTGCTGTAGTAGTTTCAGCATCAGCAGTTGATGGTGATGTCCGAGGAAGGAGCGCCCGGGCCATCTACCCTGATGCCCGCTGTCAGATCCCGGAAGATAAAATACTTGTCCTGGTTGAGGCGGGCGTAGATCCGAAGCCCAGACTATATATATTCTGACAACGGCAGACTGAATGGACATCCATCGTGTCTCGCTTAATTGAACAACCTTCAGCCTTGTAAATGTCCATGACACTGTTTGTTTGAGAAGCGGAGATTTATAACTAGCAATTAGAGTCCATGACCTGTCCAGAGGGAGACAGTTGGGTCAAAGTTGTGATAGTGTCTGAGCATCAAATACAGTGGGAAGGAATTAAACCTGACCACTACTTTTTTTCCCCCCACAATATATTCCATTTTGCAAATTCAAAAAGTCGCTTAAAAGTCGACAGGGTCGACTTCATTGCACCGGGTTTTATCCCATATGGCTCGGTCTCTTTCCGCAACGCGGAAAGCGTCGCCCAAAGCACGAACTCCGTAGCTTTTAGCGACGACCCACAGGAGTCTCTGAAACATTTAACTCAAAAACCGAAGGACGCGGCCCGGAATCAAACCCACAACCTTCGGAGCATGAATAAATCGGCTCAAACGGCACATTAAAATATTATAATGAGAAAAGTAATACAATACTAGTAGTAATAATAAAGGCATTTTTCCCCCTTCTAATTACAAGAGAAAACGAAATTAAGGAGAGTTTACACATTTCAGTCAGGAAAAATAGTAGATAGTTTGTATTTGAACATTAGTAAAATTAAGTTTCTGTTGTATGTAAGGGAGTTGAACTTTGCCTTGATTCTGCAAGTCCAAACTAAGCTTCTGTATTCTGTTAGTTTGAAGTAGTTTGTGTGTGTGTGTCTTTGGATGTTTTAGGAAGAGTGTTCAGAAAGATTGACTTGTAGATGTCTGTTTGCCTGTGTGTGTTTGTATTAGTTGTTGTAGAGTTTCCACTGTATCTGTGACTGTTTGATATGTGAATAAAATGTGTTCCTATGTCTCTTGTGTGTTGTTCCTGCATAGTTGGCAGTTTCCTATTTGTCTGGATCTGAAAGGTACTTTGGGTATTATGGGAGTCATATTAAAAATCAATCTGTAAGTGACTTCTTTCGCCTTAGATGTGACGTGTTTTGTTGTGTAAGTTGGAAAAGGTGGATGTGTAGTCTGACATGAAATATTTTTGTCCTCTTTTCATTCTCAGTTTAAGTGATGGTGCTTGTTTACTAACTAATTGTTTGTATATTTCTCGTGTTGTTTCGAGTATTAAATGTTCATGTCCTTGTATTGCCTGCATACAAGTGTGATAGAAAGATGGTAGTATGCCCTGATAATGTGCTGCTGTATTGTTTAGTTTTGTGAGATATTTAATTTTGTGTGCTATATAATATAATGCTAATCTATTTGTTCTAGATGGCTGATAATATTGCCTATGTGGCTGATTCTAAGTGCTTGAATTTTTGTTTGTATGTCCTGAAGTGATATTCCTCCTTGTTTCTTGTCCTGTATGAGAATTTTATGCTGTATGCTGTGTAATGTGTTACTAAATATGAAATGTCTTATCTGTTTATTTATGTATGTGATTGTCCGTTTTGGAGGGTTTAACACTGTCACTAAGTATATTATTTTTGGTATAATGTGTGTGTTAACTATTAGGCTTCTACCAAATATTGCTGCCGTTTGGTATTTATACCTGTGTGGCATGTCTGTGCCGGCTTCCTGGCTTAGAGGTTTCTCCGTAATCTCGTATACTCTCGTAGGTAACTTGATGACGGTGAGAATCAGCAGTGGTTCGAATCGGCTCAGTAACTTACGGGGTATGTGAGCCGGCCACTTAGAAAGCAATGGCAAACTACTGAGCGTAATCTTGCCAAGAAATCAACATACAGCTGAAAGATGCTGGTGTTGACAGCGATGTCATGTAAAGGATATGCAGAAAAAAGCATGTCTGTGATCTGCTGTGTTAGTTTTAGCCATGTTTCTTTGTGTGTTGTTCGGGGGTCACATGGAAATATGATCCCATACAGTTTCATATGTTGTGTATGTGTTAGGTCTGGAGGGAAATCAGATTTTTGTTTCCACTTTCCCAGGCCCATAATTTGTGATTTATTTGTATAATAATTTTAGCTCCACTGCCTTTCCCAAAGTGGGAGAAAGTGTGCAGTATGTTTCTGATGGACGTGTTGCTTGTAGGGAAGAATGTAATATCGTCTGCATAAGCAATGATCTTTTGCTCTCCTATTACCTGTATGAAAGTACCTTTAATGCTAGTATCTTGTCTGATCTTTTCTAATAATGGCTCTAGTGTCGGTATATACAGAAGTGGTGATGGTGGGCACCCTTGCCTTACAGATCTTGTCAGCCTGAAGCTAGCAGTCAGTGAATGGTTCACTAAGACTTTGCTTTCAGGGTTGTTATACAAAATATGTATCCACTTTCTGTAGTACTGTCCTATATTTCAGTGTTCTGGGGTTTTGTGCAAATAGGAGTGTGTGATTCTTCCAAAGGCTTTCTCTTAGTTCAAAGACAAGAGGGAGGATTGACAGTCTTTCTGGTATGTGTATGTTATAATGTCTCTAATGAGGTGTGTGTGTGATGTTGTATATTCCTGTGTGGTACACTACATTGCTGGTTTGGGTGTACTAGCTTTGGTAGGAATTGTGTGATTTTGTGTGCTAGTGATTTGGCCAGAATTTTGTAATCTGTGTTAAGATGTGAAATTGTTCTGTAATTTTTCAGTTATGTTTTGTCTGTCTTTGATTTGTGTATAAGTGTTATATAAGACATGCTGCAACTATCAGGGAGTTCTTGTTTGTCAAAGGCTTCTTGATAGACTTTTAGAAGAAGATTACCTATGATATGAAAGAATTGTTGATATAATTCTACTGTTAATCCGTCTGGTCCTGGTGTCTTGTCTTTGTTCATTTTACTAAGTGCATGTGTTATGTTTTCTAGTGTCAATTGTGTGTCCAATATCTCTTTGTCTGTGTCTGATATCTTATTTGTATATTGTAAGAAACTATCTTGTATTTGTGTGTTTACTGTCTCTGCGGTAAATGTCTATAATATTGCTGGAATGTTTCTGTTATGCGTGAGGTTTCTGTTTGTGCGATTCCTTTCATGTCTATTATTATGCTTATTTGTTTGCTACGCTGTATGTTTTGTTCTATTTCCATGTACTGTTTTCTGGGTGTCTATTGTTTGATGGTGTTGAGTTTTGTTCTAATTAGTGCACCCAGGTATCTGTGCTGATGGTGTTGTTCCAGTTGCATTTCTAATCCATGCAAGTATGGTGAGTTTCTGTCGGTTTGCTTTGTTAAAAGTATTGCTGTTTGTATGATCTGTTCTTGTTGTAGTCTACGCTTGTATTGTGTTATTCAGTAAGTCCCAGTATTGTCTAATGTTATCAGTTACTATCAGTGTATGTATGTATCAGGTCTGTCATATATTGTATATATTCTGTATTTTGAAGTAATGTGTTGTTAAATTTCCAGTGTGGTGATCGTTTGAATGGCTGTGTGGTTGTCTTATTTATAGTGATGTGTGCTAGTATTGCTGTGTGGTTTGTATATTGGAAAGTTTATTGTAGGTGTTTAGTCTGTTTTATGTGGTGTGTTGTGGGTACGTATATTCTATCTAACCTAGATGATCTGTTATGTGCATGGTTTCTGTGCGTTGTATCTTGACTGTTGGGGTGTTTCTGTCTGAATGCGTCTACTAGGTTATGTGTGTCGATTATGTATTGCAGTGTATCGAGTTGATTCATGTCGTCTCGGCCAGCTCTTCTTAACTGCGTTTTAACTTCCCCGTCTATTATGTCAGCCGAAGCTAAACAACAGTTAAAATCACCTGCTAAAACAACATTCTTCCCTCTTTATGTCTGTGCTAATAGGTTTTCTAAGTGTTCGAAGAATTGTGGTTGGTAACTGTAATTTGCTGGGGCATGTATGTTGACTAAAGCGTATGTGTGTCTGTTGTTTCTAACCTGTATGATGGTAATGTCTCTTTGGTCGTCCTTGTGTGTGTCAGTAATTTCCCATTTGTCTGAAGTCTGCAGTATGGCGGTTCCAGAACCTGTACGATGTGTCGACAGGCTGAAGCATGAGTGTCTTAGCCCTAATTGTGTAGTGATTTGCTTTGTATGTGTGTATTCGCATATGTTTGTTTCTTGTAGAAGAATGAAGTCGGGTTTGTATTTGTGTATGAGTGTGACGATGTGTTGTTGTTTGTGCGTAAACCTGAAATGTTCAGACTAATAATAATAATATCATTAGTCATCATAAATTAATCAAAATAAGCAAATGATATTGTTGACTAACAATAATTTTTTTTAAACAAACAGAGACAAACGAGGTTGTCTAGTTGAGATAGTTATTTTTTTTCTTGTTGTCCTGATGTAGACAGATCTTATTGTAGATGGTAAAACAATAGGCCATCTTCTTCGGTGTCAGTATCAGTGTCAGTAGTGTTCATAGATATCAATTCTGATTCAGTTTTATTATCTAAGATGTCTTTGTTGGTGGTTTGTCTTTCCTTCTTTTTTGGCGTTGATTTGGTTGGTGAGATTTCTTCTTCTTCTTCTTCTTCTTCTTCTTCTTCTTCTTCTTCTTCTTCTTCTTCTTCTTCTTCTTCTTCTTCTTCTTCTTCTTCTTCTTCTTCTTCTTCTTCTTCTTCTTCTTCTTCTTCTTCTTCCTCCTCCTTAGTACTGCTTGTTGAGTTTGGACTTACTCCTCGTAGTTGTCTTTTTCTGGTTGTTGAGTGAAAAACAGTTGTAAAGGGTTCTTCTGGATGCGTGTCCAGAATGAAGTTATATTGGTTGTCTGTTGGCGCATCCGTTTGTTGCTGTTCTTGTTGTTTGGGCTGTTGTTCAACTTCTTTTCTGCGTTGTTCGTTTTGCTGATGTTGTGCTGGTCTTTGCCTTCTCAGAGGAGGAAAATTTATTAGAGCTTCCTGTGCCACAACAGGCTTGTTTGTATGTTTGGCTGGACATTTGTTGGACCAGTGGTCTTCCATACCACACACATGACAAGCAGTTCTCCTGCTGGGCAAGGTTACCAGAATTTTGTGAGTGTTTTTGGTAACCCCTGTAATATTCAGATTTATGTAATGGAGGATTTCCTGGACGAGGTTACATAAGACCTCCCATTTACCTCCAGAATATTTTAGTGGAAATACCACCACATTCTGGTCACCAGTAGCATGTCCCGGCGATAGCCTTAACTCCCTCTTTCTTCATTGCCGCCAGGATCCAATGCAAAGTAAGTTTTTGCCTTTCTTTGTCTGCATGCTCCAGACAAATATTGATGTCCGAATTCGGTAGTTGTAACTGAACCCGGGCACTCTTCCGACAGACGGGTCTAAATAGTTCTGCAGTGAATAAGTATTAGGGTTAGGGTTAGGGTTAGGGTTAGGGTTAGTTATATAAAATTATTCACTGCAGAACTATTTAGACCCGTCTGTCGGAAGAGTGCCCTGAACCCGGTGTAGCCTATCGTAAAGTTTAACATGCTTGTCTTATGTTAAAGTCACGAACCACCGTGTCGGTGACTCATACCTGTGTAAACTGGCTATCGCACCTAGCGTCACGCCGGCCAGTCCAGCGAGTGCGCTCGCTAAGAACGCTGGCGTCGACTCCAGGGCCGGAGAGAGACACAACAATTGTACCTGAGCGGTGGAGCAGGTTTCCGTTGAGCACATGGCTGTATTTATATTGCTTGTGTTGTTACATGTGGTCTGTGTGTTTAGTATTTGTGTGCGTAAAATGAATGAACCCTTACAATTAGGGGGGAAAAAACAAGGAGAAAAAAAATAACCAACTCCTTTTACTCCAGCTATTATTAAAAACTGCAGTTTTGCATTTGTAATGTACCTGCTATGTTATGTTAACACCATTCCTAAGAAAATCATCCTAGCAAATGGAATCACATGTTTAAATAATGTTATTTTCAAACTATTATTATCTTTGCTGCTATTATCATTGCTGTTATTACCCTTTGTATGCTTCCTCTTGTCTTTATTATTATTGTCATCTTTATTAATATATAACCCCATCTCCCAAGTGCCCCCCCCCTATCGCTCATGGTTGTTATTGCCTTTGATGATACCCTCATCTTTTGGTTCAAATATTTATCCTGCCTCTACCATCATTACCAGAGAGTAGTGATGAGGGCATTGACCAGTGAGGAACCTCTGTTGTACACATTTGTGTAACTATACATGTTTGTTCATTACTTACAAAAAAAAGAGAGAGAAAAAAAATGAATGAACCCTTTCAGGTAAAGGGGGGAAAAATCAAGGAGAAAAGAAAATCTACTCCCTCTACTCCTATTATTATTAATAATTGAAGGTTGCAGTTCTATGCACTTACTGTGATATATTACCATCCTTGCTAAGAAAATCTTCTTAGTAAATGGAATCACATGTTTTTGTTTGCTTGTTTGTTTGTTTGTTTTTAAATATAAAATTATTACTAGTACTATTATTATTACTACCTTTAGTATTCTGGGTACCTTTCTATCCTTATCATTTTATCATCATCACTACTATACATCCCCATATCCCCTGTGCCTCCCCCCTCCCCTTTCGCTTAAGGTTTTGTTGTTGCCTTTGCTGCCACCCAACTGTTTGTTTCTAACCTTTGTGTTGCCTATACCATCATTAACAGAGTAGTGATGAGGGCATTGATAGAGTCAAACAAATTAGTGAGGGGTGGCAAGGGAAACAAAATATAGGAATTTTCCTGTTTCTCTTTGTTACCCCCCTCTCACATTCAAACATGTCAAATGAATAAATTATGGCAATATTAAACACATGTCACATACACGCTCATATGCAACGCTCTGTAAATACACACACACGAATACCGAACACAACAGGACGCATGTAAACAACACTAACAATACAAACGCACATGTACTATTATTATCATGCTTCCTTATTGCCTTTGCTCACCTTTCTGTGTCAAAATCTTATTATGGTCAGATGGCCTTAAATTTCAATTTATGATCACTATTATTATTGTTACAATCACTCGTTTTCTCCCTCCTCCCCGCTCGTTACTGTTGTTGTTGATGCTGCTGCCGCCCTCGCTGGTTGGTTCTGAACAGATTACTGCCATTGTCATCATTACTGAAGAGGTGGTGATGATATTTGCGGGTTTGGAGCCCTTTGGTGAGGGGGTGACGGAGGAAACAAACACAATAAAGAAAGATTTCTGCGTAACCCCCCTTTCATATGAAACTATGTCAATGTAAAAATGTGTACAAATATTGTACACATGTCACCTACACGCCCACTTGCAACTCTCCTTGCAATATTTAAATTTTTTTTTCTCTTTCTTTTTTTTTAAAGGTACACACGTGTACCTGTCAAAAATAATTATCAGATATCATTTTGATCGAATAGTAGCAGCATTTAAATTTTTTTTTCAAAACTTTTATTTCATACAAAGCAATGTGTATTTACAAGTTGTAGTGTGTGTTTCTTTTGTTTGTGTATATTACAGAGCGTTGCCGTTTGTTAGTGTTAAGTGTGACATTGTGAATAAAACATATACATACATATATACAGTTATGATAATATGACATTTGTGGCATAATGCATGTAGATACACATTCCTTGCATATGCTTCAATTCCACTTCCGCAAGCGGAATGCATGAAACACCTGTTCATCTCTCCCTCTCCTCTCTCTCTCTCTCTCTCTCTCTCTCTCTCTCTCTCTCTCTCTCTCTCACACACACACACACACACACACACAATCTCGTGCTTTCTGGAGACCGCAGTACATTTAAATGCCCGGCGCTTGGACAATAAACTTTAAACTATCATTTCCATTAAAATGTGGCTTCTTTGTAATTTCTGGGTCACTTAGCTACTGAGGCGAAGGTCGTTGGTGTTGTTGCCTGATGACAAATTACAGGGTGACGCTCTAGTCCATGATACCTTTTGTTTGGGGAACAAGAATCAGGGATTTACTACACACACACGAATACTGAACACAACAGGACGCATGTAAACAACACTAACAATACAAACGCACATGTACTATTATTATCATGCTTCCTTATTGCCTTTGCTCACCTTTCTGTATCAAAATCTTATTATGGTCAGATGGCCTTAAATTTCAATTTATGATCACTATTATTATTGTTACAATCACTCGTTTTCTCCCTCCCTACTCTGGTAATGATGGTACAGGCAACACAAAGGTTAGAAACAAACAGTTGGGTGGCAGCAAAGGCAACAACAAAACCTTAAGCGAAAGGGGAGGGGGGAGGCACAGGGGAGATGGGGATGTACAGTAGTGATGATGATAACAAATAATAAGGATAGAAAGGTACCAAGAATACTAAAGGTAGTAATAATAGTAGTACTAGTAATACTAGTCCATGGCCTGTCTCCAGGGAGATAATTGGTCCAAAGTTGTGATAGTGTCTGGGTTTCATATACAATGGGAAGGAATTAAAACCTGGCCACTAAAAGCCACCTTAGCTTACTGGGTACTTAACGGGCTCATTCAATTTGTTTATACATGGTGGTGCGTATTTTTCTTTTGAAACATATCATTACCATATAACATAATTTTAATACATGAGATACCGGCTTGGTTTAAAGGCTGCTACACGCACGCACGCGCGCACACACACACTCATAGACACCCATCCACAATATTTTTCATGTTGCACATTCAAATATAATAATGGGAAAATTAATAATAATAGTAGCAGTAATAATAATAGTATTTTTAATAATAATAATATAATTGTAAGATTATTAATACCATCAATAAACACATTTATAGTTGTAGTATCCTTTGTTTAAAACACATATTTTGCTTCTTCTGTAATATGTGCTGTCTTCAGCCAAATCTTTTACGAGATTTGCGCTTGTGGGGCTAAGATTAGAATGTTTGCGACTTTTTGTTGATAAAGTTGTTGGACAATTTCTTTGTTGATTGTTCTGTAATTGTATAGTGCTTTGTTTCTTAATGTCCATATAAGATTTCTGTACTCTGCCAATAGCACAAGTAGCTTTGTGTGGATGTCTTGTGTGGAGTAAGGAATGGAATTTATCATTATTGCTTTGTAAACATCTGTTCTTTGTTTGGTATGAGTGTTTAGGATGTTTTGTAGGAGATTTCTTGTTGGCATGATTGTGTTGCATTCGTAATAGATGTGCTCTTCTGATTCTTGGACGTTCCGTCTACAAAGCTGACACTGTAGTATTTTTTTAGTTATTTTTGCTGTTCTCTCTGTTGTTGGGGTCATGCTGTAAACAAACCTATATGTAATTTCCTTTGCTTTTGGGGTAATCTGCTTGTTGTGAATATTAGAGAAAATTTCGGTATAATCTTTTATGAAATATCTATGTCCTCTTTTAATTCTGAGATGTACCGGAGTTGCTTGTAATTTAACTAAATGCCTGTAGATTGTACGTGTTTTCTTGTGTAGTAATTTTTCGTGTCCTTTAATGGCTGAAATACATGTTTTGTAGAACTTTGGGATAGTGCCAAAGTAATGTGAGGATGTATTCCTAATAGGTTTTAAGTAAGATAGCCTAATTCCAATGTAATAGTGTGCTAAAGAATGTTTTTCTGGGTGTTGTAGGATTTCACCTCCGTGTTTGATCCTAAGTGCATGTATTTTGGTTGTTATATCTTGGAGGGCGATACCTCCATCTTTTTTGTCTTGCATGAGTGTAGTATGTTTGATACTGTAGATGGTGCTGCCAAACACAAAGCGTCTAATCTCTTTGTTTATGTTTGTGACAGTCTGACGTGGAGGATCTAGGACTGTGCACAGATATAGTATTTTTGGAATTATATATGTATTAACAATGGTACTTCTACCAAATATGGTAGTTGTTTTGTATTTGTACCTCTGTAACATATCTGTTATTTCTTCTCTAGATTTTGGTGTCTGATTTGGTTAACATGGGAAGACTATTCCGTACACTTTTATAAGATTGTTTGATGTTAAGTCAAATGGAAAATCCGCCTTATTTTTCCATTTGCCTAAGCCCATTATAGTAGATTTTTGGACGTTTAATTTTGCCCCACTCCCTTTGCCGAAAAACGAGAACGTTTCCAAAATGATCCGTACAGATTTTTCAGTTGTCGGAAAGAAAATGGTATCGTCCGCATAAGCACGCAGCTTTTGTTCACCCTTCCCTGGTATGAACGTGCCCCTGACATTGTCGTCCTGTCGTATCTTTTCTAGAAATGGCTCTAGAGCGACAACTTACAGTAATGGGGACAAGGGACATCCCTGTCTCACTGACCTAGTCAACCTGAAAGAATTGGTTAGGGTATGGTTTAATGGAATCCGACTTTCCGGTTTCATATATAAAATTTTGACCCATGTCCGAAAATAATTTCCCACGTTGCAGTGTGAGAGAGTTTTGTGGAGGTATGAGTGAGATATTCTGTCGAATGCTTTTTCTTGATCTAAAGAGAGAATTGAGGACTGACAGTTTTTCAGATGTGTATAGTTGATGATGTCCCTTATGAAGTGTGTGTGTTGCTGGATATTGCGGTGTTGCACACTACATTGCTGGTCTTCGTGAATGAGAGATGACATTACTGGTTTCAATTTATTCGTCAAAGCCTTTGTTAAATTCTTGTAGTCTACATTTAAAAGCGAGATCAGTCTGTAACTCTTTAAAAGTGTCTTGTCGGTGTTCTCCTTCGGAATAAGAGAGATGTAAGACGTGTTGAAACTGGATGGGAGTTCTTGTTTTTGGAAAGATTCAGAGAATACTGTTAGTAAAAGGGGACCTAGAAGAGGAAAGAAAAACTGATAGAATTCAGCGGTAATACCGTCAGGGCCAAGCGATTTGCCCTTCTGCATTCCATGAACCGCTTGTGCTATATCTGTTAGTGTTAATTCAGTATCTAGTGTTAGTTTCTGTTCCTCTGTGAGTTCTTTTGTGAATTTCATAAAGTGTTCTTGCACGTGCGCCTGTGTGTTTTCCTCTGTATAAAGGTTCTTGTAATAATCTTCAAAGGCTAAGGCTATTTGTTGTGGCTCGACTTGTATATTTCCTTCCCTGTCAATTATCTGGCCTATCTGTCTGCTGCGCTGTATGTTTTGTTCTAAAGATAGGTATTTTTTACTCGGTATCTCTTGTGTTATAGTTTGTAACTTTGTTCGCAGTAAAGCCCCCTGAAATCGATGATGTCTGTGGAGATCTAATTCTTCCTGTAATGCTATGATGTGTGGTGAATTTTTGTCTGTCTGTAGTAAGAGCTTAATTGCATTTTCCAATACTTTTTCTTGTTGTAGTTTTTGCTTGTGTATTACTGCTGCTAGTGTTTGTGTTCTATCTCGTATAGTTTGTTTAAGTGTTTCCCAAAGTTCTCGCGCTTTACCCTCCGGTATATCGCTTGTGTATGTGAGGAGCAGTTTTGTTATGCAATCTACATAGTCCTGATTTTGTAAAAGTGTGCAGTTAAGTTTCCAGTGGGGAGATCTTCTAAGATGTGGTGTTGCTTGTACTGTGTTTATTGTTGCAACTACAGCCTTATGGTCTGTGAAGTTCAATGTCTCCTGTAAATGCTTGACTTGTGTTATATGATGTGTTATGGGCGCATAAATTCTATCTAATCGTGCTGCTCTATTATGCGCATTGTTTGTGTGTGTTGTATCTATTCCATGGGAATGCATCTGCCTGTATGCGTCTGTTAGCCCATGGATATCTAAAATTGTTTGCAATGTGTCTAATTGATGTTCCTCCTCCCCCGTTGTGTTTCTAATTTGCATTCTTACATCTCCATTTATAAGGTTGTGCGCCGAAAGTACGCAATTAAAATCACCCCTAGAATGATTTTGTGACCCCGATATGAGCGTGATAATACATTTTCCAGTGTTTGGTAGAAGAGCGGCTGATTTCTGTAGTCAGGCGGTGCGTGTATGTTGACAATTGTGTATTTATTTATGTTATTTCTCACCTGTACTATAGCTATCCTACCCTGGTAGTCCCTGTCCTTCTCTATAATCTGCCACCTGTCCGATGTCTGTATTATTGCTGTACCCAATCCGATATGTTGAGTACTAAGACTAAAACATGAGTGTCTTAGACCTAAGCATGTTGTGATATATGATGCGTGTTCGTCGGTGTTAACGTTAGTTTCCTGTATGAGTATAAAATCAGGTTTATATTTGTGTATGAGTGGTATAAGATGATTAATTTTGGATCTTATACCTCGAATGTTAATACTCATTATTTTAATTTCCGCTGCCATTTTGTTGTAAAATAAGAAACGGTTGAGCATAATTATGTTTCTTGTTTCAAACTGTCTGTATTCATGTTATCATTTCTGGAGATAGTAGATTCCTTCGCTGGGCTTGAAATCTCTAAGTCAATAACGAAGCGTGGTGAATAATCTGACAGGTTTCTTTGTCGTGGTGGTGTGTTAATATTATCACTGTCTATTCCGGTCACGGCGCTGGTCGTTATCTGTTCAGTATAATTACTTACACATTTCTTTTTGTTTGACCTAAGCGCTTCAGGCGGTGTAGGGTAGTTGTGGTTGTTGAGGGGCGTCAGACAGGCTCTTGGTTGAGTGTCCCCTTTTCCGACTGACCAGCTGGAAACCGTCTTCATCCTCCTTACTATGTTGATCTGTCTGGGAGTTCGAGGTGACTTTTTGTGCCAATCTAGGTCCCTTCTGAGTTTGTACTTTGGTCGGACATTTATTACTCCAGTGGGAGTCTTCCCCACAGACTGTACACGCCGTACGGCGCCCCGGAACTGTGATGAAGAGACGGTGTAGCTTGTCTTCTACCCCATCCAACTCCATGTCCACGTAATGTGGCAGAGGTTCTTTCGGGTTGCACAGAAGTAACCACTTGTCCGTGCTGTTTTACAGTTTATGCACTTCCGCGTTTATATCTCCCGAAATATCCGCGGCTATTTGCTTCACTGTGTCAACCTTTGCTGTTGTAGGCATCCAGTGAATCATAGCCTTGGTCTTTTCCTTCTCTATGTTTTCATTTACAATAGTTAATTTAGGATCCTACAGTTCATGCTTCATCCCGTGAAGCCGTTCATAATGAGCCGCCTTTGCTTCCGGTGTCAGCGTAGCGTACCATCTTTTAGGGTCCTCAAAACGGTAGATGGATTTTATCCCTTCCCTACCGATCCCGCAAGGCCCCCTCAAGACGCTCGCCATCAGCGAGTAGTTGAACCGGAATACATGAGGTCCTGATATAGAAAACACAAGTGTGTTCGCTTGATGGAACGCTCCTCCCTCGAAACCTTCACTTGTGTTGACTTTGACACGTTTAACAATTTGGTTTTCCATCTTCGATAATCCGTGACAGAGGAAATCTTCCATACGGAAGCACAGATACAGATACACGTGGTGAAAACAATCGAAAACACTTCCACAAAATTGAAATCACTGATATGTTTGAATAATCCGTGACAGGACGAGGTTTTAATCCAGATCTAGACGTGGTGAAATCTATCGAAATCACTTCCACAAAATTAATATCACTGATATGTTTGAATATGTTGCTGATGATGGGGACGGAGCGCTTATGGGAATGTCCCGAATGCTGTGATGTCGGTTACTAAATCAATCAATCAATCAATCAATCAATCAATCATATGTTTGAATAATCCGTGAAAGAGAAAATATTAAATCCAAATCTACACGTGGTGAACAGCTACATCTGTTCAAAAATACTATCCCTGTAAGAAGAGAAACCAGCGAAAGATGTATACGTTGTGAAGAGAAACCAGAGTAACAATGTCAGGGTGTCCATTAGGGGACAGTCGTTAACATCGTGCACGGAGCTTGCAGTGTTGAAATATTGTATATATTGCATTAACAAGTACATTTTATTCATTTTTCGCAGTAAAAGTATTTCAAACTTTAGGATGTCAAATTATTGTGTTAAGTTTGAATAGATGGTGTCATTATATTAAACATTTAGCAATTAATGTAACTAATTGCTTCTTTAGAAAAACGTTGGCGAGTTATGTCCTTTGCAAATAATAAAATGAATATTATGTTCCCGTGAAAAAGAGGTATTTGTTTCCCCTTAGATTTCGCTTACCAAGTGCACAGGCCGTCGAGAGCGCGATAGCGAATGGTTAGCCCGTAGATCATGTAATTGAGTCCCCACTATTGCTCCCGGGTTGACTCAGCCAAAACTAAGCACCATGAAATGTTCTGGAAAGTAAAGGCGAAGTGTGCGCTATTGACCAAATCACCCATTGAATGCCAATTGTTTTACAAAAATGTGGCACTGCCAGCTAAAGGGAATGACATACACACCTAACTAGTACCAGATGAAGAGCTTCGGATTTTAGTGTTGTATATACTCCATTGTTTACACCTGTCATGACAGATTTCATTTCCTAGTGCAACAAATCTTTGCAACTCAAGCCCATTCTTGTTTAAACAATCTTTTAACGCATTGCGTATTGCCTGCACGTGTCACTCACTTCAACTAAATCGTATTAAAGGGAGTTAAATTACGTGAATATTGGGCATTAATGTACTAAGACTGGTTTACTCCCTCGCTTCAGTTCAAATTCGGCTTTTTAGTGTTCCCAAAACGATTTTTAAAGTAATTTTTACCCACCCCAAAACAACACCAAAACGCACCCCAAAAAAATGTTGAAGCACCAAATTCGCGCGGCCGCGCTAAATGCAACAATTGGCAATAAATGACTTAAAAAAGCACTAAATTTGGTTCGAAAAGCGTCAAAATGGCACCACTGGCAATCACTGGTCTGACTGAAGAAGGAAGGGAATACCATGCTCTCTACACACTTCCCCCACATCACATCTTGGGAGCAATCACTGGTCTGACTGAAGAAGGAAGGGTCTGCCATGTTCTCTGCACACTTCTCCCACATCACATCTTGGAAGCAATCACTGGTCTGGCTGAAGAAGGAAGGGAATACCATGCTCTCTACACACTTCCCTCACATCACATCTTGGCAGAAATCACTGGTCTGACTGAAGAAGGAAGGGAATACCATGTTCTCTACACACTTCCCCCACATCACATCGTGGATCAACCACTGGTCTGACTGAAGAAGGAGAAGGGTCTACCATGATCTCCGCTGTGATGACATCTGCGGAGAACTGCGTTATTTCCCACCCTGGTAGAGTGCGCGAGAGTCACGGTTATTCTTCGTGGTGATGGTAAATTAGCAGTACAATCTATAGCACGCCCGCAGAGACAGCTCACGGGCAAACTCGGCACGACGCCACGTAAACACCAGTCACTGATCCCATAATTTCACTTCATGTATGTGTCGCTTCTTTATTGCAAGAGATTCACGGTAATTCTTCGTTGTGATGGTAAATTAGCAGCACCAATATATTATTTCACACCCACAGAGACGATTTGAACAACGGCACATCAACTAACACACCGTATGCTCATTGTTTACCCAGCACATCACATGCATTTTTGGTGAGAGCTGAAACTGCTTTGATCAACTCGAGAGTAAATAATCTTATCGCTTCTTCTGGGATCAACGTTTGCTGTATATCCGTTCTGGCACTGGTCATGAAGAAGATGATGCGATTGAGGTCTTCCCTGGCATCCCGGTCCTGCAGGATGGACTCTGAAGTCTGCATTGTTGCTCTACAGCTGTAAATGGTAGCACCTCAGAGTCCCATTCGGTGAAGTCATGCTCTAAGTCCACAGTATGATATTTTCAGTCTGAAGACGCTGGTTATCTGTTACTGTATAGCTTGTTGACACTATCATGCTCAGATCTGCAATCGACGTGTTCTCCACCTTATTCCCACGGCTTGTTTTAGGCGTGTCTTTGCCTCTTTTAATCTCTGGGATGGATATGGCTGCCAGAACTTATCTACAGCATTTGCCAGTTCATCTGTCTTTTCATTTTCAGGATACCATCGGTCAAATTGGGCAGTTATCCACTGTAGGACTAGTACTGTTATTCTGCACAAGATACTAAGACTCAGTAACTAGTTGACTTTTGGTGAGTTACTTGGTATAAAATGAATAGTTAGATCTAGGTCTTTGCTGGTTTGACTTGAGGATTGGGAGAAGCCTGGCCCATTCTCATAAGCTTCTTGTGGATAAACACAATCACGGTGAGGAAAATGGCCTCCAACAGCTCGGCCAGGGTGATCAAGCTTGCTCCCACAAAGAAGCCCATCTGTCCTCCGAGAAAAGCTAGTATGGGAAAAACAAACACTCAGTGAGTTATATAAATGACATCCAAAAAATCATCATCATCATCACCACTGTCATCACTATCATCTTTACCACCACCACTACCATCAAATGCCTTAACGCTTAAGAGCCTGTGTGGGCGATTAGACTTCTCTATATTTCATTAGGGCTGCTCTATATTTCATTAGGCTTCAACATATTTCATTAGGGCTACTCTATATTTCGCATTGTCCAACAGAATGTACCGGTTCGTGTGCTGACATTTTACCATACGCAAATTCTTGTGAAGAATTTTATTCGTTGTCTTTCTCTGTCTTTCTGTTCTTACATCTGTCCAGTTGTTACAACAAGTTTGAGAATGCTTCTTCTTATTTAGTTAGTTACATATCCTTGCAGGTTGTTGCTATCAACCCCAGCATGTTTGTGACTGTTTCTGATTTTCTACACAATTTTATGTTCAGTGGTTTGCCATTTAATGATACAGTATTGCAACCAACACATATTATCTGCAGTATTTAATAGATGCGGTTATATTACACCGTAAATAAGTCATCATCATGTGCCATGCCGATAAGCGTAGGCGGAAATAGGTCGATATCTCACATGATCACCAGAGTCGTAGATCAGCTCTTGCTCTTGTCCTCATTATGCCATGTAGCCAAACCATCCAGGTTTTATTTTTCTGCCTTCCACTTGCTCTTAAAATCTGGTTAAAGTTGTTAAAAGTGAAAAATGGGCAGAGTTATGTCAAAGAAAAAGCACAGACAAGTCACTGAAATTGTTCTGGCGACTACATAAAAGTATGAATGGGGTGGTCAAGAATAAGAGTGTTCCTGACTTCTAAAGTACTGACCTAGTCTGGCAGATGTCGGACGAGAATAAGGACAAATCTCTGCTTGAATGCTATCTAGAGCAGAGCAACCAGACAGACATGAGAGGCCAAGATTTTGCCAAAGCGGTTACCTCAGATTGGTGTAAGGCCCAGAACATTGCAGTTGAAGACACGGTGACAAGGACAGAGATCAAGGCTGTGCTTCGACGAACAAGAGACAGCGCACCAGGGCTAGATGGTATAAGGTATGACGACATCAGTGTATGTACCGACAATGAGCTAGAGCAGGGGTGGGCAAACTTTTTGTGCGTAGGGCCACATTGACAAATGTAAAGCTATTGGGGGGCCGCATATATGTTATGTCCACTTTATATACAGCAACATATCAAAATAAGTCATTCTGAATTATTTATGGGTTATTAAGCAGCATAAATAACTAATTATTGTAATGTTATTTTACTTATACACTTACATTTCTCTATATTAAAATCGATAAATTCGCATTTTAGCATTACATTATGTTTACGAAAATAGAAAATTAGGAAGCAATTTTATCAAAAATGTTAAAACAATCTTAATGGTACATGAAATTATGTAAAATTCAACAAAACAACTTAAAAACGAAGCAAAATTTTTTTTAAATTTCTAACTGCCCTCGAGGGCCGCATAATATCAGTTGCCGGGCCGCATGCGGCCCGCGGGCCGTAGTTTGCCCACCCCTGAGCTAGAGAAACTAGCAGATATGTACAACAACAGCATAGGGAGTGCTAGCATCAAGGAGGAGTGGTTACACAGCTATGTGATTCCCTTGCTGAACCCTGGCAAAGACCACAACAAATTCAGGGATACCAGGTAATAACCATGCGAAATACAATAGGCAAGCTGCTGGAGAAGTTAATTGCCAGAAAAATATCAAGCCAGTTAGAGAGGCAAGGTTGTTTTCCGCCTGCCCTTGGAGGGCACCGTCAAAACAGAGAAACCTGGGCCAACGCAGCAGTTTTTGCCCATGATGCCTTTGAAGGTTTCCACTCAGACTTTGAAACATTTGCTGCGGCGACTGATCTTGAGGATGCGTACAAAAGAGTACCGTTGGATTTTTTAATGTTTCAGCTTCTTGAACTCAAGATAAGTCCTTTCCTCCTGAGTTGGATCGCTGCAGCCCTCTTCCGAGGAAAGTATTTTTAGATGTGGCAGTTGGACTTCTGAACCAACAACAATATATCCGGGTCTGTCACAGGGATCACCATTATCTCCGGTACTGTTCAACGCCTACACTGTGAGAATTACCAGTGAGCAGATCACATGATCGGGGAAGACATCGTCGTATGCCGATGATGTTTTAGTGTATCGTCAGGGTAAGGATAGAGATAGGGTTGCTGTGGAACTACAAACAGAACTAAATCGCATAAGTACTTGATGTGTGGAATCTTGGGCAATGGTCAACCCAACAGTGACTTGGTTCTCGTTGAATAATCATATTGTCAACACTCCAACACCAACTGTAAATTTGTGTTCAGAGACTGTGGAAAGAACGCAGGCAATGAATTACCTGGGATTCGTTCTGATCGAAGCCTTGCTTATAATGAGCACATAGACCAGGTGATAACAAAGGCCAAGCGGGCTTTGGCTGCGATGCGGGTGATGGCGGCAGCACACTATAAGTAGCGCCATCTATGTCTTCTATACGAGGGTCTGGTCATGTCTGTTTTTGAGTATGCGATGGCGATCCTGACTCTCAGCCTTAAGCAGATGGAAAGGATACAGAACGAAGCTATGCGTATTATTCTTGGATGTACAAGTAATACAGCATGCAGGGCGGTGCGCTATCTTCTTGATTTTCCACCATTGTAGACAGAATACAAATTCGCAGAGCACGAGCCTATCTCAGAGTCAATGCAAACACACAACATCCACTGCATCACGAAATTAAGAAGGTAAAGGGCAGTAGGTTAAAAAGAGGTAGGTCGTGGATGGGTCAAGCCGACGACATTAATTCAACAGGTGTGTTCACTTGAGACCTTGAACCTGGCGAGGAGTGGGTACAAGTGCCAACAGATTTATGTACGTCCTTTTCAGTTTGCATCCAACTAGACAGAAAATGCAGACAAGAAAATCCGGCTGCTGAGGAAGCGGAAGCACAAGCGTTGATCTTCGAGAATTCGTTAGACGGTGATGCTGTCATTTACACAGATGGGTCAGTCGTTCGAGGAGTGAGAAGTTCATAGGCCTTTACGGCTCAGCCCGGAGGGAGAATTGTGAAGGGTGCTTTTTCTTGTTGAATTTGGTGCTTGTTCTTTGACCACAAGCAGCCTGACGTGGAAGTCATGGCAGTAAGTAAAGCAATAACATGTCTCAAGACAATAGGGCATGTTTCCTTAGCGACTCAATGCGCATGCTCAAGAAGATAGAGATGGGGTGGGTCCGAGGAGAGTGGTTGCTGTCTCTGGAGCGGTCTCGACTGGCAAAGATTAGTTTCATCTTCGTGCCAGGGCATGCGGGTCTACAGGGAAATAAGCGGGCTGACAAGCTCGCAGGAAAGGCTACTGTGGAGGGCAGACGCGCCATGGACCAGGCTGACATTCTGAATGCTTTACGAGAAGTAAGACTTTTGCGAGAACCAAGAGATGACTGTGGATCTACGACCATGGTCAGGTTGCGAGAATAACAAATTAAAAGAGGTGTTTCCAAACAAGAAACTATGCAGAAAGCCAAAGAAGATTAATAAACCAACATAGAACTGGTGTCATTAGCAGCTACACGCTGCGGGATTTACTGAGGAGGGGATCCGAGCACGTATGGACTGAATGGTTCAATGTGCAATGAGGATGATCTGTCGACTAACTAACTAACTTGCTCTTTTCACATATGACCTGCCATCTGTCGCTAAGTTGTTCAGTTTATGAGGAGAAATTAACTGGAAAACTTAGTGACTCATCGCAAGATTCTATCTCGTGATGCTATTCCTGAATTACCTTACTAAACTAGAATTGCACAATGATATTATTCTTAAACTACCTCACCAAAAACATAACTCTATGTCGTGACAATATCCTTAAATTACCGAACCAAACACATAACTCTGTGTCGTGCTATTATTCCTAAATTACCTCATCAATGTTATTCCAAAATTACCTCACTGAAATAGAACTGCATCATGATATTATACTTAAATTGCCTCAACAAAAACATAACTCTATGTTGTGATACTATTCCTAAATTACCTCACCAATTTTATTCCTAAATTACCTCACTAAAATAGAATTGCATCATATTATTCCTAAATTACCTCACCAAAAATAGAACTGGAGGTATACTGAGGCTCGTGTTTCTCATGCTTGAACATCATCGTCTCCAAGAATACCCGGATCTCCAGGTAGTCCTCCCTGTGGACATGACGTCAGAACCACAGATTAGCCGGTAATCTATATATATATGTATATATATGTATATATATATATATATATATATATATATATATATATATATATATATATATATATATATATATATATATACCGTCTTTTGTCTTCTTGTTATATGCTGTATCTCCCAATGTAACATTGGACATCAACGAACTCATGTTAAGCGATGTGTGAATATATTCATAATCAGTTGGATGTTACAGCAAGAATTTACACTGGATGAAGAAGCCGGTCTCCCGCCAATCCTCCTTGGCAGTCACATACGACATGCATGGTGGATCACAGTGTTACTATCCCCCCCCCCCCCAATGGTCCCGTCACCCCACAGTCGATGTATACAGAACATTGCCATATATATTATTATAAAGCGCGTTTTAATAACTCGGATTTGTTCCAACGCCATTTATACACGATGCAACAACGTTAGTGTCAAAAGAAGATCCGGCTTTTTGAGGTGAATTCTGGTTGGAGAAACTCCAGGTGAATACATAAAATACAACCCAGGCGAACAGACGATGTAGTATGCATAGATGGGATGCGTACATTTACATGCCAGGAACCAGTTTCCGTATCATTTCACTGCGTGTATTGTCCTTCAAAACATTTGCAATGTAGCGGAGATGATGGCTATAATAGAGATGGTAGTCGAAAACTAAAGAGGCAAGCGTGCACATTTTAAATATACAGGTAGATGCAATATGAAAGGAAGATGCTGGAAAAGAAGTTGAACTTGTTTCAAGGCGCCAATAAAGACAATCTTAAGCCGACGGTGTAACCTAGTTATTCACATGGACTTTACATCCCAGATCAAGACATTCATGGCCATTGTCACCGTCATCATCATCATCAAAAGTTGAAGACGAAACATAATCCTCCATTCCCCACTTCACAATAACTCATCAGCAGGGTCCGTTGGGCAGCCCATTTCACATCAGCGAGAATCCTCTCTGTCTTCCCAAAGTAAAATGCGAGATCTAATGAAGGAGTTGCCTATAAACGAAAGGCAGTTATTATCGACAATAAAGCTCTGTCATTATTGTCAGGTTCATGTGATACTATCTCTTTCTCTCTCTCTCTCTCTCTCTCTCTCTCTCTCTCTCTCTCTCTCTCTCTCTCTCTCTCTCTCTCTCTCTCTCTCTCTTTCTCTCTCTCTCTCCTCTCCCTCCCTCTCTCCCTCCCTCTCCCTCCCCCTCTCTCTCTATCTCTCTCCCCCTTCCCCCTCTCTCTTTCTCTCTCTCCCTCTCCCTCCCTCTCCCCCCTCTCTCTCCCCCCTCCCCCCTCTCTCTCTCCCTCCCTCCCTCTCTCTCCCTCCCTCTCTCTATCTCTCTCTCCCCCTCCCCCTCTCTCCCTCTCCCTCTCTCTCCCCCCTCTCTCCCCTCTCTCTCCCCTCTCTCCCCCTCTCTCTCTCCCCTCTTCCTCTCTCTCCCACTCTCTCTCTCCCTCTCTCTCTCCCCCTCTCTCCCCCTCTCTCTCCCCCTCTCTCTTCCCTCCCTCCCTCTCCCTCTCTCTCTCTCCCTCCCTCTCTCTCCTCTGCTCGTTCCTCCCATCTGTCCCACCTCCTCGCACTAACATGACACCCGTGTGGCTCCCGTGTGTTGCCGGGGCCCATAAGGGAAGCAAAGAATAGCAACACTGTAGCCTACCACGCATGTCGTAAGAGGCGACTAAGGAGGCTTGATGGTTCCGTCGCCCTGCTACTGAGTGAGTGCGTGGTGCGACACTGTGAGCTGTGGGTTTCATGTGAAGTGCTTTTGAATCTGCCCAAGTTTTTATTTTTAGAACGTGGCTGCATGTTCGGAGCGATGGCAGGTGGCTATGTCCCAGAGTTGACCAGTTTTTGCCTTATGCAGAAATGCGTGGCTGCTGGGCTTCTGGTTGACTGCCACTGCCGTCGGTGATGAACTGTATGTTCGTGGACTGTGTAGGTGAACATCTAGAAAACATCCAGATAGGAAAATGACTGCTGATTCCATCAGAAATGAATTGGGTGTTTCGTGGGGAACTGGTGTGTTGACATTCTGGCGGCGGCATTATGCACAGTGTATCTGTGCGGGCTGTTGTTTGTCGAGACCCCTGTCTTTTCCACTTTTCACATTGGGCAGTGAGGAGCGTTTTGTGTGATATTCACTGGCACAGGAACGGAGCATAATGGGGACGACCTGTTGCTGTGAAGTTGGAACTGCGACTAACTAACTAACATGACACATTGTTTTTGTGCTCGCCCGCTTTAAACTCAAGGGTAGTCCATACACGTTACTTATTGTAGAAACGGACTGAATTTTGTGTGTGGATTAGCTTTCCCTATTACCAGTGTCCTTCCCATCTGGCAAACCCACTCCGACTTCAGAGGTACTTGTAATGTATGTCCCCACGTCAAAGACGACAATAGATATTAGTCAATCTTGACCTCCTCTGGGATTCGAGCCATTGTGTGTTTGTCCTGCCAATCTGGACCCTAGAGAACATACTCATGGAGTCGCTGAGAGCGTCTGTTTCCAGCCTTGCTATTGCATTCCTTTCTTTTACTGACATATGACCGTGTTGACATTTTGTTACATTGTGCTTCAACAAGGCATATTCACCTCTTCATAGCACAAAGCCTGGGCTGAATTATAGAGACCATATGTTGCCCATTCAGCATGATCTCTCTCTCTCTCTCGGCCTGCCTAGTTTACTCCAGAGACTATATGTTGCCCATTCAGCATGATCTCTCTCTCTCTCTCGGCCTGCCTAGTTTACTCCAGAGACCATATGTTGCCCATTCAGCATGATCTCTCTCTCGGCCTGCCTAGTTTACTCCAGAGACTATATGTTGCCCATTCAGCATGATCTCTCTCTCGGCCTGCCTAGTTTACTCCAGAGACTATATGTTGCCCATTCAGCATGATCCCTCTCTCTCTCTCTCGGCCTGCCTAGTTTACTCCAGAGACTATATGTTGCCCATTCAGCATGATCTCTCTCTCTCTCTCTCGGCCTGCCTAGTTTACTCCAGAGACTATATGTTGCCCATTCAGCATGATCCCTCTCTCGGCCTGCCTAGTTTACTCCAGAGACTATATGTTGCCCATTCAGCATGATCCCTCTCTCGGCCTGCCTAGTTTACTCCTGAGGAAAGGTAACACCTCTACATCTGAAAGAAGACCAACTGTAGAAGCTGCCGGATCAGTAAAGCAATGTTTTAACTGTCCGCCTGTCTGAGCTTCGATTTTAGACCAGTTGCTGACCAAAGCTTAGGGCCTGGTCTGCCCTGCCATGACATTTAATCCTAAGGTTGCATATCCTCGAACCAGGATAAGTCTAGTGCCCTCCCAGTTGCTACCCCCACCCCCAAGCCGTTGGCACAGTATTGGGTATCAGGTTTGATGAGCGCCGTCAAACATTTGGCGCTAACAGAAAGCATGTAGTACTGTCTACTGTCATTCATTCATTCATTCATTCATTCATTCATTCATTCATTCATTCATTCATTCATTCATTCAGTAGCATGTCATTTGCAGAACCTCGTTCCCATTACAACCTTCCGGAAAACCTCTCGATCATAAGCAAGATGTCCCGCGTTCGATACACGCATCTGGAGATCATCCGCCACATCCTGCACCCATCTTCTCTGTGGCCTTCCTCTTCCTCTCTTCCCAGGCATGTACCCCTCCATTATTGTTCTCACCAAACTTTCATAACGTTTCAAGTAACCAAAATATATCAATTTTCTTTGTTTTATCGTCTTTAATAGCCAACGTTCTTCAATATCCAGCTCTTGAAGTATGGATGCATTTGTTCTTTTCTGTCTCCAAGATATTCTTAGAACCCGTCTATAACATTTATAATCAAAAGCATTTATGCGCAGTTCAGCTTGTTTAGTAAGTGTCCAGGTCTCACATGCGTATGTTTCAATGGGAAAGATGCATGCTCTTAAAAATCTAATTTTTTTGTAGTTCTATCTGTTCCACTCCATAATTTATTCAATTGTTTTAGTCTTTGAAGAGCAATTGATAGTCGTCGTTTAATTTCTTTCATTGTGACACCATTTTTGTTAATCAATGACCCAAGATATTCGAAATTTTCCATCCCTCCAATCTTCCCTCATCAACATATATTTCTTTATCCATAGTAGCTTTATCTGTATCTTTGTGTTTGCTATGTTAAGACATAAGTTTTAATTTTCACTATTTCTTTGGGTTCAGGTTATTATGTTTTCTATACCATTCTGTGATGTGGATAGTAATACTGTATTATCAGCAAATCGACTCTCTGGTATTTCACGACCACCGATATTTAGGGCATCATATTGCTCCCTGGTTATATCATCTCTTACATTTCTCATTATATTGTCGGTGTACAGGTTAAACAAATAGGGTGATAGCACACAGCCATGGCGGACTCCTTGTTTGATGTCAAAACAATCTGATTTCTCGCCATCAATTCTAACCGCTGCTTGTTGGTCTAGATAGAGCATTCCTCATGATTTCCCAAAGTTTCTGATGTTGTACACAGTCAAATGCCTTTGAATAATTCACAAAACCTGAGAATAGGTTTATATTAAGCTATCTGCACTTCTCTATTATTAAACGCATGTTGAGGATATGATCTCTTGTTCCTCTTTCTGGATCCAGCTTGAACCACGTTAATCTCTTCTTCCATTTTCTTACAAAGTTTTCCCATTATGGGTTTTAGTAGAATTTTACTTGCGTGACTGATCAGGGCAACAGTTCTATAGCTGGTGCATAATTTCAGGTTGCCATTTTTCGGTATTAGAATGAAGATACTCTTCCAATATTTTGGCCACATACCATATTTCTATATCTTTTTACATAATGTGTGATAGATTTCTTCTCCTCCCGCTTTAATTAGTTCAGCTGGTATCTCATCACATCTTGGTTAAAAACTATTCTTCGGGTTCTTTATTGCCCATGCAATTTCATCTAACGAGGATTCAGGTTCTGTCTCTGCTGTCATTGGCTCATGTATCTCATCCATATCCCCACTGTCACTCATATCATACCTTCCACTGCAGTATTCCTGCCATCTTTCTAGAATTTGTCTAAATTCTGTTAAGGTATTTCCCAACTTGTCACAGATAACATTTAACTGAGGCTGGACATTCTTTTGTCAATAACTTCATTTCTTTGAACATTTCGTAATCTCTTCCATTCTTATGATATTGCTCTATTTTAATACAACAATCTTGTATGTATATTGGTTTTTGTCTTTTCTTGTGTCCTTTCTTATTTCTCGTGTTAAAGATTTATACATTATCCTACTGTTATCGGTTCCTCCTTTCTTTTTCAGTTCTCTTCGTTGTTTTATCAATTCTAACGTGTCTCGAGTAATTCATGGCTTATATTGCTTAGTCCAGGTCGGAATTAAATCTGTGGCTGCTGTTATCAAGATATCTCTAGCTTGTACTGTCAGTTCATCAGGTGTCATTTCCTATCATACAGACATCAATACTCCAAAACGTTTCCTAACTTCTATGTAGTATGCATCTGGTATTTTTGTGAGATCAAAACAAATGGCCTTGGTCCTCGGGTAAGCTTTTTGAGTTTTAATTTCTGATCTGCTTCTAATAACTGATGATCTGTATCACATTCTGCAATCCGTATGGTTTTTACAGATGTTACGCTTGATCTCCATCTTCTTTGTCTCATCTCATCTCATCTTGTTCCTCTTGTACCTTGCGGTGTCGAGGTGATGTATAAACTTCGTGAGAGTGCCCGATTATAGGCTTCATATATCGATATTCTCATGGACTCTGCTATTCCCTCCGTCCAACGTTTACGTGGTCGGCCTCTTCCTCTGTTTCCATCTGGTCTGTACATCATTGCTGGTTGTGGTATGCTGTTGACTGGTAACCTACTTGCATGGCCAAACCATTTGTATTAAAATATAATCTATCTCATTTTTGGTACTACATGTCTGTGGACTTCCATGTGAAGAGTCTTCTTGGGTGTTGTTTAAAAAGTGTGTTGGTTATCGTCAACTCATTTTCTTGAAAAATTCAATTAATTTGTCATATGCATCATTTCTATTTCCCAATCCAAATTTACCTAAAAAGCGTCTCTCATTTTCAGCTCTTCCTTTAACTACATTTGTATTAAAATCCCCCATTATTATTGTTATATCATTATGGCCAGTCTTATTTAAATGTGTCTTGATGTGCTGTAAAAATCTTCAATTTCGTCGTCCTCTGCTGTTGAAATAGATGCATATATCTTTATAAGAGTTGAGTATTTTGGACGGCCTTTAAGTCTGATAGTGAAGATTGTATCACTAAGTGGGTTATATCTAATTAAAGCTTTTGCAGTTGTTTTATCTAAACAAAATGCGACTCCGTTCTGGCCTCCGACGTCTTTACCAGAATATATGAAGAGACTTCCATTTTCATATGTAAAATGTCCCTTGTCTCTCCAGCGATGTTCACTAATTCCTAAAATTTGAATATTTAACCTCTCAAACTCATCACATACTACTTTAAGCTTCCCCTCATACAGAATTCTCACATTCCACGCTCCTATTCTCACTCTGTTTCTTAGTCTGACACAGGGGATTTCCTTAGTAACACAATCAGGATTAACTCCGTCATCACGATTACTATTACTGGCCTCTGTGTCACACTCTTCCCCAGGTTATCTGATCTGCCTGGCCTGGGGATCTCGCCACCATATCTCTTTCTTATTATGTTTTCTTTCATGGTTGTTATGGTTTCTTAGCAAGTTTTTCAGAAGGTAGTTTGCCATTGCTTTCCTTCTGGGCAGTGACTGTACTAGTCGGTGGCCATAGCCATTGTCTCTACTGATGAGATCATCTGCCTATCGCCGCAGCGTGCAGACCATAACCAACAACTATCTGTCGGTTGCTCTCACACGGCATTCACCACCTGCAGACGTGGCTTCACGTAACCCTGACTAGGGAGCTAATCGGGTACTCCACTTTGCCCAAGGGTGTCCCGTAGACTAACGGAGGAAAGGAGGCGTCTTATATCTCCTTGGATAGGGGATGCCCCTAACCCGCTGACCGGACTGTCATACGGTAGCTCAGTAATATCTCAGATCTGGCTGCAATTGCCTTTGTTACTGTCATTATATATATATATAGTATAATCGTGTCACTCTAAACATAGTGTGACACAATTGTAAGTAGTGACATGACAGACACGTCTCACAGATACCTCAGATCGGGTGTGCTAGTAGCGTTGGCCACCTGGCGCAGGTAGTCGGCCGACACACTGGATGGCATCTGGGAGGCCGACATCGTGGTATCATACAAGGTGAAAGAGCAAGGTCGAGGACAGTCACAACTTTCAGGTTTCAAGCTTTCTGGTGATGACATGAATTAAATATTTTTGTTGGTGACATGTGTATAATTAAATATTTATGTTGGTGAAATGTTCATGGCTAAATCTTTCTGCTGTTGAAATGTTTATGGTTATAGCTTTCTGTTGGAAATATTTATAGTTAAATATGTATGTTGGTGAAATGTTTATAGCTAAATCTTTCTGCATTTTGGAATGTTTATGGTCAAAACTTTCTGCTGGTGAAATGTGCATAGTTAAATTTTTCCGTTGATTGAATGTTTATAGTTAAATCTTGCCGTTGATGGAATGTTAATAGTTAGTGTTACAGTAATAACCGTTTGAATGAAAATATCAATCAATCAATCATGTGCCATGCCGGAAAGCGTAGGCGGTCATGACTCGCCATTTCACTCGATCACCGGAGTCGTGGATCAGCTCAGTGTTCCTGTCTCGTCCATGCCATGTGACCAAGCCATCCAGGTATTTTCCTCTCGGTCTTCCTCTTGGTCTGTTCCCCTCGATCTTGCCAGTTGTCAATAAGTTCTCCAATCCATTTCTTCTCATAACATGTCCAAAAAATTTTGACTGTCTTCGTCTAATTTCTCTAATTAGTCTACGATTTTCATTTGTCTCCTGTAGTACTTGGTCATTGATTTTTCTGTCTGTCCATGGTACTTCTTTGCATTTTCCTCAGAAACCACATTTCTGTAGCCATCAAATGTTTTTCAGCTTGACTGCACATTGTCCAAGTTTCACATCCATACAAAAGAACAGGCTCTATGTATCCCCTCAACACTCTTTTTCTCGTTTCAATTGACATCTTTTTATTGGTCAGAATGTTTTTCATCTTGCTAAAGGCTACTTTCGCCATGGCGATTCTTGTTCTAATCTCTTCAAGGCATCTCCCATCAGATGTTATGACTGTTCCGAGATAATTGTATCGATTCACTTGTTGAAGAATATTCCCATTTACTTGTATATTACATTGTGGTACTTCGTTCTTCCTAGTGACGACCATAACCTGTGTCTTCTTACAATTTAATTCCAACCCCAGCTGCTCACTGTGTACAACAACCGCATCTACTAATTGTTGCAGATCCTGTGCATTGTCTGCAATCAATACTGTATCATCTGCATATCTAATGTTATTGATGTTTCTTCCTCCAATGCTGATTCCATTCATGTCTTCTATATTTCTGAAAATATTTTCACTATATAGGGAAAAAAGATCTGGAGACATCACACATCCCTGCCTAACACCTCTCTTAATAGGCAGATATTGTCCCACTTCATTATCAATCCTTATGGCAGCTTGTTGTTTCCAATATATGTTTTTTATAAGTCTAATGTCTTTCCCATCAATTTGTAGATTTGCAAGCATATCCACCATGTTGACATGTCTAACTCTATCAAACGCCTTTTTGTAGTCAATAAAGCACAGATGTATATCCTTATTTACTTCTATAGCACGTTCAATAACTGTTCGCAGCATATACACAGCATTTACTGTACCCTTTCCTTCTACAAACCCACATTGTTCTTCCCCTATTTCAGGTTGTATTTTCTTCCTCACTCTTTGCATGATAATTCGTAACAAAATCTTTGTGATGTGATTCATTATACTATTTGTTCTATGTTGATTACATTCCAAGGTTCCTGATTTCTTTGGGATTGCAATAAATACAGAATTACATAATTCAGAAGGTATATCTCCAGTATCATATAATGTGTTCAGCAGTCTGGTGACTTGCTCTAATCCAAATTCTTCTAAAGCTTTAATCATTTCTGTTGTGATGTTATCTACACCGGGTGCCTTGCCAACTTTCATATGCTTAAGAACATTTTGAACCTCCATCTTTAAAATTGGTGGTCCTTCATTATTAAATCTAATATCATACTGTTCCTCTCTGTTATCATTATACAGGTTTTTCACATAATCTGTCCATACATGTAGAATCTGATCTTTTTCTATTATGATTTTGCCATCTTTAGTTTTTAGACAGCCTGTTGATGTACTTGTTCTTTTATTAGTAAGTTCCTGAATTCTTTTGTGCACTAATTTGGTATTTTGACTGTTGTGTTGTTTTTCAATTTCTAAGCACTTTTCCTCAAGCCATGATTCTTTTGCCTTCCTACATAATATTCTGACTTGTCTGTGAATTTCTTCATATTTGGCAGGATTATTTTTGTTGAGTCTTCTTGTTTCCATTAGGTGTAAAATTTCTTCAGTCATCCATTTCTTACGACCCACCTTCTTTAATTTTGGAATAGTTGTTTCTGCAGCCAAACTGATTGAATTCTTTAACATTTCCCATTGATCATTCACATCCTGGAATAATATCTCTAGATCAGACAATATATCAAATCTGTTCTGTACTTCTATGTTGAATTTGTTTTGTATTTCCTTGTCATTACTCAATGTACACAAATCATATTTAGTGTTTCCTGTTATATACTTGACTTTCTTCAGCTTTATCCTCAATGTTCCTGTAAGTAGTCTGTGGTCACTATAACAATCAGCACTGGGAACTGTTTTTGCTACTGTTAGTGCGTTTCTAAATCTTCTGCTAATCAGAATGTAGTCAATCTGGTTTCTGATCCTGCTATCAGGACTCCTCCATGTCCATAATCTTCTAGGGTGTTGCTTAAACCAGGTGTTTCCTACAATCATTTCCTTTTCTTTTGCCCACTCTACGAGTCTGTATCCTCTTTCATTTCTCTCTCCTAAACCATAGTTTCCTACTGTGTATCTATCACCTTGATTTCCTACTTTTGCATTGAAGTCTCCTATTATGATGTTTATTTCTGAATTTTTACATTTCTTTAAGGCAGACTCTATGTCATTATAAAATTCCTCTACACTATCTTCACTGGACTCTCCTGTTGGGGCATATACTTGAATAACATTTATGCTAAAAGGTCTGCCACTCAATTTAACTAGTAGAACTCTGTCCGACACGGCCCAATATCCTTGAACAGACTGTTGATGTTTTCCGGTCCAAAATTATTGCCACTCCCCTTTGTCGATCTTCACCTCCAGAATAAATAATCTTAAACCTTCATCTATCTTGATGCTTGCTCCTGTCCATTTCGTTTAGCACATCTCTAATATATTAATTTTTTCTCTTTGTATTTCTTGTTTTATGTTCTCTAATTTTCCGTCGTCGTTTAACGTCCTAACGTTCCATGTTGCTAATTTTAATGTCTCTGTCCTTGTCTTGCGATGATCAGTCTTTAAGCGAATCATAATATACTAGGCACTTTCAAAGAGGTAGTTTGCCGTTGCTTTCCTCTATGGCAGTGACCATACTGGCCGGATGACCGCAACCATTGTCTCTCGAAAGAGATCCTCTGCTTGCCGTCTCGAAACTCGAGACCATAACCAACAAATATCTGTCGGCTGCCCTCAAAATTTCATCCACCACCTGCCTTCCGTGGCTTCTTTTGAACTACTTCCAATAAACGAACACGAAATAACATCACATAATCCACAGGAAAAACACTATCCACACGAATTCCACAGGAAATCCACAGAAAAACACTGAACAGCGTCTCCCCGAAGAACAACGAGTCATCTCGTCGCCATTGTACCGGAATGAAAATATAGTTAAATTCATAACTAAGTTAGGCTACAGTTAAATGGTTCAGCGTTCTGAGAAAAAAGTTGTAGTAATATCACATTTCACATATCACATGTGTGTGTTATCAGTTTCACTGGTATATACATGGTGTTATATTTTCTGTGGGGATGGGGTCTCCGTGGCGACATGATTACACTGCCTGCCTCGTGCTCCCAAAGTCGTGGGTTCGATTCCGAACTGCGTCACCCGATTTACGGGTGCAACATTTTAGGAGACCCCTCTAGGCGTCGCCGCTGCAGCTCCGGTATTCGTGCTGTGTGCGACCATTTCGGCAGGCCGTCCTGTGGAAAGAGACAGAGCCATATGGGATAAACACGGTGCAATGAAGTCAACCCTCTTGCCTTTTTTCTGTGGAAAGATATGATCGCCTACGCCAGCTGGCAAGACACGTGATGATGCATATGTTTTGGTATTCCAGGAAAGTTTCTATGTTTATCATCATCATGTGCCATGCCGATAAGCGTGGGCGGTCATGTTTCGCATCTCACATGGTCACCAGAGTCGTGGATCAGCTCTGTGTTCTTGTATCGACCATGCCACATGACCAGATCATCCAGGTATTTACTTCTATACTTTCCTCTTGTTCTTCTCCGCGCCGTCCCCCCCCCCCCTTTTCCAATCTTGTCAGTTGTCACCAAGATTGTTTCTATGTTGCATTCTCTATTGCTACAGTGTCCGACAGCGGCAGATGTTGTAGATCTCTTGCGTATCTGGTTATCAATGTTGTATCGTCAACAAAACATGGATTGTTTACATTATAACACTCCACTCGTTACCCTTCTCTGTCTTTGATGTCTCTCGTTATTTATTTCGCTGGTGAGAGAGAGAGAGAGAGAGAGAGAGAGAGAGAGAGAGAGAGAGAGAGAGAGAGAGAGAGAGAGAGAGAGAGAGAGAGAGAGAGAGAGAGAGAGAAGAGAAGAGAAGAGAAGAGAAGAGAAGAGAAGAGAAGAGAAGAGAAGAGAAGAGAAGAGAAGAGAAGAGAAGAGAAGAGAATCCGGTGACAAAACGCATCGTTGCCGCACTCCTTGTTTTGTATGCTAACATTTAGCAGATTTATTTCCCACTTAAATTGCTGCCACTTGCGTCGAGGTAATGTTTTAAAAAAACATTATTCTGAAATCTTTCAGTTTTTCTTCTTCTTCTTTCGTTCGCTTGAAATATGTCTATAACTGCAGTGCTGTCTCTTGTATGAATTGAACTGTCTTTTTCAGTTCACACAGCGGTCCATAGAGTTTATCTTCCACTGTCGTCTCTCTAGGCCAGAAGGTGTGCCTAGATATGTTATATTTTGGGCAGTCTTGGAGTATGTGCTCTGCTGTCTGCAACGCCAATCCACATGTACACATGGCTGTTTCACCAATCTTGAATTTTGTATACATGTGGTTGCGTAATCTATTGTGCCCTGTTCTGAGGCGCAGAATAATGACTTGTTCTGGTCTATCCATAACGTGGTAGTCATCTTGAGCAGGTTTTGGTGGCTTTCTGACTGATTTGATCATTCTTTTCTTTTGGTGGTATGTTACAGGCACATCAGGCTGTTCTTCTTTGGCTCCTTCCTTAGCCAATTGATCAGCTCTGTCGTTTCCGGGTACTCCACAGTGGGATGGTATCCACTGTATGGTGACCTTATGCTGACTGCTAAGTTCAGAAAGTAGTGTCCTTAGTACTGGCAATTTCCCAGACAGGAGCGCCTCGAGTACTGATTTTGCATCTGTCAATAGCACCACAGGTTGTGTACCATTGCTGGTATTTAGTAATTTCTCTGTTGCTATCTTGATTGCCTCAATTTCAGCATCGTAGTTATGGCAGTACTTTCCTGTCGGTACTCTAGCTGTGTCCCTGGTATTATTTGGGTATTCTATGTACACTCCCGCTCCTCCATTTCGAACAGCATTTTGTGCTGACCCATCTGTGTAGACTCGGATCCAGAGGTCCTGTGGGTATTCTTCATCAAGGAAGCTGAGAGTGGCTGTTCTGCGCTGCACACTGTTCTGATCTTCCTTGTCAAATATTCCTCTCACTTTTGTCTGGATTTGTAATGATAGTCTATGCTCATCTTTCCATGGAGTTCGCTCTGGAATAGTTGTTAGGGGGATACCAACTGTGGGCAGATCGGTGGTTTCTCTGCAGAGTCGTTTGGCCTGGTGGATAAAACTACTTCTTTTCAACCGCCCCATAGCTAGGTTTTCAAATCTGTTCTTCATAGGGTGGCCTGGCAAGCTGAGGAACTTTTCTGCTTGTATTAGCGTTTTCGTATCTCTGCGCTCACTCAGTGCTTGTGTCCTCCCCATCTTCTCCATTTCCACTATAGGGGTTGATCTCATCCCTCCTGTGGTGATTCTAAGTGCTTGATTTTGCACTTTGTCCAGCTCTTGTAGTGTGGTTTTTGCTGCCGAACACCATGCAGTTGACCCGTATTCCAGGTGTGGTCGTATGCTCTGTTGATAAACTTTGCTAAGTATTTTCCCACTGGCTCCCCATGTGGTTCCACTTAGCTTTCTCAGGATGGCTATTTTCCTTCTGGCTTTTGCTACTGCTTTGTTGATGTGCTTTCTCCATGTCAGCCTGCCATCAAATGTTACTCCAAGGTATGTTGGTTCTTTATCAGTTTCAGTTTTAATTCTCAAGGATGCAACAACAACAACAACAACAACAACAACAACAACAACAACAACAACAACAACAACAACAACAACAACAACAACAACAAAAACAACAACAACACAATCCACAAAAGGGTAAAAGATACCCACCTCTGATTATGGCAAAACAATTGATGAATTCACCAACCGTACACGAACGCAGATTTGGTACATCTGGTCATTAAATTACAAACAAACAAAAAAAGTCTGTTAAAATATTTGTAAAAATTGTTACACAGTGCAGTAGTACTTTACATTAGATGCAGCAGTATAGCAATTTGTTACACTCGATGCAACCTCTTCTTCTTCATCTTCTTCGTGGATTCTTCGTCTTCTTCTTCGTTTGTCTCACTACTTGTACACTGAAGCGTTGCAGAGATGTGGGTAATTTCTCGGTTTTCGCTTTCTTGTTGCGTGTGCTAATGTTATTTGTTTCATTATCTTTATTAAACCTTCAGTCTAGCCATCTCTTCCAGGGTCGCCCTCTCGCCTTGTATTCCGATGCTCCCTTGTGTAATGCTATAGCCGCATGTTGTTCTTGTTCCATTGTAGCTAAAATGTCAGAACACTACACCAATACTCTGTACTTGATGCGAGAAAGCGCGATGAAGCGCATTACTGAAGTACATTGCTGAAGTATATTGCTGAAGTATATTGATGAAGTATATTGCTGAAGTATATTGCTGAAGTATATTGATGAAGTATATTGCTGAAGTATATTGCTGAACTATATTGCTGAAGTACATTGCTGAAGTATATTACTGAAGTGTAGGGTGTATTACTTGTGCAATCCCCTTTAATTTGATATATAATACAATACAATTGCTACCATTTTAACCATTTTAGATCATTACTGTGACTTAGTTCCCATTTACTGCCGTCCATTTCTGGTTGGTCCAAACCCACTTATTTGTTTGGCAGTGAATTAGTTACACAATAAATTAATGTAACAGGAACAATTGAGCGAGGCTTTGTAACAAACTTACACAACAACTGGGTGTAACAGGAACAATTGAGGGAAATTCTGTAACAAAATTACACAATAAATGGGTGTTTCAGGAACAATTGAGCGAGCTTCTGTAACAAACTTACACAATAAATGGGTGTTTCAGGAACAATTGAGCGAGCTTCTGTAACAAACTTACACAATAAATGGGTGTTTCAGGAACAATTGAGCGAGCTTCTGTAACAAACTTACACAATAAATGGGTGTAACATTAACAATTGAGCGAGATTATGTAACAAACTTACACAATAAATGGGTGTAACAGGAACAATTGAGCGAGGCTCTGTAACTAAGGCACTGTTCTAGGCAGTTGTTGTAACTGTAAAATGATGCGTTTACCATTTTGTGACGTAGATCTGTACTGTCCGTGGCTTCACTAAAGTCGTCCCCGTACGACCTGTACGGCGCCGGCTGAAACGTGTACTAGAGGAAGACATGTTTGTACGAGGTGAAGAAACGTTAGACAGTACATGGTTAGCAATATACAATTATGGGTTGACTTCTCGTTAAAAAAGCTATGGCAAGCTACTGAACGTAAAATTGACAAGAATATCAACATGGGGTTGATAGCAACGTCCTGCAAAGGCCATTAAGCATATAAGAGTACAAATAATAATCAGTCAGGAGGTCAGCATGGGCGAATGGATAGAGCGATTGCTCTTAAACTTCCGGTGTGCTGATACCGAGGTAGCGGGTTCAACCCCCACACCGGTCAGTTGAACTCAAACCTTTACTTCTCGTTCTGGAGTTGGGGACGTCAATTACAAGTACCTCTGAAATCGGAGTGTGAGGGACACTGCTAATTGGGAAATCTAGTCCATACCCAAAAATAAGTCCAGTGCTACTAGAAGTAGTAGTACCTGCATGGACTACGCTTAAGTTCAAAGCGTGCACCCCCCCCCCCCCCCACCCCCCCCACCCCCCCCCACCCAAAAAAAAAGGAAACAGTCATATCTAACGAAAAAGATTTTAGGGAGAATGCTGAACATTCATTGGGCGGTTTAAAAATGATCAATCTGGACATTTTAAGGGAGGATAAGTCGTAAAGACAGCTTATCAGAAAGAGAGCAGTCATACTTTTATTGGCCACTTTAAGAGAAGAAACAAACTGGAACACGTTGTGACAACCAAAAAAATTGTGGAAAGAAGATAGAGGAAGACAGCGAGAGAACATTCTTGACAGTCTTATGTCATTGCACGGAAGGGAGTCAACACACGAATCAATCTATACCGCTGGAGATCGCAATTTGTGGAGAAACATGATCGCCCACGTCAGCCGGCAAGGTACTTGATCATGATGATCTAACTAACGATTGATTCACTGTTAGAGCAGGAAGCATCTAGTCGCATTGTCTGCCTTCACCTCAACGGGTTCGTTTCACCTCTACTTGTTGAAGTGTCTCCTTTCATCAAGTGTCAAGATGCTTCTTTACAGTCAAGCGACTGTAAAATTTGGAGATAGACTTAGTTAGTTAGTTAGTCTTTCCTCTTGAGCCTAAGTCGGCGCATAGGGCAGAAGTCATGGGTCTCCCTGTCTGGCGGTTCGCTGCTACCTGTAGTAGATCCTGGATGTTCACTTGGCCGTTGAATGAGCCTTCTCTGATGATGGTTCTACGCAGGGTCTCTCTTGGTCTTCCCCGTTTTCTTTTCCCTACTGGTGACCATATGAGGGCTTGGTTGGGGAGTCTTGTCCATTCTGAGTACATGGCCGATGTAGTTCCAACGGCGTTTTCTTATAAAATTGGATACAATATCTTGCTTAGTCTCTTATCTTATTTGCGCATTGGTTCTGAAATCTGTCCAGTGGAGGTTTAGAATTCTTCTAAGACATTTGTTCTCAAAATTGTCTAATTTTGTTATCTAAAGCTACCGTTGATTTCCAACTCTCACATCCATATGTTAGGAGATAGACTTGACATGTTCCAATCTGTGCTTGTCTTTTATCGCGTCTTTCTCTAGCTTCCTGGATCCCAAGGGATTTCTGTTTCAATGTCTGTTTCTTCTTTCGTTGACCTAAAATTAACAGTTTATATTTGTAACGTTGTATCTTGTGTACAACTCACTGTCTTTATTATTTTTAGTTCACTCAGTGGTCCATAGAGATAGCGGTGGGAACGATTAGTAGTATGACTCTTCGCCGGCTGTTGAACGAGGGGACGGAGCACGTATGGGAATGTCCTGAGTGCAGTGATGTTGGTTGTTAACTCAACTCAACTCCATAGAGTTGATCTTCCACTGTTGTTTCTCTAGACCAGGTTTGCCTAGATATGTTGTACTTTGGGCAGTCTTGGAGTATGTGCTCTGCTGTCTGCTGCGCCAATCCACATGTGCATATGGCTGCCAGTCCCAGCAGTAAAAGAACCTGTAGCTTTGTACGCCAAATCAAATTGTATTTACCAATTTACATGCAGATGCGAGGCCATCTACATAGGCAGAACTGAGCAAAAGTTACATTGCAGGGTTTCGGAACATATTCCGAATTGGTTGGACAAGATACTACACACAGAAGATGGTAGCCTAGGCAGGCCGACACACCGGAACAGTCCGGCTTCATCGGTCTGGAGACATGTGCTCGAGACTGGTCACGTGGTTGAAAGAGACAGTGCCTTCCGTGTGTTGTTCAACATACAAAGTAGTCGATTGTTAAAGTTTGCTGAAGCTATCCTAATCAACCTTCGTAAGTCGTCCTTGTGCAAGCAGAAAGACATGTTAGTCAGTTTAAAATTATCGTGGTAGACTATCGACATTACTGTGCGAACATGTGTATATTTCAGTTTGAAGGATTTATCTAATTAATTCACGTAAGTTGTGTGATTTCTGCAGTATGTACCTGACGAGATGCAGCGAAATATGCCAGGCAATAAATCGTGCAATCTATTGTTTGTGTCTTCTTTATTCAAATTCACCTATCTTTAATTTTGTATACATGTGGTTGCGTGATCTGTTGTGTCCTGTTCTGAGGCGCAGAATAAGGATTTATTCGTCTTACCATAAAATGGTAATCATCTGGTATTGGTGTTGGTGGCTTTCTGATAGATTTGGTGATTCTTTTCTTTAGGTGTATGTGACAAGTACATCAGGTTGCTCTTATATTGCTCCTCCCATAGCTTTTTTATTCAGCTCTCTCGTTTACGGATATTCAAAGGTGAGATGGTATCCACTGCATAGTGACCTTTGGCTGGGTTTCAAGGTCTAATACATCAGCATATATTGAGTCCGAATTAGGTTGTAGACGATGTTTACAAAGGTACCCGAGATAGTTATATGCCTCTTGTTCCTTGAAGACAGCAGTCGGCTTTCTAGCTTCTTGTTTACCATTGTCCGCTCCCTTGAACTGCTACTATATATTTCACGTTTCGTCTTCGTTGTCGGTAAGATTGTTGTCGATTTGTAGTCCATTCTGTGCGCGCGTGTACATTTAATTTTAATTAGTTTAATAGTTTAATATTGTCATAGTGTGTTTCATGTAGTTTTGTGTTGGTTTGTATTTGTTTGTCATGTGCTGACGAAGGCTTTGGCCGCAACGTCCAATTTGTCTCTTGTAGTCGTGTTTTAGTAAAGCTCACAATCTACTTCTCGTTTATTTGGGTGATTCATTCATAGCTTCCTTGGAGAGTGTGTAAAACAAGAGGGAACTCAAGTCAGTTAGTTATCTATCCCGTGTTCCAATGTTTATAGATAGGTTCTCTAGCCATCGTAGTTAAGGCGTAAATTATGACACCCCAGTTGCACGTTAATAATTCCCCGGAAGTTGTGAAGTATTTATTCAGTTGTACCGATCGATGTAACCGGCGTCTGTGGTTTAGGTAATCGTAAGATGCAGTTTCACAATTCCCGGACATAGGATTCGAGGGTTCGAAGTCCCCCGCGGACGATTTAGAAGCAGACCGTTTTGCGTTGATTCCCATGGTATGATACGTTGACCGTTCAGCAATCAATTGCAAACAAGAATAAAATGTTAGTTGCATGTCTTTAAAGGAGGTTGCAATTAACCCCACCATTTATTGGCCGTTTGTGATTTACTAGGCAAATTTACGTTACGTAGTTTGCCTTTGCTTTCTGAGTGGCCGACACCTCATACCATCTAAATCAACACAAAGTGCTCTGCTTCCAAATCGCCTGCAACTGATTTCTAACCCTCGACTCGACATGTCGGTAAATTGTGAAACTACATGTCACCAACCTCTAACTCACAGATGCGGGCACATGGCAAATTACTGAGCGAAAATTGCCTAGTCAATAACAATCAATGTATGCTGGGGTTGATTGCAAAGTCCTGTAGGGACATGCAACTAATGGTATTATTACCCAATCGATGCGCTGACGCAATGTAAATAAACAAAATATAACCTCCCCACAATGGGTTTATCAGCAGAGTTGATCCAGAACACCAAATACCGAGATCTGTGGAGATCTGTGAACGCCTACGCCAGCCGACAGGGCACTTGATTATGATGATGATGACAATGGGTTTGTTGTACTGAAATGCTTGTAGGTCAGTTATCCTTTACATGCCGTCGCAGTCAACCCCATCATTTGTTGGCTGTTTGTGATTCCTGCGAAAGTTTACATTCAATAGTTTGCCATTGCTTCCTGAAAGACCGGCACTAATACCATTGTATGAAAACCAACGCAAGGCGGTCTGCTGCAATATCGCCCGCAGCTGTGTCTTGAACGCGGTATGCGGGATTACGAATTGCTCCCGTAACTCCTTTGCCACAGAGCCGGCGAAATGCTTGTTTTTTTCCGCATATCTTTTACAGGACATCGCTGTCAACACCAGCATTTTACCGCTGTCGTTGATTTCTTGGCCAGATCACGCTTCAGTAGTTTGTCATTGCTTTCTGAGCGGCCGGCTCACTTATCCCGTAAGTTACCAACGCGGCGAGTACCACCCATAAATATGTTCATTGTTTTGATTTACTAAAATGCTTGTACCACCCATAAATATGTTCATTGTTTTGATTTACTAAAATGCTTGTACCACCCATTGTCACACGTCGTTCTTGATGATAATATCAATGTTCTTGATGATCTTTGCTTGATATTGTCGTGTGATGGTCGTTGTCTAGGTAACGATGTTCATGGTGTGTCAATTGAGCTATCTAACTGTCTCTTAATCCAACTCACCCCAGAAGTGCACCTTCACCAGTCATGAAACAAGATTGAGTTGGCGCACATAATCATTTATTCCAGAAATAAGACGGACAAACGGAACATGTTTATACATCCAGAAACAATGTAATCCATAGAATATAAATATCCTCCTCACAATTTAACCAGCACACATCAATGCCTTCTCACGGCCTGCTTCTTATCAAATCCACAAGACAGGTAATCCAGCTACTATCCACGGCTGGATCTCCCACAATACAACCCACACATTGGGTTGGAGCCACTGCTCAACTATGCAACCCTCCTCTGGGTTTAGACCTGTCTTCACAACTAGGAGAACAACACAGCACGGAGATCTCTAACTCCGCTTCTCCTTAGACTACCGATCAGTTCGGCATCTACACATCAACTGTCCTTGAAGTCCCTTGACTTCACACAAAACTAAACTGTCCTTCCCCCATCCCCCTGGGTCCACACTCACCCTTCCCATTATTTCTCAGGACTGGCTGTTTTCTCATAGCCAGGTCAGTCACTTTACTGTCTCCCACTTTCATCTCCATTCTTTCTCATTGCCCGGTCACTCAACTCAATGTCAATGACCCAGGCTTATGTCACCCATAAATATGTTCATTGTTTTGATATACTAAAATGCTTGCACCACCCATAAATATGTTCATTGTTTTGATTTACTAAAATGCTTGTACCACATATAAATATGTTCATTGTTTTGATTTACTAAAATGCTTGTACCACGCATGTTCATTGTTTTGATTTACTAAAATGCTTGCACCACCCATAAATATGTTCATTGTTTTGATTTACTAAAATGCTTGCACCTCCCATAAATATGTTCATTGTTTTGATTTACTATAATGCTTGTACCACGCATAAATATGTTCATTGTTTTGGTTTACTAAAATGCTTGTCTCTCTCACAAATGTGTTCATTGTTTTGATTTACTAAACTGCTTGTCTCTCTCACAAATGTGTTCATTGTTTTGATTTACTAAACTGCTTGTCTCTCTCACAAACGTGTTCATTGTTTTGATTTACTAAAATGCTTGTACCACGCATACATATGTTCATTGTTTTGATTTACTAAACTGCTTGTCTCTCTCACAAACGTGTTCATTGTTTTGATTTACTAAAATGCTTGTCTCTCTCACAAATGTGTTCATTGTCCTGTCATCAAAATGTTTCCTGAAGTAAGTTTATCCTTTCTAGGGGTGGCTTCCCAGGTAAAGCAAACAATGTTACATGTGTTCATTATTTAATCAATGACATGTTCAACTCCGACGATGCAGTGCGCAAATGCACGACCTGCTGATACTTCGGTCGATGCGTACACGAGAAGGTTACTCCAGTAATGTTATTTAGTCAAGGCCAATACTATCTTAAAATATGTTACAGAGAAATGGCGAGAAAACAACATTTTAGTCCAACTGACCGGTGTAGGACTTCAACCTGTTACGTCCGCATTCAGCCATGCGGACCTTCAAGTCTGGTGAGATATTACGTACTGAGGGCCGATTAATCTATAACACGTGGGCCTAATACCATAGACTCCCGGGAGGGTAACCCGGTCAACAAAAGCCCACAGAAGTCGGATGTGTCGGCCTAACGGCGCAAGAACACAGCTCTGCTGTAAACAGGCACAACGCAGTCACGTCCGAAAAAAAGAAACTCCGGATGAACGCAGAAGAAGAAGAAGATACCATAGACTTAATATAGCTCCAGATAGTTTTAGTTTAGTTTAGTTTAGCTTAGTTTTAGTTTAGTCGACGGATCAACATAACGGCACACGGTTGCAACCCATAAGTGCTCCGTTCTACTCCTAACTCAAGCCTAAGTCCAGAGAATCTCAGCTCAGGGCACGAACTCCGTAGCACCGGCGAGGATCCTCAAATACTTTGGGTAGATTTTTAACTCAAAATTTTGCCCGGGTAGCGCCGTTAGACAACTCTTTTTCGATTTCCAACTGACAAGGGATGTTTTACTTGTGTAACAATACACACGGGCGTCCGATCTCACTACCCAGAGCCCAGGGGCAATTTTGTTACTAGAAGTCCACGTGAAAAAATCCTGGTCCTTCCTGGGGCTTGGACCCGGGTCCTCCAGCACTCGATGTGGACACCATATCTCGAGACCACCTAGCCCCCTGATATCTTATAGTTATTGTGCCATGCTAGATTCCAAAAGAAGAGCTTTTGTGATATATTAATAAGATTTCCCCAACAATGTGTGTCATCTCCAGCACCAGTCTCTTTTCCCTACCTCGTGATTCCCTGGCATTTGCTGAGTTACTCCCAAAGAGTCTTACGGTTCATTCTGTTAAATATATATTTTTTTTCGTATCACATTACTACGATTGCTGGTCTGTGCCAGATGTTTTCTTTTCCCCAGGTTGAGGAATAAATAATGTTTGCCCAAGCTGTCGTAACGCAGAGACAGGCCGGGAATTGCTTTTTTAAACTAGAAGATCTACCACACGCCCCAAGGTGTGTCAGGCAGACATTTTTACCACCTGCTGCCAATGACTGCTTGTCATTGAGAAGTAACTGTTTATAACGCATTTATCACTGATGCTAGCTGACGTGTGTGTAATCACATGTCTTATCGATGATTGACGACAGCTGACGTGTGTGCAATCATATCACATATCACTGACGCTAGCTGACGTGTGTGTAATCACGTCATATTTATCACTGACGCCAGCTGACGTATCTGTAATCACATGTCACATCGATCACTGACGCTAGTTGACGTGTGTGTAATCACATGTCACATATCTCACTGACGCTAGATGACGTGTGTGTAATCACATGTCACAGGTGGTGGCAGCTGTGGCTGAGAGGTTATGTCTCAAGCATAGAAGCTACAGGGTTCCATCTCAGCATACGACCGGGAGTTTTTCCAAGAACCATTGGTACCTAATGATATCACACGTCCACTTGATCTCTTGGGGAGTGAGCTCAGATGTCAAGCCTTCTCTGATAAAAAGGCCAAAAGCTCCAGATGTGGACACGGGTCCTTTACTGTTCAAACTGCACAGTGTATAATATACAGGCTACCGCCTGACAGTATACCACAACAAGCAATGAAGTACAGATCAATTGAAACCAAAGGACGACAATTATTGACAACTATAAGAAAGTGACAAACATCTTTCTTTGGTCATGTGATGAGAAGAGAAGAATTGACTATGTGTTTTAAGTGTTTCAGCTAAAGTATGATTCAGTTAGTCACTTCATGTATACCTGATGGGATGCAGCGAAATATTCCAGGCGATAAATAGAGCAATTTATTGTTTGTGACTTCTGTGTTCAAATTGTTAACACTGTTACCTCTCTAAACATTAATGTTTCATGCTCCATGATAAGTGGGGGAGTGCATCATTCTCTGTGAGGAAAGAAATTGCTAGAACGCTCAAAACAACAACAACAACAACAACAACAACAACAACAACAACAACAGTTCTAGCAATGGCTACTGCTATCTGTACCTTGACTGGGTTTAAGGCGATCCTGGTTGAAGTGCCCGGATGTATGTCGACTCTATCTTTCCGAAGTCTGGACGTGTCCGGGTGGTATGCTATAAACATCTGGGCGAGACATAATGTGTTAGCACAATGGGAGAAATAGGATAAGATGATTTCAGCAGTGTCCTTTAGAAGTAGTAGTAGTAGTAGTAGTAGTAGTAGTAGTAGTAGTAGTAGTAGTAGTAGTAGTAGTAGTAGTAGTAGTAGTAGTAGTGGCGGCGGCGGCGGCGGCGGCGGCGGCGGCGGCGGCGGCGGTGGTGGCGGTGGTGGTGGTGGTGGTGGTGGTAGTAGTAGTAGCAACAGCAACAGTAGTAGTAGTGTGACAGAGAGAAAAGAAGAGGAGAAGAGAGAGAGAGAGAGAGAGAGAGAGAGAGAGAGAGAGAGAGAGAGAGAGAGAGAGAGAGAGAGAGAGAGAGAGAGAGGAAGGGTAGGGGAGAGAGAAGAGAAAGAAGAGGATTTGAGGGAAATGATATAAATAGTGTTAAGCCTAAAAGTTCCTCAGTCGAACTCTGCCTACTATGCACTACCTTTGATAATAAGGAAAGATAAAGAGAGAGAGAAGGAGATAATAGAGATGAAAGGAATAAAGGAAGGGATAGGAAAGATTTAGGTTCGTGTCTCTGCGTGAGAACAATAGTTAATTATACTATGGCACCATCAATGTCTCGCGGTGCATGTTATCAGGTTATAGAAGAGATGTACAGCCCACCTCACAATTTCTCTAAACTACTCTAATCTACACAATCTCAGATTGACAAGTCGAAATAAAAGGCAACTCAAACATATATTTATTTCCTTCTGAACAGTAACAGAGTGACAATCTACAACATAATCGCATAGAGTAACCAGTACATGTATTGCAGACACATAATGCATAATCAACTCTAATAATCCAATACTGTATTACCTCACAAGGGAGAGGTAGATAGTATAACAGACTATGCAACTGGATGTTAGGGGAATGCCACCTATGACCACCTATTAACCGCATGAAGCAAAGGACTAAAGCTATGAATTACACCGGCCTTTGTTTCGTAACTATCTTTCCGTAGGCTTATTAGTGGTCCATGTATTTAGCCCAAATACCCAAGGGCCATTTTTTTCAGATGAATATGTGTTTATTCAGATATGCCCGGTATGCTTGGGTATCTCCAGTTTACCCAGGTAATGCCTGAAACATTATAAAACAATACCTGTGAGTGTTATGTTAAAATAAACCTGTCTTTCACTACCTACAAAGTCCCCAGCATTTATTGCTTCTTTATCTATACTAGTATTAGTATATCTTAGCCATAACATAAATTAAGAACAGTATTGTAAACACAGTAATCTATCTCCTACATATATTTAACTAACATTATTATTTCCGATCTTCCAACGCGCCGCCTACAGCCAACATAAACCTAAAAGTATTTAACCATTTACCCGAAGATTTGAACTCGCTGCCTGTACCCCGCAAGGCCAACTTAACTACACAACAACAGAAATGTGACCCCGCTTCACCTCTGCCCAGCGAACAAAAGACACACATTCCTTCCTGTGCCCGCCCCGTCTCTGGCCGACGATCTCACCTGTGGTCGCTTCTCAGGTGGGAGCTCGTCTGCTAGACCCGGTCTCTGTGTTTGTTTATATCTTGCAGTAGCCTTTCGTTTTATATTTACAGGCTGTGTTGACCCGCCTAGTTATCATTAATCTTGTAGTCTAATTGCTTAGTTTACATGCACATATATAGTTTATCTACACTGATTGATTGATTGATTGATTTAGAAACCGACATCACAGCATTCTGGACATTCCCATAAGCGCTCCGTCCCCATCCCCAGCTGCCAGCGAAGAGTTCCAACACTAATAGTTCCAGTTTGTCTACACTCTGCTTATCTAACCGATTAATTTGACTCCCATCACTCTATTTCGGCCATTTAAATATAGGTCATTTGCATGACGTCGCATTCAATCCTGATCCTTGTCGGGTCGTGGTTCCTTAGCGGGTTAACGTTCAGCTGTTTGTCAATGCTTCCTTGTTTAGACTGCTATTATAGTTAGCTAGCTAGTTAGATTTGGATCCTTTGAAGGACGTTGCACTCAGTCCTGACATTTGTCGGTCGTTCATTATCACGCGGTAAGTTCACCTACGGTATTTTGCTATAGCTCTCTAAACTAAGGTACCTGATTATAATATACAATCATACTAATTAGGTCTAAGTCTTACGTCAACTTACATTCAGCTTCTGCCGTCCCGTTGTCCTCCTGGGTTTCATTTGTCTCTGCCCAATCAATCGCTTGTCGTGGATCCCACTTGACCTTTCCGTCCTATCTGACTTTTAGTCTCCTGCGTGGTTCCAACCGCAGTGTCTCTGGCTATTGTCGTCCTATCTGACGTTTAGCCATCTACTGCAACTAATGAGCGGCCTCCTTAGCTGGCGGTCCTCTTAACTCAAGTGGCTTTCTTGCACTTAGCGAACCTCGGACTCTGCGTGTCTTTCCCTTCTTTGGCTTATATCCCTTGGGTAGGTTCCGTTCACAGACCCTTAGTCGTTCTCTCTCCTATCAGTGATTCTGACGAGTTCTAGCATGGGCGCTTGTCCGTCTTCCTTCACTTCCTCCTCCTCCAGATACTATACAGACTTGGGCACGGATTAGCCACAATTTCTGAAGTCCTGTTACTATGTTCCTTGGGCTGCCCCAAAAGGGCCCAGACCCCCGCCGCTCCCGGAGTCCACTCTCAACTGTCCAATTCTCTCTTGTTCAACCCTCCAAACTGACTGGATCCTAAAGTATATATCACTTCTCGAGTTGGCGCCTTTTTGGAATCACGTGACGTCGCTGTCCCTTGTCATGAAAGACTACCCAATCAGCTTTTAGCCATGCCGCATAATTAATTCACCTTTATCCGCTTCAGTCTAGATCCTTTGACTCCACTGGGTTGCAGCTGGAGGTTGAAGACCTTATCTTACCGCCATTGCCTGTTTTGGGTCATGGGGCGTGTCTGTTTCCATATATCTAGCCCCTCCGTTGTATTTCTTGCCCATTTGACAGTTCCCGACAAAGCCTATGCTAAGTTTGGCTTCATGTTTCCTGAATTTCTTATTTCACCAACAACGAAAGGTAAACTGACGGTTAGCGGGCCGTGTCACAGTCAGTGCCCGGCCACTCGCTATTTTTGAACTTATATTGGTCGGTGAACTTTCTGTTTCAAAATTCATCCAGTCAATGTCCTTCGGTAAACTTAGGCGGTATGTGAAAGCCATTTCCCAAACCGTCTCAGTAGTAACAACAGCAACAGTAGTAGTAGTAACTACAGCAGCAGTAGTAGTAGTAACAACAGCAACAGTAGTAGTAACAACAGCAACAGTAGTAGTAGTAACAACAGCAGCAGTAGTAGTAATAACAGCAACAGTAGTAGTAGTAACAACAGCAATAGTAGTAGTAGTCGTAAAAACAGCAACAGTAGTAGTAGTAGTAACAACAGCAACAGTAGTAGTAGTAGTAGTAGTAACAACAGCAACAGTAGTAGTAGTAACAACAGTAGCAGTAGTAGTAACAACAGAAACAGTAGTAGTAACAACAGCAATAATAGTAGTAAAAATAGCAACTGTAGTAGCAGTAACAACAGCAACAGTAGTAGTAGTAACAATAGCAACAGTAGTAGTAGTAACAACAGCAGTAGTTGTAACAACAACAGCAGCAGCAGTAGTAGTAGTAGTAGTAGTAGTAGTAGTAGTAGTAGTAGTAGTAGTAGTAGTAGTAGTAGTAGTAGTAGTAGTAGTAGTAGTAGTAGTAACAACAGCAACAGTAGCTGTAGTAGCAAATAATTGATGTAGTAGTTTCAGCATCAGCAGTTGCTGGTGATGTCCGAGGAAGCAACGCCCGGGCCACCTACCCAGATGCCCGCTGTCAGATCCCGGAAGATAAAATACTTGTCCTGGTTGAGGCGGGCGTAGACCCGAAGCCCAGGCTCTCTCTCTCTCTCTCTCTCTCTCTCTCTCTCTCTCTCTCTCTATATATATATATATATATATATATATATATATATATATATATATATATATATATATATATATATATATATCTGACAATGGCAGATTGAATGGACATCCATCGTGTCTGGCTTAATTGAACAACCTTCAGCGGATATTGTCCATCATTTATTGAAGCAAAAAGCTCTTTGTACTTTGCTTGACGAAGACTTGAGTGAGAAAAACCAGTTATATGTTTCTATAATCATAAACTCTATGTTGCAGACAAGCAGCTGCAGCCTGTGACACTGCCAGCTGAAGGGAATAACATACACACTTAACTAGTACCAGATGAGGAGCTTCGGATTTTAATGTTGTATATACTCCATTGTTTACACCTGTCATGACAGATGCATTGTCAGTGCCGAATGCAAAAAGTCTTTGCAACTCAAGCCCATTCTTTTTTAAACAATCTTTTAACGCATTGCGTATTGCCTGCACGTGTCACTCACTTCAACTAAATCGTATTAAAGGGAGTTAAATTACGTGAATATTGGGCAGTAATGTATTAAGACTGTTTTACTCCCTCGCTTCAGTTCAAATTCGGCTTTTTAGAGTTGCCAAAATGATTTTTAAAATAATTTTTACCCACCCGAAAAAAGCACCAAAAAGCACCAAAAAAATTGTGAAGCACCAAATTCGCGCGGCCGCGTTAAATGAAAACTTTCGACACTAAATGACTTGAAAAAGCACTAAATTTAGTGCGAGAAGCGTCAAAATGGCAATACTGGTCGCAGTGCGAATGCTTTTTTTTTTTTTTTTTTGGTTAGATTTTTTGTGTGTGTACAAGGTCAAAGTATACTAAATCAGCGTACATCACTTCCGTTTTAATGATGAACATAATTTTTTTTAAATTCTATACAAAGCAATGTATATTTACAAGGTGTAATGCGTGTTTCTTTTGTTTGTGTATATTACAGAACGTTGCCGTTTGTTAGTGTTAAATGTCACATGCGTTAATAAAACAAATACATACATATACAGTTATGATAATATGACATTTGTGGCATAGTGCATGTAGACACACATTCCTCACTTCATTCCCATCTCCACAAGCGGAAGGCATGTTAAACCTGTCCATCTCTCTCTCTCTCTCTCTCTCTCTCTCTCTCTCTCTCTCTCTCTCTCTCTCTCTCTCTCTCTCTCACACACACACACACACACACACACACATTCTGTCTTGATCTATCTCGCGCTTTCTGGAGATAGCAGTACATTGAATGCCGTGAGCTTGGGCAATAACCTTACATTATCATTCCAATAAAATGTGGGTTCCCTATAATTACTAGGTCACATAGTTTCAGAGGTGAAGGATCACATGTTTGATGTTGCTGGCCTGGTATCAAATTACATGGTGACGCTCTCGTGCCTTGTAAATGTCCATGACATTGTTTGGGGACAAGAAGCGGAGATTTATAACTAGCAATTAGAGTCCATGACCTGTCCAGAGGGAGACAGTTGGGCCAAAGTTGTGATAGTGTCTGAGCATCAAATACAGTGGGAAGGACTTAAACCTGACCACTACTTCCCCCCCCCCCCCCACAATATATTCCATTTTGCACATTCAAATATAATAATGAGAAAAGTAATACAATGGTAGTAGTAATAATAATGGCATTTTTTTTCTAATTACAAGAAAAAACGAAATTAAGGAGAGTTTACACATTTCAGTCAGGAAAAATAGTAGATAGTTTGTATTTGAACATTAGTAAAAATAAGTTTCTGTTGTATGTAAGGGAGTTGAACTTTGCCTTGATTCTGCAAGTCCAAACTAAGTTTCTGTATTCTGCTAGTGTTTGAAGTAGTTTTGTGTGTGTGTCTTTGGATGTTTTAGGAAGAGTGTTCAGAAAGATTGACTTGTAGATGTCTGTTTGTTTGCCTGTGTGTGTTTGTATTAGTTGTTGTAGAGTTTCCACTGCATCTGTGACTGTTTGACATGTGAAGAAAATGTGTTCCTCTGTCTCTTGTGTGTTGTTCCTGCATAGTTGGCATTTTCCTATTTGTCTGGATCTGAAAGGTACTTTGGGTATTATGGGAGTCATATTAAAAATCAATCTGTAAGTGACTTCTTTCGCCTTAGATGTGATGTGTTTGTTGTGTAAGTTGGAAAAGGTGGATGTGTAGTCTGACATGAAATATTTTTGTCCTCTTTTGATTCTCAGTTTAAGTGATGGTGCTTGTTTACTAACTAATTGTTTGTATATTTCTCGTGTTGTTTCATGTATTAAATGTTCATGTCCTTGTATTGCCTGTATACAAGTGTGATAGAAAGATGGTAGTATGCCCTGATAATGTGCTGCTGCATTGTTTAGTTTTGTGAGATGTTTTATTTTGTGTGCTATATAATATAATGCTAATCTATGTTGTTCTGGATGTCTGATAATATTGCCTATGTGGCTGATTCTAAGTGCTTGTATTTTTGTTTGTATGTCCTGAAGTGCTATTCCTCCTTGTTTCTTGTCCTGTATGAGAGTTTTATGCTGTATGCTGTGTATTGTGTTACTAAATATGAAATGTCTTATCTGTTTATTTATGTCTGTGATTGTCCGTTTTGGAGGGTTTAACACTGTCACTAAGTATATTATTTTTGGTATGATGTATGTGTTAACTATTATGCTTCTACCAAATATTGTTGCTGTTTTGTATTTATACCTGTGTAGCATGTCTGTGATCTGTTGTGTTAGTTGTAGCCATGTTTCTTTGTGTGTTGTTCGGGGGTCACATGGAAATGTGATCCCATACAGTTTCATATTTTGTGTATGTGTTAGGTCTGGAGGGAAATCAGACTTTTGTTTCCACTTTCCCAGGCCCATAATTTGTGATTTTTGTATATTAATTTTGGCTCCACTGCCTTTCCCAAAGTGGGAGAAAGTGTGCAGTATGTTTCTGATGGACGTGTTGCTCGTAGGGAAGAATGCAGGATCGTCTGCATAAGCAATGATTTTTTGCTCTCCTATTCCCTGTATGAAAGTACCTTTAATGCTAGTATCTTGTCTGATCTTTTCTAATAATGGCTCTAGTGTCAGTATATACAGAAGTGGTGATAGTGGGCACCCTTGCCTTACAGATCTTGTCAGCCTGAAGCTAGCAGTCAGTGAATGGTTCACTAAGACTTTGCTTTCAGGGTTGTTATACAAAATCTGTATCCACTTTCTGTAGTACTGTCCTATATTGCAGTGTTCTAGGATTTTGTGCAAATAGGAGTGTGCGATTCTGTCAAAGGCCTTCTCTTGGTCCAAAGACAAGAGGGAGGATTGACAGTCTTTCTGGTGTGTGTGTATTATAATGTCTCTAATAAGGTGTGTGTGATTTTGTATATTCCTGTGCGGTACACTACATTGCTGGTTTGGGTGTACTAGCTTTGGTAGGAATTGTGTGATTTTGTGTGCTAGTGATTTGGCCAGAATTTTGTAATCTGTGTTAAGAAGTGAAATTGGTCTGTAATTTTTCTGTTGTGTCTTGTCTGTCTTTGATTTGTGTATGTTATATAAGACATGTTGCAACTATCAGGGTGTTCTTGTTTGTCAAAGGCTTCTTGATAGACTTTTAGAAAAAGAATACATATGATAGGAAAGAATTGTTGATAGAATTCTACTGTTAATCCGTCTGGTCCTGGTGTCTTGTCTTTGTTCATTTTACTAAGTGCATGTGTTATGTTTTCTAGTGTCAATTGTGTGTCCAATATCTCTTTGTCTGTGTCTGATATCTTATTTGTATATTGTAAGAAACTATCTTGTATTTGTGTGTTTACTGTCTCTGCAGTAAATAAGTGTCTATAGTATTGCTGGAATGTTTCTGTTATGCGTGTGGTTTCTGTTTGTGCGATTCCTTGCATGTCTATTATTGTGTTTATCTGTTTGCTACGCTGTATGTTTTGTTCTATTGCCATGTACTGTTTGCTGGGTGTCTCTTGTGTGATGGTGTTGAGTTTTGTTCTAATTAGTGCATCCAGGTATCTGTGCTGATGGTGTTGTTCCAGTTGCATTTCTAATGCATGCAAGTATGGTGAGTTTCTGTCGGTTTTCTTTGTTAAAAGTATTGCTGTTTGTATGATCTGTTCTTGTTGTAGTCTACGCTTGTGTATGATGGATGCTAGTTGTTGGGTCCTGCTCCGTATTGTGTTCTTCAGTAAGTCCCAGTATTGTCTAATGTTATCAGTTGGTATACTATCAGTGTATGTATGTATCAGGTCTGTCATATATTGTATATATTCTGTATTTTGGAGTAATGTGTTGTTAAATTTCCAGTGTGGTGATCGCTTTGAATCGCTGTGTGGTTGTGTTATTTATAGTGATGTGTGCTAGTATTGCTTTGTGGTCTGTATATTGGAGAGTTTCTTATAGGTGTTTAGTCTGTGTTATGTGGTGTGTTGTGGGTACGTATATTCTATCTAACCTAGATCATCTGTTATGTGCATGGTTTCTGTCCGTTGTATCTTGACTGTTGGGGTGTTTCTGCCTGAATGCGTCTACTAGGTCATGCGTGTCGATTATGTATTGCAATGTATCGAGTTGATTCATGTCGTCTCGGCTAGCTCTTCTTAACTGCGTTTTAACTTCCCCGCCTATTATGTCAGCCGAATCTAAACAACAGTTAAAATCACCTGCTAAAACAACATTCCTCCTTCTGTATGTCTGTGCTAATAGGTTTTCTAAGTGTTCGAAGAATTGCGGTTAGTAACTGTAATTTGCTGGGCATGTATGTTGACTAAAGCGTATGTGTGTCTGTTGTTTCTAACCTGTATGATGGTGATGTCTCTTTGGTCGTCCTTGTGTGTGTCAGTAATTTCCCATTTGTCTGAAGTCTGCAGTATGGCGGTTCCAGAACCTGTACGATGTGTCGACAGGCTGAAGCATGAGTGTCTGAGCCCTAATTGTGTAGTGATTTGCTTTGTATGTGTGTATTCGCATATGTTTGTTTCTTGTAGGAGAATGAAGTCGGGTTTGTATTTGTGTATGAGTGTGACGATGTGTTTTTGTTTTGTGCGTAAACCTGAAATGTTCAGACTAATAATAATAATATCATTCAATCAATCAATTATGTGCCATGCCGGAAAGCGTGGGCGGTCATGACTCGCCATTTAACTCGATCACCAGTGTCGTGGATCAGCTCAGTGTTCCTGTCTCGTCCATGCAATGTGGCCAAGCCATCCAGGTATTTTCCTCTCGGTCTTCCTCTTGGTCTGTTCCTTTCGATCTTGCCAGTTGTCTCCAAGTTCTCCAATCCATTTCTTCTCATAATATGTCCAAAAAATGTTGACTGTCTACGTCTAATTTCTCTAATCAGTTTACGATGTTCATTTGTCTCTTGTAGTACTTGGTCATTGGTTTTTCTATCTGTCCATGGTATTCTTTGCATTTTCTTGAGAAACCACATTATCATTATAATAGTATCATTAGTCATCATAAATTAATCAAAACAAGCAAATGATATTGTTGACTAACAATAATAAGAAAACAGAGATAAACGAGGTTGTCTAGTTGAGATAGTTATTTTTTTCTTGTTGTCCTGATGTAGACTGATCTTATTGTAGATGTTAAAACAATAGGCCATCTTCTTCGGTGTCAGTATCAGTGTCAGTAGTGTTCATAGATATCAATTCTGATTCAGTTTTATTATCTAATGTGTATTTGTTGGTGTTTTGTCTTTCCTTCTTTTTTGGCGTTAATTTGATTGGTGAGTTTTCTTCTTCTTCTTCTTCTTCTTCTTCTTCTTCTTCTTCTTCTTCTTCTTCTTCTTCTTCTTCTTCTTCTTCTTCTTCTTCTTCTTCTTCTTCTTCTTCTTCTTCTTCTTCTTCTTCTTCTTCTTCTTCGTCTTCTTCTTCTTCCTCCTCCTTAGTACTGCTTATTGAGTTTGGACTTAATCCTCGTAGTTGTCTTTTCTGGTTGTGGAGTGAAAAACAGTTGTAAAGGGTTCATCTGGATGCGTGTCCAGAATGTAGTTTTCTTGGTGGTCTGTTGGCGTATCCATTTGTTGCTGTTCTTGTTGTTTGGTCTGTTGTTCAACTTGTTTTCTGCGTTGTTCGTTTTGTTGATGTTGTGCTGGTCCTTGCCTTCTCAGAGGTGGAAAATTTATTAGATCTTTTGGTGCCACAACCGGCTTGTTTGTATGTTTGGCTGGACATTTGTTGGACCAGTAGTCGTCTATACCACGCACATGGCAAGCAGTTCTCCTGCTAGGCAAGGTTACCAGAAATTTGTGAGTGTTTTTGGTGACCCCTGTAATATTCAGATTTATGTAATGGGGGATTTCCTGGACGGGGTTACATAAGGCTCCCCATTTACCTCCATAAATATTTTAGTGGAAATACCTCCACATTCGGGTCTCCAGTAGCATGCCCGGCGATAGCCTTAACTCAATCTTTCTTCATTGCCGCCAGGATCCAATGCAAAGTAAGTTTTTGCCTTTCTTTGTCTGCATGCTCCAGACAAATATTGATGTCCGAATTCGGTACTTGTAACTGAACCCGGTGTAGCCTATCGTACAGTTTGACATGTATGTCTTCTGTTAAAGTCACGAACCACCGTGTCGGTGACTCATACCTGTGTAGACTGGCTATCGCACCTAGCGGCACGCCGGCCAGTCCAGCGAGTGCGCTCGCTATGAACGCTGTCGTCGACTCCAGGACTGGAGAGAGACACAACAATCGTACCTCTGCGGTGGAGCAGGTTTCCGTTGAGCACATCTGACGTCAGTGTAAGGGATGAACTTGTCATTTTCAGTATCCTTTAGTTAACAAAAATGATATGTATAACAAAAGAAGAAGAAGCTTTACGATATTTCTTAATTTATTTTCAGAATGAAAACAATTTTAATGCAGCCAAACTAGGTGATAGTAACAGAGAGTGCAAGGAAAGGACTCTCCTTGAATATCAAGAAAACAGTAACAATGGTAATATCAAAGAAAATGGTGACACCAAAATGTGACATAGAAATAGAAGGGAAAATCCTTAACCAAGTGGATAATTTTAGATACCTAGGGGCATTTATAACATCAGATGGAAGATGTACAACAGAGAGTAGGAGCAGAATAGGGCAGGCAAAAGCCGCATTTCATAAAATGAAGAGTATCTTATGCAATAAGTCACTATCACTGAATGTAAGAAAGAGAGTGCTGAAATGCTATGTAGAACCAGTTTTGCTGTATGGCAGTGAATCTTGGAATGTAAATGAACAAATTAAGAAGAAATTAGAAGCAACAGAGATGTGGTTCCTGAGACGAATGTTGCGAATTCCTTGGACTGCCAGAGTAACTAACGACGACTGCCTGAAACAGGCTAATGAAACTAGAACATTATATACAACAATAAGACAGAGACAAACAGATTACCTCGGTCATGTGATGAGAAGAGAGGCATTGGAGAACATCGTAACAACTGGAAAGATCGAGGGGAAGAGAGGCAGAGGTAGACCAAGAGAAGTGATGCTGGATGGATTGAGACGGTGGCATGGAGGAATATCAGCAGCAGAGTTGATCCAGAAAACCAAAGACCGAGATCTATGGAGAGCCATGAACGCCTACGCCAGCCGGCACGGCACTTGATGATGATGATGAAACTAGGTGAAGCAGCACAAAACATTGCATCACTAAATTGTTAGCGAGCAAACTCCAGGATTTAAGAGATGACATCTTGAGCTTAGTACGTCTCCAGTGTCGCCTCTTGGCATGATATCTGATTGTGTTTCCTGTCTTCGTCATTGAGGGATAGATCTGTTCTGCTTCATCTTGCGAGCAAGCTTGCTTTTTATCAGAAATGTTTTGTGTGCGCCCATTTTTCACACTATTAAAGTATTATTCACTTAATCTGAAGAAACATTTCTAAAGGCGAAAGATGTATACGTTGTGAAGAGAAACCAAAGTAACAATGTCAGGCGTCCATTGAGGGTCAATCGTTTACATCGTGTACGGAGCTTGCAGTGTTGAAACATTGTATATATTGCATTAACAAGTACAGTTTATTACTTTTGGCAGTAAAAGTATTTCAAACTTTAGGACGTCAAATTTTTGTGTTAACTGTGAGTAGGTTTTGTCATTATATTAAACATTTAACAATTAATGTAACTAATTGCTTCTTTAGAAAAACGTTGGCGAGTTATGTCCTTTACAAACAATAAAATGAATATTATGTTCCCGTGAAAAAGAGGTATTTGTTTCCCCTTAAATTTCGCTTACCAAGTGCACAAGGCCGTCGAGAGCGCGAAAGCGGAATGGTTAGACCTTATATCATGTAATTGAGCCCACTCTATTGCTCCCGGGTTGACTCCGCCAAAACTAAGCACCATGAAATGTTCTGGAAAGTAAAGGCGAAGTGTGCGCTATTGACCACATCACCCATTGAGTGCCAATTATTTTACAAAAATGTGGCTCTGCCAGCTAAAGGGAATGACATACACACTTAACTAGTACCAGATGATGAGCTTCGGATTTTAGTGTTGTATATACTCAATTGTTTACACCTGTCATGACAGATGCATTGTCAGTGCTGAGTGCAACAAGTCTTTGCAACTCAAGCCCATTCTTGTTTAAACAATCTTTTAACGCATTGCGTATTGCCTGCACGTGTCACTCATTTCAACTAAATCGTGTTAAAGGGAGTTAAATTACCTGAATATTCGGCATTAATTTACTAAGACTGTTTTACTCCCTCGCTTCAGTTCAAATTCGGTTTTTAAAGTAATTTTTACCCAAAAAAAAAAAAAAACATCAAGAAGCAAGCCAACACCAAATTCGCGCTAAATGCAAAATTTTTGCACTAAATGACTTGAAAAAGCACTAAATTTAGTGCGAAAAGCGTCAAATTGCAACAATGGCAATCGCTGGTCTGACTGAAGAAGGAAGGGTCAGCCATGTTCTCTACACACTTCTCCCACATCACATCTTGGGAGCAATCACTGTTCTGACTGAAGAAGGAAGGGTCTGCCATGTTCTCTACACATTTCTCCCACATCACATCTTGGGAGCAATCACTGGTCTGACTGAAGAAGGAGAAGGGTCTACCATGATCTCCGCTGTGATGACATCTGCAGAGAACTGCGTTATTTCCCACCCTGGCAGACTGCGCGAGAGTCACGGTTATTCTTCGTGGTGGTGGTAAATTAGCAGTACAATCTGTAGCACGCCCGCAGAGACAGCTCACGGGCAAACTCGGCACGATGCCACGTAAACACCAGTCACTGATCCCATAATTTCACTTCATGTATGTGTCGCTTGTTTATTGCAAGAGAGTCACAGTAATTCTTCGTTGTGATGGTAAATTAGCAGCACCAATATATTATTGCACACCCACTGAGACGATTTTAACAACGGCACATCAATTAACACACCGTATGCTCATTAAGTGGCTTAAGGATGCGTAGGTGGGTGAGGGATGTGTATGTGTCGGGGTTGGATGCGTGAGTGGGTGGAGGATGTGTGTGGGTAGGGGTATTGTGACCGAGAGATGTTTGGTTGGGGTGGGTGGGTGGGGGTGTGTGGGTGCGTAGTGGAGGATGTCTGGGTAAGTGAGTGTGTATTGGTGATGGGTGAGGAATGCGTGTGTGGTGGAGAGAGGTGTGTGGTGTGTTGGTTGGGGATATTGTGTGGGTGGGTATGTGTGTGTGGGTGGGTTTTTTTGTGGTGTGTGGGTGGGGGTATGTGAGGTGGATGTGTAACTGTATCTGTGTGGATGTGGGTGGGAATATTGTATGATATGTGGGTGGGGGATATGTGTGTGGTGTGTAGGTGTTGATGTGTGGTGGTATGTGGGTGTGGGATGTGTTGATGAGGGATATGTGTGTGTGTGTGGTGCGTGGGTTGGAAATATTGCATGGTAGGGGATGTATGTGATGTGCGGGTGGGGGATGTGTGTGGTGGGGGATTGGATTAGAGCATGTGTAGGTGGGTGGAGGATGCATGTGTGGGTGGTGGGGTGTGTGTGAGTGGATTGGGGATGTATAAGTGGTTAGGGAGATGTGTGTGTGTAAAGATACGGAGATGTCAGTTGGTGGGGATGTGTGTGTATGGTTTGGGGATGTGTGAGTGGATGTGCGATGTGTGGGTTGGTGGGGGATGTGTGTGCATGGGTGGGGAATATGTGGTCGATGGAGGTGTGGCTGAGGGATGGGTGGTTGGAGGTGTTGGTGGGGAGAGGATGTGTGGGTTAGGATGTGTATGTGGGATGTGTGGGTTGGTGGGGGATGTTTGTGGGTGGCGAGCGTGTTTTGATTGGGGGAACAGGTGAGGCAGTGTTTGTGTGTGGAGGATGTGCGGGGGTATGGGTCGGTTGGTGGGGTATGTATGTGTCCCTAGGTGTGTGTGTTTGTGTTTGGGTAGGTGGGGGTGTGTGTGTGGGTGGGTGGGGTGATGTATGGGTAGGTGGGAGATGGGCCTCATAACATCGTAATTTGCATTTGTGTATGTTTACAACATTCATTTCACAATGTTTATTTTTCTTCCTATGTAAATGCATAATGCTCTTAACGAACGAAAAACGAGTGACTGGATGGGCCGAATGTAAGACGGGCCTGCGTGCCCAATTTGTGACCCCTTAAAATAAAGTTGATTTTATTTGATTTGATTTCCCAGTACATCACATGAATTTTTGGTGAGAGCTGAAACTGCTTTGATCACCCCGAGAGTAACTAATCTTATCGCTTCTTCTGGGATCAACGTTTTCTGTATATCCGTTATGGCATTGGTCATGAAGAAGATGGTGCGATTGAGGTCTTACCTGGCATCCCGGTCCTCCAGGATGGACTCTGAAGTTTGCATTGTTTCTCTACAGCTGTAAATGGTAGCACCTCAGAGTCCCATTCGGTGAAGTCATGCTCTAAGTCCACAGTATGATATTTTCAGTCTGAAGATGCTGGTTATCTGTTACTGTATAGCTTGTTGACACTGTCATGCTCTAAGTCCACAGTATGATATTTTCAGTCTGAAGACGCTGGTTATCTGTTACTGTATAGCTTGTTGACACTGTCATGCTCTAAGTCCACAGTATGATATTTTCAGTCTGAAGACGCTGGTTATCTGTTACTGTATAGCTTGTTGACACTGTCATGCTCTAAGTCCACAGTATGATATTTTCAGTCTGAAGACGCTGGTTATCTGTTACTGTATAGCTTGTTGACACTGTCATGCTCAGATCTGCAATCGACGTGTTCTCCACCTTATTCCAACGGCTTGTTTTAGGCGTGTCTTTGCCTCTTTTAATCTCTGGGATGGTTATGCCTGCCAGAACTTATCTACAGCCTTTGCCAGATCATCTGTATTTTCATTTTCGGGATACCATTGGTCAAATTGTCAGTTATCCACTGTAGGACTATAGTATGTTTTTTTTTTAATTGCCTCAATATAAAATTCAATATCTCAGTAACCAATTGAGGGAAAATGATGAGATTTAGCATATAACCTTATCATTATGTCCACCCAACAAACAATTTTTGTTCTGGAGATTTTACAGCAGAATTCAAAGTTAGTTTATATGCGGTATATTAATTACGGGTTAGAGATTACGTTCATGATTTTAACAGTATTACAGCTTCACCAAGAGACGTCCTGGTCGATTTTGAAATTTTCACGTGATTTCCGTTTTGAAACAAACAGCGCGAAGATTCAGAGGTGTCTCCAAATGGGGGTTCTTTCATGAAACGTGATTATATAAATAAACTAGCTGACAAGGCCCGGCTTCTAGCGAGGATCTATCTATCTATCTATCTATCTATCTATCTATCTATCTATCTATCCATCCATCCATCCATCCATCCATCCATCCATCCATCCATCCATCCATCCATCCATCCATCCTGTCATAAGTCGGGGTGCCACACCGGCTAGATGAAAGTATTATTCACTGGCGAGCAACCCCAGATAGTCAGAAACTGACTAGGGACAAAATCTATATGGCTGAACTACAGATTAAGCCCATGAATATCCAACGTACAGCTCCAAGTGGCTCGTTACAAAATTGAAATGATCTGTGCTGAATATTCGCCAAGGATTAGGAAAGAGAAGGTTAGCTAGGATAGGTTTTTAAGTCTGAATTAAAGTTTAAAGACAACTATCCTAGTACAGGTTTTTCTCCCTGACTGCTCCTTTCCTTGGTGTGTAAGTGAACCCCACCAATGTATACAACAACACGTATGCACAATTGGAAAAAATATAATGACAGAACTATGAGTTACAATACTACAACATTTATTTGCTAATCATAACAACAGACATAGGATGATTGTCAATATGAGGATGATGAAATCATATACATATTGATATTGATGACAAACATTACGTAACTTTACTTGTTACTCGATCTATCTGGATCTGTGGTCCAGATCCCCACTCTCCAGTAGACTCAAAAAAGAAACAGCTTGCCGGTATTCTGACGATCCTGTCAGTCCTGACACTCCTAGTCAGTAGTCTCTAGTCTTGAGATCTATAACATAGGGCTCCTTGTGAGAGCTTGAAAGAAAGTCAAGAATGTGTTATATCAGTTCTACATCAGTGCAATCCTAATTAAAACATATCATAACACAAACATATACAATGACCAGTCTGGCCAAGTTTATCTTCCAGCTCTACTGCGTTCACCATCCTCCTTCTCCCTACTGTCTTTAGTCTGGGACGGGCTTTTCAATTGTCTCACACGCCTGTAATGATTACATTTCTGCCGCCCCATGTCCCTGTCGCTAATACAGAAATTCTGTGTCGAACAGCCGCTCTGTCCAATGTTAGTTTAGCAGCTCACAGGGTCGGTAAGGGTATTATAACAATGCCTGATCATCCGGGCTTGCAAGCCGTGACCAGTAGCTGGGCCCGGTTTCCATGCATTACCGTGGACGCATGCCCACAATACACTGAGAAAGTTTAGCACCATATACCCTATACCAAGTGTGGGTAATGTCTGTACCATTACACCTCTGCTTCCAACACAATCATTGGCCAATGTGCCAATGCGCAGACAATAGCATAACACTTCATATTAGTAAGTTTGCATATGACAAATCAATATATCAATCATCCAATACACATAAACATATTGATTAAACTAGACATATTATGATACTTTAACATCATAGCATAATGCCCTAGTTAGTTTGTATGTATACGAAATGAGACGTATATACACAAAAAGAATATGTACGAAGCATATTCCTAGCATCGTATATTCATATGAAATTACACATACATCCATCCAACATATTCATAAACATTATATTACTTCAAGATGGACATCTAATGATACTCAACATAATAGCATCAGGCATTATTAATGAGTACTAATATTGTATAGCTACAAAATGAGATATACAACAAGTCTAATTGAAGTTACCACACAGACCAGCCATATTTGCTGAGCTGCCCGGCCACTTAGTTACTGCTGTTGTAAGAATTAAATAAGTAGTCAGTTGACTATAATCTGTACAACAAATGCACACACCAAAAAGGCAACTAGGATAGTGTACAAGGAAATTACAAGCATCTACCAAGACACCTATAAGTATACCCAGACAAGATCTGTCTCACATAAGTTTCTACTTCTCAGAAGAGTAACACTTAAAGCACAATGATATTGAACACAGAACTTAGAAAGAACACTCAAGTAACCTACGCCAAAGATAGTTCTTGAAATAACCTAGATCAGATATAGACTGAAAATAAGTAACTAAGAAATAACTTTTGTAGTGAAATCTAACATAATAATCATGCATATGACTACAGAACATTGAGATAGTTCCTACCTGTTCTGAAGTCAGACTTAATCTAACATAAAACAGGCTAGGGACCCTTATTTAAGCTGAGTCAAGCAGACAGTATTATCTCCTTGGCATTCCCGTCATAAATTCTTCTTATCTCCTCCTGACAGTAATTGCAATTAACTCCAAGTCTGTCCAGTAATAAAAATTCTTTCTGCATGCACACTAGCCTTCACACCTGTGGGTCTGACCATTATTAATCCCCTTGAGTCTTATCAGTGATTTCACACCTTGCGCCTCTAGTCTCTACCAGATGGGGTCAGCCATCGCGGTTGGGCGATTTCCTTATCAGGTGTCATGTCAAGGGAATAATTAGGTTCTCATGGTCAACCGCCAGTTTACAACTCTGTTGGTAAACCAGGTTTGCTTGCGTCATGCCTGGTTGGTTTTAATTACTATTCAGTCCCCTGAGTCTGCCCTCTCGTCTGGCTGGATTGATAACCTCTGGGGGTGACCGGTACTGGTGTCAAATTAACTTCCCAAATAGAAAGCCATTCCTGGTGGTTTGTTTACTTGCAGGTTTTGCAAGCTTACGTCAAGACAGTATAGCCTTGAATATAGAGAAAACAGTTTTGTTCGTCTGTTGATCCTCTACATGGCCCATCAAAAGTGAACCGAAATTGTTCTGGGAAGTAAAGGCTGCAAATTCGTGACAGAGCTTCCCCCTTAAAAAAAGTTTCTGCCAGAAATCTTTTGTCAAAGCACGCCGTACATCCCAGAATAATGCCTAAGCACTCTCCATTCTGTATCTGCCTAAATGTTTCCAATATTCCTTGTGGCAATGGGTTGTCCTGCATCTGCATAAAGACGTCCCATTTCCATAACCCAAAGATACTCTGGATAGATCCTTGTACTTGGTCTTCGGCCGGGATTCCATGCAATAGCTTGGTAAAATCCGGTAATTTTCAGGAGGTTGTAATTTTACCCCTCTGGGAAAGATCACAATCAACGGGATTCGTCTACGCCTCTGGGCAGCAATTGTTTTACACCATTCACTCACGTGATTTACTCCTTTCAGCCGAGGATGTACCCGTAGTGAAGTCTCGCATAAGCTGGCCACAGCAAAGCTTGTCTCCGTGATATTCCTCCATCCATTATAGATTCTTAACTGATCCATCAATATCTTCCTTTTGAAAGGAATAATGTTACACATCATGGTCCCATGATATAAATTCAACTGGCGCTTTCCTCCTTCAAAGTCGGGCGTAACAATCGTCCCTCCTCGGTGTCGCGGTTTCTTCCTCTGATATTCAGTTAATGGGCTGAGTTTCTCTGCATTAGAGTTTCTTGTACAAACCGTGCTAGAAATTGGAAATTTAGTGTGCCAAGTTGTCCTGCCTTGAGAAATAACATAGTTACTCCAGGGCGATAAAGTGGTGTTACTTTTGAATAAAGTATCCACAAATAGCTGATCTACTCCTATCAAATCGACCTGACTGAAGGGTAGATTGAGTCCTAAGGATGTTGATTCCAAACCACTCTTGACTTCTGTTACTTCAGGTCCCTGTTGCTGGAATTCCCTGATAACTTCAGCTAATGAGATGATAGGCGTTTCTTCCTCCATCTTGTGCAAAGAATTTTCTTCTTTAGCAACTACAGACAATGTTGTCTGCACAATATCAGAGTCCATATTCTGGCTCATGACAATTCCCTGTGTTCCATCCATCCATCCATCCGCCCGCCCGCGGGCTACCTACCTACCTACCTACCTTTCTGCCTACCTACCTACCTACCTTTCTGCCTACCTACCTACCTACCTACCTACCTACCTACCTGTCTGTCTGTCTGTCTGTCTGTCTGTCTGTCTGTCCGCGCTATTAAATATTGATAAAAGTTACTGGAAAAAACGTCAGGATCATGTGTTGAAAGAGGAAGAGGACTATTGGAGAAAGGATGGATTGAAGGTTGTATGTTCGATTCCGGGCCGCGTCCTTCATTTCAAGAGTGTATTTTTTTCGGACACTCCCAAGGGTCGTCGCTGGAGCTATGGAGTTCGTGCTTTGTGCGACGCTTTTCGCGCTGCGGAAAGAAACTGAGCCATATGGGATAAAAACCCGGTTCAATGCAGCCGACCCTGTCGATTGTAAGCTACTTCTTTCATTGCACCCACTCCCATACGAATCCGGATACGTCTTTCTTTGTCATCTGAATTTTGTTACCGTAAACATAACTTTTTAGCGAGAAATCACTAGTTGTTAAGCAAAACATCAAAGGAATGTCGCCGCTTTCAATGATTAAAGTTGTTTTTGGACCTATCAAAGACATATTCCTTGGGTGGGGGTAAATATAAGACGGCTGGAAAAATTTCATTACGATGCAATAGACAGTTTTCATAATAATTGATCCTGAATGAAGGCAAACAAATGTGGACATACTATAATAGTGTTATTCTGCACAAGATACTAAGACTCAGTAACTAGTCGACTTTTGGTGAGTTACTTGGTATAAAATGAATTAACTGCGTCATCTTACCCGATGTTAGATCTAGGTCTTTGCTGGTTTGACTTGAGGATTGGGAGAAGCCTGGCCCATTCTCATAAGCTTCTTGTGGATAAACACAATCACGGTGAGGAAAATGGCCTCCAACAGCTCGGCCAGGGTGATCAAGCTTGCTCCCACAAAGAAGCCCATCTGTCCTCCGAGAAAAGCTAGTATGGGAAAAACAAACACTCAGTGAGTTATAGACATGACTTCCAAAAGATCATCATCATCATGGGACGTAGAGGTGTTTCCAAGGCACCAGGGCTAGCTTCTATACTGGCCAAGACCTACTGACGCGTCCTCGCCGAGCGTCCTGGGCAACAGGTCCCTTTGGGGTCCTGGCTAAAGTCAGTAGGATCGTTGATTCCTTCGAAGTCGGAGAGTGTCTGCCTGCACGGCGAGGAACCATCAGTCTGTACACCAATAAGCCAGATATGGGACAACGGATACTCACGCAAACCTTAGGTCCTGTATGACACCACACTGATGTTGGACAACAGGATGTCTTCATCCGACATACAGGACTTCACGCAGGAGTTCACAGCCAGCGAACACAAGCAAGCAAGCAAATCATCATCATCATCATCACTGTCATCATTATCATTTTTACCATCACCACTGTCATCACTATCATCTTTACCACCACTACTACTATCAAATGCCTTAACGCTTAAGAGCCTGTGTGGGCGATTAGACTTCTCTATATTTTATTAGGACTTCTCTATATTTCATTAGGCTTCACCATATTTCAGTAGGGCTACTCTATATTTCATTAGGCTTCACCATATTTCATTAGGGCTACTCTATATTTCGCATTGTCCAACAGAATGTACCGGTTCGTGTGCTGACATTTTACCATTCGCCAATTCTTGTGAAGAATTTTATCTCGTTGTCTTTCTCTGTCTTTCTGTCCTTACATTTGTCCAGTTGTTACAACAAGTTTGAGAACGCTTCTTCTCATTTAGTTAGTTACATATCCTTGCAGGTCGTTGCTATCAACCCCAGCATGTTGGTAACTGTTTGTGATTTTCTACACAATTTTATGTCAATCTTGACCTCCTCTAGCCATTGTTTGTTTGTCCTGCCAATCTGGACCCTAGAGAACATACTCATGGAGTCGCTGAGAGAACATGCGTGGTGAGCCTCTGTTTCTAGCCAGGCTATTGCATTTCTGTCTTTTACTGACATATGACCGTCTTGACAGTTTGTTACATTGTGCTTAAAAAAGGCATAATCACCTCTCCATAGCACAAAGCCTGGGCTGAATTAATTATAGAGACCATATGTTGCCCATTCAGCATGATCCCTCTCTCGGCCTGCCTAGTTTACTCCAGAGGAAAGGTAACACCAATACATCTGAAAGAAGACCAGCTGTAGAAGCTGCCGGATCAGTAAAGCAATGTTTTAACTGTCCGCCTGTCTGAGCTTCGAATTTAGACCAGTTGCTGACCAAGGATTAGGGCCTGGTCTGCCCTGCCATGACATTTACTCCTAAGTTGCATATCCTCGAACCAGGATAAGTCTAGTGCCCTCGCAGTTGCCTCCCCCACCCCAAGCCGTTGGTACAGTATTGGGTATCAGGTTTGATGAGCGCCGTCCAACATTTGGCACTAACAGAAAGCATGTAGTACTGTCTACTGTCATACGGTCTGCCAAGAGCCGGCACTCACTCACTCAATGTCCGACATCTTGGTTTCTGTCTAGGGAATTGAAGATTTAGCAGAAAAATCTCGGTAGGCTCGTATAAATAATGTACAAGTCTTTCGTGCACATAACACAAGTTCAACTCGTCCTTAGAGTACAAGATCACTTTATTACAGCCCAGTTATCACCGTGGTTGCCATCGTACACCGCCAGCTATTGCCTTTCAGCGTTCTGTGTACGACCATCCCACCCACTGTCTGTCCATAAAGAATAACTGGCACAACTAATCGTTATTGATTCCTGCTGTTGCTGCACACTATAGACTCTATGGCTACACTTCACTGCTAAACAATAATACGAGTTCTAATCACTTACGCACATCACACTGGTGGCGAACGTGTCACGGCGTGTCTCTCGCTCCGCCATTCTTCTCAGCGTGTTCACAACACGGGGTCAGCTCTCTCACAACAACTGGTCGAAATTGACTGGCCCATCGTTGGTCGTTACTTTCAGTGTACGACGTCTTTACTCACAGCTTTCTTTAACAAGAACACTCTTTCACAGTCGATTGCAACTTGAATAACTGCAATCATCGCAACACGCTTTCAAACGCAGAACTTTCTCAAACTCGACCTTCTTGTCTCACGTCCCAGCTCGGTTTGTCTGAGCGCACCGTTTTCCGGCTTTGAACTGGGCGCGTCATGTGACCACATAACTCCGCCCCTTTCGTGCCCCGGTGTGTCTGGTTGGGTTTTCAACTCGTGTCTTAGTGACAGCAGTTTAACTTGCTCCGTTTCTCTTATCCATCTATGGTTGACAGGATCTAACTGGGACTATCTGAATGGGCTACTATCCATTAACTTTTGTAGCAATACTTCTCGTGTCCAACAGGGGATGATTTATTCTTCTCTTCTTCTTCAGTCAGCACCCTGGTCATTTTTCAGCATATGACTTGCTGATGGTTGCTCTACACTACTTGACACATTACACCAACTCGAACGCTAATTAACTCTAACAAGAGTAAACTCAAACAGCAGTTAACTCAAAGACTTTTATAAGTTTCCTACGTATAATTTTCTTCACAAACACATGTCACATTATCAAATATACAATCACTTATTCGACAGTCACATCACAGTGCACCACATCACGATTTAAAAGCGTGGTTCAATGTAGAGCCATAACGCTGTATACTTTTCACCATGTCCACACAGGACGATGGATCAACGCAGACTCATTCATTCATTCATTCATTCATTCATTCATTCATTCATTCATTCATTTAGTAGCATGTCCTTTGCAGAACCTCGTTCCCATAACAACCTTCCGGAACACTTCTCGATCACAAGCAAGATGCCCCGCGTTCGATACATGCATCTGGAGATCATCCGCCACATCCCGCATCCATCTTCTCTTTGGCCTTCCTGTTCCTCTTTTCCCAGGCATGTACCCCTCCATTATTGTTCTCTCAAAAATTTCATGACGTTTCAAGTAACAAAATATATCAATTTTCTTTGTTTTATCGTCTTTAATAGCCAACGTTCCTCAATATCCAGCTCTTGAAGTAGGGATGCATTTGTTATTTTCTGTATCCAAGATATTCTTAGAACTCGTCTATAACATTTATAATCAAAAGCATTTATGCGCTGTTCAGCTTGTTTAGTAAGTGTCGAGGTCTCACATGCGTATGTTGCAATGGAAAAGATGCATGCTCCCAAAACTCTAATTTTTTGTAGTTCTATCTGTCCCACTCCATAATTTATTCAATGGTTTTAGTCTTTGAAGAGCTGTTGATAGTCGTCGTTAAATTTCTTTCATTGTGACACCATTTTTGGTAATCAATGACCCAAGATATTCGAAATTTTCCACCACCTCCAATCTTCCCCCATCAACATATATTTCTTTCTCCATAGTAGCTTTATCTGTATGTATTATCTTTGTGTTTGCTATGTTAAGATATAATTTAAATTTTCACTATTTCTTTGGGTTGAGGTTATTATGATTTCTATACAATTCTGTGATGTGGATAGTAATACTGTATCACCAGCATATCGAATCTCTGGTATTTCATGACCACCGATATTTAGGGCATCATATTGCTCCCTGGTTATATCATTTCATACATTTCTCATTATATTTTCGGTGTACAGGCTAAACAAATAGGGTGACAGCACACAGCCATGACGGACTCCTTGCTTGATGTCAAACCAATCTGATGTCTCGCCATCAATTCTAACCGCTGCTTGTTGGTCTAGATAGAGCATTTTTATAAGTTATACTACTTGTGATGGAAAGCCCATATTCCTCATGATTTCCCAAAATTGTTGATGTTGTACACTGTCAAATGCCTTTTAATAATCCACAAAACATGAAAATAGTTTTTATTAAGCTCTCTGCACTTCTATATTATTAAACGCATGTTAAGTAAGTGATCTCTCGTTCTTCTTCCTTGTCTGAATCCAGCTTGAACCACGTTAATATATTCTTCCATTTTCTTACAAAGTCTTCCCATTATGGTTTGTAATATAATTTTACTTGCATGACTGATCAGGGCAACAGTTCTATAGTTGGTGCATAATTTCAGGTTGCCCTTTTTTTGGTATTGGAATGAAGATAGTTCCCTTCCAATCTTTTGGCCATATACCATATTTCCATAATTTTGTACATAATGCGTGATAGATTTCTTCTCCTCCCGCTTTAATTAGCTCAGCTGGTATCTCATCACATCCAGGTGATTTACCATTCTTCGGGTTCTTAATAGCCCAAGCAATTTCATCTAACGAGGGTTCAGGATCTGTATCTGCTGTCATTGGCTCATGTATCTCATTCATATCCTCACTGACACTCATATCATACCTTCCACTGCAGTATTCCTGCCATCTTTCTAGAATTTGTCTAAATTCTGTTAAGGTATTTCCCAACTTGTCACAGATAACATTTAATTGAGGCTGAGCATTTCTTGTCAATAACTTCATTTCTTTGAACATTTCGTAATCTTTTCCATTCTTATGATATTGCTCTATTTTAATACAACAATCTTGTATGTATATTGGTTTTTGTCTTTTCTTGTGTTCTTTCTTATTTCTCGTGGTAAAGATTTATACTTCATCCTACTGTTATCGGTTCCTCCTTTCTTTTTCAGTTCCCTTCGTTGTTTTATCAATTCTAACGTGTCTCGTGTAATCCATGGCTTTTATTGCTAAGTCCTGGTCGGAATTAAATCTTTGGTTGCTTTTATAAAGATATCTCTAGCTTTTACTGCCTCATCAGGTGCCATTTCTTCTTGTACAGACATCAAGACCTCAAAACGATTCCTCACTTCTACGTTGTATGCATCTGGTATTTTTGTGAGATCAAAACGATGTGGCCTAGGTCCTCGGGTTAGCTTTAGAGTTTTAATTTCAGATCTGCTTCTAATAACTGATGATCTGTATCACATTCTGCAATCCGTATGGTTTTTGCATATATTATGATTGATCTTCATCTTCTTTGTATTAAAATATAATCTATCTGATTTTTGGTAATACTGTCTGGGGACTTCCATGTGAAGAGTCTTCTTGGGTGTTGTTTAGAAAGTGTGTTGGTTATCGTCAACTAATTTTCTGTGAAAAATTCAGTTGATTTGTCACCTGCATCATTTCTATTTCCAAATCCAAATTTTCCTAAAACGTGTCTCTCATTTTCAGCTCTTCCTGCACCTACTTTTGCATTAAAATCTCCCATTGTAATTGTTATATCATTATGGCCAATCTTATTTAATGTGTCTTGCTGCGTGCTGTAAAAATCTTTAATTTAGTCGTCCTCTGCTGTTGAAGTAGGTGCATATATCTTTATAAGAGTTGTGTTTTTGGACAGCCTTTAAGTCTGATAGTGAAGATTCTATCACTAACTGGGTTATATCTAATTAAAGCGTTTGCAGTTGTTTTATCTAAACAAAATGCCACTCCGCTCTGGCCTCCGACGTCTTTATCAGAATATATGAAAAGACTCCCGTTTTCATTTGTAAAATGTCCCTTGCCTCTCCAGCGATGTTCACTAATTCCTAAAATTTGAATGTTTAACCTCTCAATCTCATCACATACTACTTTAAGCTTCAGCTCATACAGAATTCTCACATCCGGTGTTCGTGCTGTGTGCGACCATTTCGGCAGGCCGTCCTGTGAGAAAGAGACAGAGCCATATGGGATACAACACGGTGCAATGAAGTCGATACTCTTGCCTGTGTTTCTGTGGAAAGATATGAACGCCTACGCCAGCTGGCAAGACACGTGATGATGCATATGTTTTGGTATTCCAGGAAAGCGCTTATGTTCATCATCGTCATGTGCCATGCCGATAAGCGTGGGCGGTCATATTTCGCCATCTCACACGATCACCAGAGTCGTGGATCAGCTCTTTGGTCTTGTATTGACGTGGCCTCGTGGCCAAGCCATCCATGTATTTACTTCTCTGCTTTCCCCTTTTTCTATTCCTCCCCCCCCCCCCCCCCCCGTCATCTTGTCAGTTGTCACCAAGATTGTTTCTATGTTGCATTTTCTATTACTACATTGTCCGACAGGACATGTAGATCTCTTGCGTTTCAGACTATCAATACTGTATCGTCAGCAAAATATGGATTGTTTACATTATAACCCTCCACTCGTTACCCTTGTCTGTCTTTGCTTGCTTGCTTGCTTGTGTTCGTTGGCTTGAGCTCCAACGTGAAGTCCTGTATGTCGGATGAAGACATCCTGTTGTCCAACATCAGTGTGATGTCATACAGGACCTGAAGTTTGCGTGAGTATCCGTTGTCCCATGTCTGGCTTATTGGTGTGCAGACTGGTGGTTCCTCGCCATACAGGCAGACACTCTCCGACTTCGGAGGAATCGGCGATCCTATTGACTTCAGCCAGGACCCCGAAGGGACCTGTTGCCCAGGACGCTCGACGAGGACGCGTCAATAGGTCTTGGCCAGTATATAACCCGGCCCTGGTGCCTTGGAAACACCTCTGCGTCCCGTCTGTCTTTGATCTCTCTGGTTATTTATTTCGCTGGATATATGTGTGTATGTGTGTGTGTATGTGTGTGTGTCTATATATATATATATATATATATATATATATATATATATATATATATATATATATATATATATAGAGAGAGAGAGAGAGAGAGAGAGAGAGAGAGAGAGAACGAGCGAATGAAATAACGAATGAACTTTATTTTCAAAGGATAACGAATAATAAAAGAGAGAGAGAGAGAGAGAGAGAGAGAGAGAGAGAGAGAGAGAGAGAGAGAGAGAGAGAGAGAGAGAGAGAGAGAGAGAGAGAGAGAATCCGCTGACAAAACACATCCTTGTCGTACTTATTGTTTTGTATGTTAACATTTGGCAACTATATTTCCCACTTAAATTGCTGCTACTTACGTCGAGTTAATATTTTAAAAAAAAACATTATTCTGAGTCTTTCAATTTTAATTTTCAAGGAGATGCAACAACAACAACAATGATTATAGTAATAACAATAATAATACAATCCACAACAAGGGTAAAAGATACCCACCTCTGATTATGGCAAAACAATTGATGAATTCGCCAACCGTACACGAATGCAGATTTGGGACATCTGGTCATTACATAAAAAACAGTGTTAAAATAGTTGTAAAAATGGTTACACAGTACAGTAGCACTTTACATTAAATGCAACAGTACAGTAATTTGTTACACTCGATGCAACTTCTTCTTCTTCGTCTTCTTCTGCTTTTGTCCCACTACTTGTTCACTGAAGCGTTGCAGAGATGTGGGTAATTTCCCGGTTTTCGCTTTCTTGTTGCTTGTACTAATGTTATTTGTTTCATTATCTTTTTTAAACTTCATCCAGCCATCTCTTCCAGGGCCGTCCTCTCGCTTTGTTGTATTCCGATGTTCCCAAGTGTAATGCTATAGCCGCTTGTTGTTCTTGTTCCATTGTAGCTAAATTGTCAGAACACTACATCAATAATCTGCACTTGATGTGAGAAAGCGCGATGAAGTACATTTCTGAAGTACATTGCTGAAGTATATTGCTGAAGTATATTGCAGAAGTATAGGGTGTATTCCTTGTGCAATCCCCTTTAACTTGATATATAATACAATATAATTGTTACGATTTTAACCATTTTAGACCATTACTGTGGCACACTCCTACTTCCCATTTTCTGCCATCAATGTCTGTTTGGTCCTAACCCACTTTTTGTTTGGCAGTGAATTAGTTACACAATAAATTAATGTAACAGGAACAATTGAGCGAGGCTCTGTAACAAACTTACACAATAAATGTGTGTAACAGGAACAATTGAGCGAGGCTCTGTAACAAACTTACACAATAAATGGGTGTAACAGGAACAATTGAGCGAGGCTCTGTATCAAACTTACACAATAAATGGGTGTAACAGGAACAATTGAGCGAGGCTCTGTATCAAACTTACACAATAAATGGGTGTAACAGGAACAATTGAGCGAGGCTCTGTATCAAACTTACACAATAAATGGATGTAACAGGAACAATTGAGCGAGGCTCTGTATCAAACTTACACAATAAATGGGTGTAACAGGAAAATTGAGCGAGGCTCTGTAACAAACTTACACAATAATTGGGTGTAACAGGAACAATTGAGCGAGGCTCTGTAACAGACTTACACAATAAATGGGTGTAACAGGAACAATTGAGCGAGGCTCTGTAACTAAGGCACTGTTCCAGGCAGTTGTTGTAACTGTAAAATGATGCGTTGACCATTTTATGACGTAGATCTGTACTGTCCGTGGCTTCACAAAAGTCGTCCCCGTACGACCTGTACGGCGCCGGCTGAAACGTGTACTGGAGGAAGACATGTTTGTACGAGGTGAAGAAACGTTAGACAGTACATGGTTAGCAATATCTATTTATACGTTGACTTTTCAATCAGAAAGCTCTGGCAAGCTACTGTACGTAAACTTGTATAACAGTAAGGGAGTTAGCTTAGTAGGGGAGAGTTAATGAATGCTGCGTATTCATTAACTAATGGGGAAATCATAGTTAGTGAATGTGGGTGCACAAATGGGTTTAAGTATCCAGGGGTTGCAAACACGTAACTTGGGACTCAGCCATGGAAGGATCAACAAACATGTCTGCATGTACTTTGATAGCATGAAATGTAATGGATTGAACAAATAAAACGTTTATATAATACAACGCGGAGTCTGTCATCTATAAGTGATGTCAACCACTAACGATCTACGGCTAGGCCACGTTCACACTGTGATATGACGTGATTTGGCGCCGAGTTTACCAGGATTCCGAAATCGTGCTGTCGCGGACACCACTGATCACAGATGTCCTCAAATAAGTCGATTGGAAAATAAAATAAAAGTCAACAGAAGTCATGGAGGCTTGTACACTCTGGAGGAACAACTTATGTTGGATTTTCAAGTTTTTGTGATGGGGTTGACCGTTGTTGGAAACGCCACACAACACATAATGTTCCGAGTGGTGAAACAGAGCAGCCATCGTCAAGCTTGAATCAATCCATTGTTGACCTGCTCGTTTTTTCGAAACGTATGGATGTTCCAGATATTCTGCCGTGAAATCTGGTTTTGCTGGAACTATTAACCGTTATCGTTTGAACTACAGTGAAGGTCACCTTGCTTGTCTGAAGGTAAAGTCCGGAGTTCTTGGCCAACGCTTAAAGTGAGTCGAATCAATCAATCAATCAACCAATCAAGCAATCAATCAATAAATCAAGCAATCAATCAACCAATCAAGCAATCAATCAAGCAATCAATCAAGCAATTAATCAATCAGTATTGTCTCGATCGTTGTAATTTCAAATCCAGACGAGCACAATCAGCGGCATGAAAACGACTGGAAGGCACCGACTTCGATTGAAAGTGAGACATCCAGAGGCTCTTCTTTTTCTGTTCCTGCGAGAGTAGAGGACAATTTTCAAATTTGTCGATTGGGCGTCATACTTTTTCAAATTTGTCGATTGGGCGTCATACTCTTTCAGGTTTGTCGATTGGGCGTCATACTTTTTCAAATTTGTCGATTGGGCGTCATACTCTTTCAAGTTTATCGATTGGGTCGTCATACTCTTTCAAGTTTATCGATTGGATACTCTTCCATCACGTTTGTCGATTGGAACCTCTTCCGTCATTTTTTAGTCGATTGGACCATACTTCATTTTTACCCATAGAACCCAGAACAAACGACAGAGCAGTATACGTAATGAATAATTTTAGCTTAATTAACAACATACTCAATTGAACAGAATGTTTCTTGCTGCTTACTTTAAAATAATATTGTCTTAAAATATTAGTATATTATATTGCTTGGTACTTTCCATTACAGATTTTTTTAGGAATGGAAGCCCAGGATTTTTCTCAAGTACTGAGTGGAGTTGGTGGGGCAATATCAAAGTTGGACGCGGTATTAAGACAGCAAAGTGTAATCAGTGATGTCGAGAGATTTAATGGACAGGCGAATCAATTTAAGAAATGGATTATTTCTATTGAGAAACATGCTTATCTAGTGAACGCTACAGATGAGGAATAAAAAGAATTTAGCTTATAGAACGAGTACAAGTCCTGTTTCTGACCATATAAGAAGAAAGCTAGAAGCTGGAGGAGGTGAAACTTGGGAACAATTCAAAGACGACCTGGCTCATAAATATGCAGAAATTACTGACCCTCAACACGCATTCTCAGTGTTGCGACAAACGAGACAAAATACTACAGAAAGTGTACAGCTATACAGTGATAGGTTGATCAATTTAGCTGAAGAGTCATTTTTGGGTCAGAATGTACGAGCTGAAGAAGTGGAACGGATGTTGGTGGGGATTTTTGTTGATGGGATTAGGTCAGATGGATTGAAATTTAAATTAATGAGAGAGAATCCTGCAAGGTTGTCACAAGCTGTAGATATCGCTATACAAGAAGAAAGTTTGAGGAGAAGGATTAGATTGAGGGTAGGACGAGAGTTAGGTAGTAGTTCGGAAGATAGAATTGAAGAACCAATGGAAATAGGACAGTATAGATATGGATGGAGAGGAATAAGGGGAGAAATACAGATGGTACAAGGAAACAGTAACGTATATAATCAAGGTAGAGAAAGACAAGTGAGAAATACTGTAAGAAACATGGTAGGTAACACAAATAACACAAATGTGGTTTGTTGGGGGTGCCACCAACGTGGACACATTTTTCGCTTCTGTAATAACAGACGTGTCCAATCGAATACACAAAATAATAGAGGTGCTCAGACTAGTACGCAGAATAGAACTGTAAATAGTAGATCATCAAATGGGAATTATGGAGAGGTGCAGAGAAATTTTAGAAGGTCAGGACATCAGGGAAATTGGCATCCCGCTTACTGAACAGGATCGGCAGTAGGGGGGAAGATAGTAAGATCCAAAAGATGAATCAATATATTAAAAAAACAAATGATGAGTATAATAGGACATTTAGAAATAAAAAAAAAACATAAGAAGTTATCTACCCAAGTTGAGATAAAACAGTTGGCACTAAATATGGTTGATCCTAGCTCATGTATAATAGAAATAGGGAAATATAAAATTAGAACATTAGTTGACTCGGGAGCGCAAGTTAGCGTGATTAAAGAAATATTTTTATATCGAATATTAAAAATTTTTTAAATATTTAGAATTCAGGAGAATCTTCATTCGGTAACTGGACACAAATTAGAAGTGCTTGGACAAACGATGATACATTTTAAATTAGGAGGGATAAATGTTAGGCATATGTTCCATGTGGTCAAGGATTTAAATAGAAATATGATATTGGGTAGAGATTTTTTATTGAGAAATGGGGTGAGACTTTTTTTTGATTTGCATAAATTAAAATTCCAAGATGTTTACGTAGATTTAGAAGAGGATATGCATGTGTCGACACTAGTTAGAGTCAAAACGACCATGAATTTGAAGCCACAAACGATTAATTTAATACAGGCAAAAATGAGGAAAAAATCCGTACTTTTCGGTTGGACAAACAGTTAAAATAACGGAATTAGAGAGAGAAATAATAGATGAACCTGGCTTAGAAGTCACCGATGGGTTAATAGTATTAGGTAAATATCTCAGCTTTCCAGTGATGCTTCTAAACAATACAGGAAAAAATATTACATTATATAGAGGCTGTGTAATCGCTAAAGTAGCGTATAATAATGATAACATGTTAACTATAGAAAAAGAAAACATGTTGGGAAATGATTATTCAGAAACTCCCATGGTTAGAAATAATGTCAGAAATAAGTATAAAAGAAGCTGGAAAAGACGAAATGATGAATTGATCCATACATTAAAAAAATATCCATCTCAAATAGATACAGTTGACAAAAGGACAAGAGAACAAGAATTGTTGTCACAGTTAAAAGCCCCAACGGAGAATAAAGAAATATTAGAACAATTGGTGAAAGAAAATCAAGACGTTTTTGCAATTAATGATTTAGAATTGGGAAGGACTAGTACAGTTACAATGGAAATAGATACTGGAGATCATCCACCAATTAGTTTAAAACCGTATAGAACACCCTTAAGGAATAGAGAAATTGTTGAAAAAGCAATAGAAGATATGCTGAAAGCAGGAATAATAACAAGATCAAAGTCAGAATGGTCATCTCCGATCGTCATCGTGACCAAACCTGATGGTTCACATCGATTCTGTTGCGACTATCTGGACGTTGAACAAAATCACTAAGAATCTAGCGTACCCATTGCCGGCGATTGATGATATTTTGGGTTTACTTAATGGGTCTACTTTCTTTACCACGTTAGATGCAAGATCAGGAATTTGGTGTATACCTATGTCCCCAGACGCCCAGAAAAAGAGTGCTTTTTGTACACACGCAGGTTCTTACGAATTCTTACGAATGCCTTTTGGAGTTCGTACAGCGCCCTCGTATTATATGCTATTAATTAATCAAGTTTTAGAGGGTATGCAAAAGTTTGCATTTGCATATATAGATGACATTTTAATTTATACTGCAGGAGATGTAGATGATCACTTAAAACATGTAAAATTAGTATTCGACAGATTAAGAATACATGATGTTAAACTGAAGCTCAGTAAATGCGAATTTTTAAAAACAGAAACAAAGTATTTGGGGTATATTATTAATAGAGACGGAATTAAACCAGATCAAGATAAGGTTAAAATTATTAGATGAATTATCCCCTCCAACTAACGTAAAAGAAGTGCGTGCGTTTATTGGAACCTGTGGGTATTATAGGCGTTTCATTCCAGGGTTCTCAAAGATAGCAGAGCCTATTACTAACTTAACTGGAAAATACGCTAGATTTAAGTGGGATGATGAATGTCAAAAAGCGTTCGAGTTTTTAAAAAATAGCCTAACAGTAGTGCCACTATTGACATATCCAGATTTGAATAAACAGCTAATATTATATACAGATGCTTCAGATAATGCTGTAGGAGCGTGTTTGGTTCAACCATATGAAGGAAAAGAATCTGGAATACCAGGGGTTAAAAATGAAAGGCCAATTTATTTCTTGTCTCATAAACTTAGCAGGTCTCAACGAAAATGGTCGACTATTGAGAAGGAGGCTTATGCTATACACTATGCTCTCCAAAAACTATATTACTACTTACATAACGCCAATTTCATTATTAGAACTGATCACATGCCATTAAAGTCTATATTAGAAGCACCAATACATAATAGGAAAATACAAACGTGGGCATTAAATTTACAGGGATACAATGCTAAAGTAGAGTATGTTTCAGGAAAACATAATACATGCGCTGATCTATTGTCTAGAATCCCGTATCCACAGTCATCAGGAAACACGGAAGATGAAGGAGAACCGGAGATAGACGACCGAAACTGGCAAGTAAATATATTAGATTCTGCCATAATAAATAGAGAAGACTTTGAGAGTTTACCGTCGGATCAAGAGTCTGAACCTAGAGCAGAAGACCTACATTTAGCACAATTTAATATGAAAAATGAACAGAAATTAGATCCAAAAATAATACAGATAAAAAGAAAACTAAAAGAAACAGGGGAAAACAGTTTTAAAAGAAAATTTTTAGAGCTACAAGAAGACAATCAATTATATTATATCGGTGAAAAGGGTGAGGGATTAAGAAAATATATTCCGAAACATTTAGAACGAGAAGTTTTAAAGGCATATCATGATAATAATGGTCATTTTGGACGAGATAAGTTAGTTAAGTCTATTAGCAGTAAATATTACTGGCCGAATTTATTTAAAAGCGTATATGAATATGTTGAAGCATGTGAAAAGTGTAGGTTAAGAAACATGAAGATAATTAAATGTCCCTTACAAGATACAGATATTCCTCAATTTCCAATGCAGAAAGTAAGTTTGGATATTTCAGGTCCTCATCCAAAAACATTATCGGGAAATGTATACCTACTACATATCGTAGATTCATATAGTCTCTGGCCAGAAGTTTATCCGATTCCAGACAAGAGTTCTGATTCAGTTATAAATATGCTTTTACAAGAATTTATACCAAGGTTTGGGTGTCCACAAACAATACTTACAGACAATGGGAAAGAATTTGTAAATAGAAAGTTTGAAAAATTGTTAAAAGATTTGAATATAAAACACATTAAAACTTCGTATTACAGACTATCTTCGAATGCCAAAAATGAGCGACAACATAGGACATTATACAATATACTAGCGAAAAATGTAGAAGAACACGATATGGATTGGGATCTTTATTTGGGAATAGCATTGGGGGCGATCCGTACACACCAAAGCGAAGGAACAGGTTTCTCACCCTTTTACCTAGTACATGGAAGAGAACCAATATTACCAATTGATAATTTATTAAAGCCTAGGAGAAAATATATGGGGGAGGATTTTCAGGAAACAAGGTTGCAAGAAATGCACAAAGCACATATACGTTTAAGAAATAATATAATTAAGGCTCGAGAAAGACAGAAGAAATACACAAATAAAAATGCACACTTACAGGAAATTAACATAGGTGATAGAGTTTATTACAAAAAAAAACATAGGAAAAACTCTAAGTTTGATGCTCATTGGGTCCCGGGATATTATATTTTAGAAAAAAAGGGTCCAGTATCATATACTATTAAAAATCAAGTTACAGGGCATGTTGCACGTTCACATGTAGAGCACTTAAGAAGGGATAATGAGGAAAGAGATGCAGAGGATAATAATAATAATTATTATTCAGAAGAAATATTGTCAGATGGACAGATTGTCAGACGAACGGAATATTCGATACCTATAGATAATAGGAGAGAATTGTTACAAAAGCAAATGGTAACAGCATCTACTACTGGTGAACAAGAAGAAACAATACCAAAAACAATCGTGACAGAGGAAAACAACACGTATGACACTTATAATAGTAAAGAGTCAATCAAAGAAGAAACAGATGCTCCATTTATGAATACTAGACAGGCGGTAAAAAGAAAGTTAGATAAACAGAAAGAAAAAGAGATTAAGAGGCAAAGGAAATTTAGAGTAAATTCCTCAAGTGATGAAGATATGCCACTATTTGAAAATTAATTAAGACATCAAGATAGGAAGATTAGGTTGGATTTAGAAAGGAAGAGATTAGCGGTTGCTAGTAATGGGTATACAGATGCGGAACAAGAGATGGATGAAGAGTCAGAAACTGATGAGGATGCTGATATGAAAGAAGATAATTCTCCTCGGGAGGATGACGACATTTATGTAGATATTGCACTTATAGAAAAAAATTTTGGAGTTATTAAGAAAATGGAGAAGTGATAAATAGCGTGGTACAATATTCTGCAGATTGCAGATAGAAGAAGAAGTTAGAGACGGTATTTGTGAATTTCTAAGGAAGAAAGTTAGCAAATAACTTAATCAAGAATTGTTGAGAGTTGTCGGGATGAGTAGACATAATATTGTAGTAAGTTAGGACTGATTGATATATGCTTTATTATAATTTTGATTTTTAAGATGAAGTGTTGAGTTTTTCTTAGACGGAAAATAATTGATTAGTAGTCATAATATATTATGGTGTATGTATATATATGATTTTTCATTTCATCACATATGTTTAATTTGATTAATGTGTGGGGATAAAAATGATGTCAAAGAATGAGGGGGTTGATATTGTTTGCTCTATTGTTTTGACTTCAGTTGTTCTTTATAAAATGTGATGATATGTTACCTTAGCTGGTTATTTTTACAAAGCTTTGGTTTTGTTTTTCTTGAGTTACCCTGGATGTGTTTAAAATGATTTCTAGCTTGACGTTCAGTTATGGGAAATATGAAGAGTTGTTTTTGGGAGCTTGTAGAAAATATGAAACATGGAGTAAGGGCCATGCTTCGTTTTATGAATTTTGCGACTTGAAGTTGAGTTGTTTAACGTATATAACGTTTATAAATAGAAATTGAGGGTGAAACATGATTGAGTTAAGGGGGAAGTTGTGGTGATTAGCGAAGTGACTCAGTATGTTGTAGAGAAAGTAAGGGAGGAGTATATTTAAAAGTAGCTGGGGTTGTCAGCAACAATTGATAATTACATGTGGGTTGGAAAGAGTTAAACCGTTAAAAATGGTTTGGGGGATTGAATTAGGAAATACATTAGACGGTTCGTAATATAAATACATGGATTGAAGGCCATGGATGAGGGGAATGACGGGCGATACTGGGTAAATGGGAGTTGAAATAGGAGCTGGGTTGAACAGCGTTTAATGGGAGAATATGGGGGGAATGCCAGGTTGAATTTTGGCATAAGTGGACTCTGGAAGAAGAAGACTGTGATTAACAGTATAGTAGTAATTTGGAGGTTTTGAAGGAATGGTTGAACTTAACGAGGTGAATACTACAAAAGGTTGTAGTTTTGGATTAACATAACTTTTTGAAAAATTATTATTGACGGCAATGAAGATAAATTTTGGAAACTTTATTTTATAAAGTTTTGAGAATGCATGGGAAGAGAAATGTGATTACTTCTTACTTTTTTCCTTACTTTCTAAACTTCCTTAGGTGCGCACCAAACCAATCTAAACTAAACTTTTTTTCTGTCTATCCTGGAATAGCGAGAATGTGAGTAAGTGAGAAAAAAAGATAAGGAAAATATCTTCAATTTTTGTCAATCATAATTTAGATGGACACTTTAAAAGCGGTTCGCTTATAGAGAGTTTTGTAGAGAGTTTTTGTGGAGAACTTTATAACGAATTTTGTAGAGAGTTTTGTATTATTAACATTGTATGAAGTATGTCTCTGGTTAGCATTTGGCTATGATGAGATAGGAGGGTGAGATTTGAATTAGGAAATATATGTGAAGGGATTGTTGGGCAGATGTGGTATAGAACAAGAAATATTTCAGTAGAGTTAAGTGGTTAAGGGTTGGGGTTGAGACTTTTTCAGAGAAAATGTCTCCTTGAAGAAGGGGATGTATATAACAGTAAGGGAGTTAGCTTAGTAGGGGAGAGTTAATGAATGCTGCGCATTCATTAACTAATGGGGAAATCATAGTTAGTGAACGTGGGTGCACAAATGGGTTTAAGTATCCAGGGGTTGCAAACACGTAACTTGGGACTCAGCCATGGAAGGATCAACAAACATGTCTGCATGTACTTTGATAGCATGAAATGTAATGGATTGAACAAATAAAACTTTTATATAATACAACGCGGAGTCTGTCATCTATAGTGATGTCAACCACTAACGATCTACGGCTAGGCCACGTTCACACTGTGATACGTGCCTAGAAAACCAATATGGGGTTGATACCAACGTCCTGCAAAGGACATACGACATATAACAGTACAAATAATAATCAGTCAGGAGGTCAGCATTGCCGAAATTATAAGAACGATTGCTCTTAAACTTCCGGTGTGCTGATGCCGAGGTAGCGGTTCAACCCCTACACCGTTCAGTTGGACTCAAATCTTTACTTCTCGTCCTGTAATTGGGGACGTCAATAACAAGTACCTCTGAAATCGGAGTGTGAGGGACACTGGTTATTGACAAATCTAGTCCATACGCAAAAAATAAGTCCAGTGCTGCTAGAAGTAGTAACACCTGCATGGACTTCGCTAAAGTTCAAAGCCAGTGTACGCCAAACAAAAACAAACAAACAAACAAAAACAAACAAACAAATAAACAAACAAAAACAAACAAACCTAAGAAGACGGTGTTAGGGAGAATGGTGAACATTCATTGGGCGGTTTAAAATGATCAGTCTGGACATTTTGAGAGAGGATAAGTCGTGAAGACAACTGATCATAAACATCAGAAAGAGAGCAGTCATACTTTTATTGGCCACTTTAAGAGAAGACAAAAACTGGAACACGTTGTGACAACCAGAAACAATTTGTGCAAAGAAGATGGAGGAAGACAGCGAGAGAAAATTCTTGGCAGTCTTGGCATCAGTCCGGAAGGGAGTCAACACGCGAATTAATCTATACCGCTGGAGATCGCAATTTGTGGAGAAACATGATCGCCCACGTCAGCCGGCAAGGCACTTGATCATGATGATCTAACTAACGATTGATTCACTGTTAGAGCAGGAAGCTTCTAGTCGCATTGTCCGCCTTCACCTCAACGGATTCGTTTCTCCTCCACTTGTTGAAGTGTCTTCTTTCATCAAGTTTGAGATGCTTTTTTTTTTCAGTCATCCGACCGTAACATTCGGAGAAACACTTGACATGTTTCAATCTTTGTTTGTTTGTTTGTTTGTTTTTCATTGAACTAACATTGATTGTCTATATTTGTAATGTTGTATCTTGTATATAACTCACTGTCCTTTTTAGCTCACTCAGTAGTCAATAGAGTTTATCTTCCACTGTGGGACGCAGAGGTGTTTCCAAGGCACCAGGGCCGGGTTATATACTGGCCAAGACGTATTGACGCGTCCTCGTCGAGCGTCCTGGGCAACAGGTCCCTTCGGGGTTCTGGCTGAAGTCAGTAGGATCGCCGATTCCTCCGAAGTCGGAGAGTGTCTGCCTGTACGGCGAGGAACCACCAGTCTGCACACCAATAAGCCAGACATGGGACAACGGATACTCACGCAAAACTCAGGTCCTGTATGACATCACACTGATGTTGGACAACAGGATGCCTTCATCCGACATACAGGACTTCGCGTTGGAGCTCAAGCCAACGGACACAAGCAAGCAAGCAATCGTCCACTGTTGTTTCTCTAGACCAGAAGGTTTGCCTAGATATGTCGTATTCGTGAAAGTCTTGCAGTATGTGCTCTGCTGTCTGCGACGCCAATCCACATGTTGCACATGGCTAATTCACCAATCTTGAATTTTGTATATATGTGGTTGCGTAATCTGTTGTGTCCTGTTCTGAGGCGCAGAATAGTGATTTATTCGTCTTACCATAATATGGTAATCATCTGTTACTGGCTTTCTTATAGATTTTGTGATTCTTTTCTGTTGGTGGTACTGTATATAGTTAGTTAGTCGCGGTTCTAACTTCACGACAACGGGTCGTCATCTATTATGCTCCATTCATGTGCCAGTGAATATCACAGCTCCTCACAGCCCAATGTAAACAGTGGAAAAGACAGGAGGCTCGGCAAGCCAACATCGGGTTGCTCTTCTGTTGCTTCTCCCATAGCTTTTTAATCAGGTCTCTTGTTTTCGGATTTTCATAGGTGAGATGGTATCCGCTGCATGGTGACCTTTGGCTGGGTTTCAAGGTCTAATACATCAGCATATATTGAGTCTGAATTGGGTTATTGGCGATGTTTACAAAGGTACCCGAGCTAGTTATATGCCTCTTGTTCCTTGAAGACAGGAGTCGGCTTTCTAGCTTCCTTGGAGAGTGTGTAAAACAGGAGGGAACTCAAGTCAGTTAGTTATCTATCCCTTCTTCCATGGGTTATAGATGAGTTCTCTAGCCATCGTAGTTAAGGCGTAAATTATGTGATCATGGTTGCACGTTAATAATTCCCGGAAGTTGTGAAGTATTTATTCAGTTGTACCGATCGATGTAACCGGCGTCTGTGGATTAGGTAATCGTAAGATGCAGTTTCACAATTCCCGGATATAGGATTCGAGGGTTCGAAGTCCCCAAGGGCGATTTGGAAGCAGGCCATTTTGCGTTGATTTCCATGGTATGAGACGTCGACCGTTCAGCAAGCAATTAAATGCAAACTAAAAAAAAAAACAGTTAGTTACATGCCTTTACAGGACGTTGCAGTCAAGCCCACCGTGTATTGGCTGTTTGTGATTTGCTGGGCAAGTTTACGTTAAGTAGTTTGCCTTTGCAATCTAAGCGGCCGACGCCTCATACCATCTAAATCAACGCAAAATGCTCTAATTCCAAATCGCCTGCAACTGATTTCTAACCCTCGACTCGACATGTCGGTGAATTGTGAAACTACGTGTCACCAACCTCTAACTCACAGATGCGGGCACATGGCAAATTACTGAGCGAAAATTGCCTAGTCAATAACAATCAATGTATGCTGGGGTTGATTACAAAGTCCTGTAGGGACATGCAACTAATGGTATTATTACCCAACCGATGCGATGACGCAATGTAAATAAACAAAATATAACCTCCCCACAATGGGTTTATCAGCAGAGTTGATCCAGAACACCAAATACCGAGATCTGTGGAGATCTGTGAACGCCTACGCCAGCCGACAGGGCACTTGATTATGATGATGATGACAATGGGTTTGTTGTACTGAAATGCTTGTAGGTCAGTTATCCTTTACATGCCGTCGCAGTCAACCCCATCATGTTTGGCTGTTTGTGATTCCTGCGAAAATTTACCTTCAGTAGTTTGCCATTGCTTTCTGAAAGACCGGCACTCATACCATTGTATAAAAAGCAGCGCAAGGCGGTCTGCTGCAAAATCGCCCGCAGCTGTGTTTTGAACGCGGTATGCGGGATTACGAATTGCGCTTATAACACCTTTGCCACAGAGCCGGCGAAATGCTTGATATTTTTCGCATATCTTTTACAGGACATCGCTGTCAACACCAACATTTTACCGCTGTCGTTGATTTCTTGGTCAGATTACACTCAGTAGTTTGTCATTGCTTTCTGAGCGGTCGGCTCACTTATACAACGCGGCGAGTACCACCCATAAATATGTTCATTGTTTTGATTTACTAAAATGCTTGCACCACCCATAAATATTTTCATTGTTTTGATTTACTAAAATGATTGTCTCTCTCACAAATGTGTTCATTGTTTTGATTTACTAAACTGCTTGTCTCTCTTACAAATGTGTTCATTGTTTTGATTTACTAAAATGCTTGCACCACCCATAAATATGTTCATTGTTTTGATTTACTAAAATGCTTGTCTCTCTCACAAATGTGTTCATTGTTTTGATTTACTAAACTGCTTGTCTCTCTCACAAATGTGTTCATTGTTTTGATTTACTAAACTGCTTGTCTCTCTCACGAACGTGTTCATTGTTTTGATTTACTAAAATGCTTGTCTCTCTCACAAATGTGTTCATTGTCCAGTCATCAAAATGTTTCCTGAAGCAAGTTTACCCTCTCTAGGGGTGGCTTCCCGGGTAAAGCAAACAATGTTACATGTGTTCATTATTTAATTCAATGACATGGTCAACTCCGACGATGCAGCGCGCAAACACACAACCTGCTCGTACTTCGGTCGATGCCTATACGAGAATGTTACTCCAGTAATGTTATTTAGCCAAAGCCAATATTTGCATATCCTTTACAGGACATCGCTGTCAACATCAGCATCTTTCAGCTGATTGTTGATTTCTTGGCAAGATTACGCTCAGTAGTTTGCCACTGCTTTCTGAGCGGCCGGCTCACATACCCCGTAAGTTACCGATCGCGATTCGAACCATTGCTAATTCTCACCGTCGTCACGTTACTTACGAGAGTATACAAGATTACGGAGAAATGTCGTTAACCTCTAGGCCAGGAAGCCGGCAGTCAAGGCCAATACTATCTTAAAAAATGTTACAGAGAAATGGCGAGAAAACAACATTTTAGTCCAATTGACCGGTGTAGGAGTTCAATCTTACCCATTCGGCCATGCGGACCTTCATGTCTGATGTGATATTATGTACTGAGGGCCGATTAATCTATAACACATGGGCATAATACCATTGACTTAATTTAATATAGCTCCAGATAGTTTTAGTTTAGTTTAGTTTTAGTTTAGTCGACGGATCAACATCACGGCACACGGTTGCAACCCATAAGTACTCCATTCTACTCCTAACTCAAGCCTGAGTCCAGAGAATCTCAGCTCAGTGCACGAACTCCGTAGCACAGGCGAGGATCCTGAAATACTTTGGGTAGATTTTTAACTCAAAATTATGCCTGGGCAGCGCCGTTAGACAACTCTTTTTCGATTTCCAACGGCCAAGGGATTTTTTACGTGTGCAACAATACACACGGGCGTCCGATCTCACTACCCAGAGACCAGGGGAAATTTTGTTACTAGAAGTCCACGTGGAAAATTCCTGGTCCTTCCTGGGGCTTGGACCCGGGTCCTCCAGCACTTGATGTGGACACCATATCTCGAGACCACCTAGCCCCTCGATTGTTCATCTCAGTCGGACTCTATTCTCACGTGGTTTAGTTCATCTTATATTTATTTTGCCATGCAGATTCCAAAGGAAGAGCTTTTCTGATATATTAATAAGATTTCCCCAATGTGTGTCCTCTCCAGCACCAGTCTCTTTTCCCTACCTCGTGATTCCCTGGCATTTGCTGAGTTACTCCCAAAGAGTCTTACGGGTCATTCTGTTATATCATTTATGTCTCATTCTGCGCAATCGATCAATCATGTGCCATGCCGGAAAGCGTGGGCGGTCATGACTCGCCATTTCACTCGATCACCAGTGTCGTGGATCAGCTCAGTGTTCCTGTCTCGTCCATGCCATGTGGCCAAGCCATCCAGATATTTTCCTCTCGGTCTTCCTCTTGGTCTGTTCCCTTGATCTTGCCAGTTGTCACCAAGTTCTCCAATCCATTTCTTCTCATAACATGTCCAAAAAATTTTGACTGTCTACGTCTAATTTCTCTAATCAGTCTACGATGTTCATTTGTCTCCTGTAGTACTTGATCATTGGTTTTTCTGTCTGTCCATGGTATTCTTTGCATTTTCCTCAGAAACCACATTTCTGCAGCCATCAGATGCTTTTCAGCTTGACTGCTCATTGTCCAAGTTTCACATCCATACAAAAGAACAGGCTCTATGTATCCCCTCAACACTCTTTTTCTCGTTTCAATTGACATCTTTTTATTGGTCAGAGTGTTTTTCATCTTGCTAAAGGCTACTTTCGCCATGGCGATTCTTGTTCTAATCTCTTCAAAGCATCTCCCATCAGATATTATGACTGTTCCAAGATGATTGTACCGATTCACTTGTTGAAGAATATTTCCATTTACTTGTATATTACATTGTGGCACTTCTTTCTTCCTAGTGACCACCATAACCTGAGTCTTTTTACAATTTAATTCTAACCCCAGTTGCTCACTGTGTACAACAACCGCATCTACTAATTGTTGCAGGTCCTGCGCATTGTCTGCAATTAATACTGTATCATCTGCATATCTAATGTTATTGATGTTTCGTCCTCCAATGCTGATTCCATTTATATCCTCTACATTTCTGAAAATATTTTCACTGTATAGGGAAAAAAGATCTGGAGACATCACACATCCCTGCCTAACACCTCTCTTAATTGGCTGATACTGTCCCACTTCATTATCAATCCTTATTGCAGCTTGTTGTTTCCAATATATGTTTTTTATAAGTCTAATGTCTTTCCCATCAATTTGTAGATCTGCAAGCATATCCACCATGCTGACATGTCTAACTCTATCAAAAGCCTTTGTATAGTCAATAAAGCAAAGATGTATATCCTTGTTTACTTCTATAGCACGTTCAATAACTGTTCGCAGCATATACACAGCATTTACTGTACCCTTTCCTTCTACAAACCCGCATTGTTCTTCCCCTATTTCAGGTTGTATCTTCTTCCTCACTCTTTGCATGATAATTCTTAGCAAAATCTTTGTGATGTGACTCATTATACTAATTGTTCTATGTTGATCACATTCCAAGGTTCCTGATTTCTTTGGGATTGCAATAAATACAGAGTTACATAATTCAGGAGGTATATCTCCAGTATCATATAATGTGTTCAGCAGTCTGGTGACTTGCTCTAGTCCAAATTCTTCTAAAGCTTTAATCATTTCTGTTGTGATGTTATCTGCACCGGGGGCCTTGCCAGCTTTCATATGCTTAAGAACATTTCGAACCTCCATCTCCAAAATTGGCGGTCCTTCATTATTAAATCTAATATCATACTGTTCGTCTCTGTTATCATCATAAAGGTGTTTCACATAATCTGTCCATACATGTAGAATCTGGTCTTTTTCTATTATGATTTTGCCATCTTTAGTTTTTAGACACCCTGTTGATGTACTTGTTCTTTTATTAGTAAGTTCCTGAATTCTTTTGTGCACTAATTTGGTATTTTGACTGTTGTGTTGGTTTTCAATTTCTAAGCACTTTTCCTCAAGCCATGCTTCTTTTGCCTCCTTACATAATATTCTGACTTGTCTGTGAATTTCTTCATATTTGACAGAATTATTTTTGTTGAGTCTTCTTGTTTCCATGAGGTGTAAAATTTCTTCAGTCATCCATTTCTTACGACCCACCTTCTTTAATTTTGGAATAGTTGTTTCTGCAGCCACATTGATTGAATTCTTCAACGTTTCCCATTGATCATCCACATCCTGGAATAGGATCTCTAGATCAGACAAAATTTCAAATCTGTTCTGTACTTCTATGTTGAATTTGTTTTGTATTTCCTTGTCATTACTCAATGTACACAAATCATATTTAGTGTTTCCTGTTATATACTTGACTTTCTTCAACTTTATCCTCAATGTTCCTGTGAGTAATCTGTGGTCACTATAACAATCAGCACTGGGAACTGTTTTTGCTATTGTTAATGCGTTTCTAAATCTTCTGCTAATCAGAATGTAGTCAATCTGGTTTCTAATCCTGCTATCAGGACTCCTCCATGTCCATAATCTTCTAGGGTGTTGCTTGAACCAGGTGTTTCCTACAATCATTTCCTGTTCTTTTGCCCACTCTACGAGTCTGTATCCTCTTTCATTTCTCTCTCCTAAACCATAGTTTCCTACTGTGTATCTATCCCCTTGATTTCCTACTTTTGCATTGAAGTCCCCTATTATGATGTTTATTTCTGAATTTTTACATTTCTTTAAGGCAGACTCTATGTCATTATAAAATTCTTCTACACTATCTTCACTGGATTCTCCTGTTGGGGCATATACTTGAATAATATTTATGCTAAAAGGTCTGCCACTTAATTTAACTAGTAGAACTCTGTCCGACACGGCCCAATATCCTTGAATACGATTTTGATGTTTTCCGGTACAAAATAATTGCCACTCCCCTATGACGATCTTCACCTCCAGAATAAATAATCTTGAAATCTTCTTCTATCTTGATGCCTGTTCCTGTCCATCTCGTTTGGCACATACCTAAAATATTAATTTTTTCCCTTTCAATTTCTTGTCTTATGTTCTCTAATTTTTCGTTGTCGTTTAACGTCCTAACGTTCCAAGTTGCTAATTTAACGTCTCTGTCCTTGTCTTGCGATGATCAGTCTTTAAGCGAATCATGATATACTAGGCACTTTTAAAGAGGTAGTTTGCCGTTGCTTTCCTCTATGGCAGTGACCTTACTGGTCGGAGACCGCAGCCATTGACTCAAGAAGAGTTCCTCTGCCTGCCGTCGTGAAGCTCGAGGCCATGACCCACAAATATCTGTCGGCTGCCCTCGAAATTTCATCCACCACCTGCCTTCCGTGGCTTCTTTTGAAAACTTCCAATAAAAGGAACACAAAATAATATCACATAATCCACTGGAAAACACTATTTAAAGGAAAATCCATAGGAAATCACGCGAAATACAATAGAAACACTATATTGCGTCCCTCCGAAAAGTAACGCGTCATTTTGTCGCCATTCTGCGCAAGTAACAAATATTTTTTTTTGCTTTTCTTATCACATTACTACCATTGCTGGTCTGTACCATATGTTTTTCCCCCCAGGTTGAGGAATAAATAATGTTTGCCCAAGCTGTCGTAACGCAGAGACAGGCCGGGAATTATTATTGTTAAACTAGAAGATCTAACACACGCCCCAAGGTGTGTCAGGGAGACATCTTTACCACCTGGTGTTAATGACTGCTTGTCATTGAGAAGTAACTGTTTATAACGCATTTATCACTTATGCTAGCTGACGTGTGTGTAATCACATGTCATATCGATCACTGACGCTAGCTGACGTGTGTGTAATCACATGTCACATCGATCACTGACGCTAGCTGACGTGTGTGTAATCACGTCACATTTATCACTGACGCTAGATGACGTGTGTTATCACATGTCACATTTACCACTGACGCTAGCTGAGGTGTGTGTTATCACATGTCACATTTATCACTGACGCTAGCTGACGTGTGTGTAATCAAGACACATTTCTCGCTGACGCTAGCTGACGTGTGTGTAATCACATGTCACATCGAACACTGACGCTAGCTAACGTGTGTGTAATCACGACACATTTCTCACTGACGCTAGCTGACGTGTATGTAATCACGTCACATTTCTCACTGACGCTAGCTGACGTGTGTGTAATCACATGTCACAGGTGGTAGCAGCTGTGGCTGAGAGGTTATGTCTCAGGCATAGAAGCTACAGGGTACCATCTCATCATACGACCATGAATGTTTCCAAGAACCATTGGTACCTACCGGTTAGCGGTGTAGGGGTATCCCCTATCAAAGGAGATGTAAGACGCCTCCTTTCCTCCGTTAGTCTACGGGACACCCTTGGGCAAGGTGGAGTACCCGTTTAGCCCTCCGATCAGGGTTACGTGAAGCCATGGAAGCAGGTGGTGGATGGAGTGTGAGAGCAGCCGACAGATTGTTGTTGGTTATGGTCTTGCACTCTGCGGCGATAGGCAGATGATCTCATCAGTAGAGACAATGGCTATGGCCACCGACTAGTACAGTCACTGCCCAGAAGGAAAGCAGCAGCAAACTACCTTCTGCAAAACTTGCCAAGAAACAATAACAACCATGAAAGAAAACATAATAAGAAAGAGATCTGGTGGCGAGATCCCCAGGCCAGGCAGATCAGATAACACTGGGGAAGAGTGTGACGCAGGGACCAGTACTAGTAATCGTGATGACGGAGTTAATCCTGACTGTGTTACCAAGGAAATCCCCTGTGTCAGACTAAGAAACAGAGTGACAATGGCAACGTGGAATGTGAGAAGTTTGTATGAGGAAAAGCTTAAAGTGGTGTGTGATGAGATTGAGAGGTTAAACATTCAAATTTTAGGAATTAGTGAACATCGCTGGAGCGGCAACGGACATTTTACAACTGAAAATGGAAGTATTTTCATTTATTCTGGTAGAGATGTCGGAGGCCAGAGTGGAGTGGCATTTTGTTTAGATAAGACAACTGCAAAAGCTTTAATGGGATATAATTCAGTTAGTGATAGAATCCTCACTATTAGACTTAAAGGCCGTCCAAAAAACACAACTCTCATACAGATATATGCACCTACTTCAACAGCAGAGGAGGAAGAAATTGAAGATTTTTACAACACACTACAAGACACATTAAATAAGATTGGTCATAATGATATAGCAATAATAATGGGAGATTTTAATGCAAAAGTAGGTGCAGGAAGAGCTGAAAATGAGAGACACGTTTTAGGAAAATTTGGATTAGGAAATAGAAATGATGCAGGCGACAAATTAATTGAATTTTGCACAGAAAATGAGTTAACGATAGCCAACACACTTTTTAAACAACATCCAAGAAGACTCTTCACATGGAAGTCTCCAGACAGTTTTACCAAAAATCAGATAGATTATATTTTAATACAAAGAAGATGGAGATCAAGCATAACATCTGCAAAAACCCTACGAAGTGCAGACTGTGATACAGATCATCAGTTATTAGAAGCAGATCTGAAATTAAAACTCAAAAAGCTTACCCGAGGACCAAGGCCACTTCGTTTTGATCTCACAAAAATACCAGACGCATACAACATAGAAGTTAGGAATCGCTTTGGGGTCTTGATGTCTGTACAAGAAGAAATGACACCTGATGAACTGGCAGTACAAGCTAGAGATATCTTGATAACTGCAGCCAAAGATTTCATTCCGACCAAGAAAAAGCAACTTAAGCCATGGATTACATCAGACACGTTAGAATTAATAAAACAACGAAGGGAGCTGAAACAGAAACGAGATGAATCCGATAGCAGGATGAAGTATAAATCTTTAACTCGAGAAATAAGAAAGAACACAAGAAAGGACAAAAATCAATATATACAAGATTGCTGTACCAGAATAGAGCAATATCATAAGGCTGGAAGAGATTATGAAATGTTCAAAGAAATGAAGTTATTGACAAGAAATGTTCAACCTCAATTGAATGTTATCTGTGACAAGATGGGAAATACCTTAACGGAATCTAGACAAATTCTAGAAAGATGGCAGGAGTACTGCAGTGGAATGTATGATATGAGTGACAGTGAGGATATGAATGAGATACATGAGCCAATGACAGCAGAGACAGAACCTGAACCCTCATTAGATGAAATTGCTTGGGCTATAAGGAACCTGAAGAATGGTAAATCACCTGGATGTGATGAGATACCAGCTGAACTAATTAAAGCAGGAGGAGAAGAAAGCATACACATATATCATGCATTATGTACAAAGATTTGGAAATATGGTATATGGCCAAAAGATTGGAAGAGAACTATCTTCACTCCAATACCAAAAAAGGGCAACCTGAAATTATGCACCAACTATAGAACTGTTGCCCTTATCAGTCATGCAAGTAAAATTCTACTAAAAGTCATTATGCGAAGACTTAGTAAGAAAATGGAAGAAGAGATTAACGTGGTTCAAGCTGGATTTAGACAAGGAAGAGGAACAAGAGATCACATATTCAAAATGCGTTTAATAATAGAGAAGTGCAGAGAATTTAATGTAAACCTATTCTCATGTTTTGTGGATTATTCAAAGGCATTTGACTGTGTACAAGCATCAGAAACTTTGGGAAATCATGAGGAATATGGACTTTCCATCCACATGTAGTACATCTCATAAAAATGCTATATCTAGACCAACAAGCAGCTGTTAGAATAGATGGCGAGACATCAGATTGGTTTGACATCAAGCAAGGAGTCCGTCAGGGCTGCGTGCTGTCACCCTATTTGTTTAACCTGTACGCCGAAAATATAATGAGAAATGTAAGAGATGATATAAACAGGGAGCCTATATGATGCCCTAAATATCGGCGGTCATGACATACCAGAGATTCGATATGCTGATGATACAGTATTACTATCCACAACACAGAATGGCATAGAAAACCTAATAGCCTCAACACAATTGAATAGTGAAAATCACAACTTATATCTTAACATAGCAAAAACCTAAGATAATGCATACAGATAAAACTACTATGGAGAAAGAAATATACATTAATGGGAGAAAATTGGAGGTGGTGGAAAATTTTGAAGTATCTTGGGTCATTGATTACCAATAATGGTGACACAATGAAAGAAATTAAACGGCGACTATCCATTGCTCTTCAAAGACTAAAACAATGAATAAATTATGGAGTGGGACAGACAGAACTACAAAAATTAGATTTTTAAGAGCATGCATCTTTCCCATTGCAACATACGCCTGTGAGACCTGGACACTTACTAAACAAGCTGAACAGCGCATACATGCCTTTGAATATAAATGTTATAGACGAGTTCTAAGAATATCTTGGGTAAAGAAAAGAACAAATGCATCCATACTTCAAGAGTTGAATATTGAGGAGGGATGGCTATTAAAGACGATAAAACAAAGAAAATTGAAATATTTTGGTCACTTGAAACGTCACGACAGTTTGGAGAGAACAATAATGGAAGGGTATATGCCTGGGAAGAGAGGAAGAGGAAGGCCAAAGAGAAGATGGGTGCAGGATGTGGCGGATGATCTCCAGATGGGTGTATCAGACGCGGGACATCTTGCTTGTGATCGAGAAGTTTTCCGGAAGGTTGTTATGGGAGCGAGGTTCTGCAAAGGACATGCTACTGAATGAATGAATTGGTACCTAATGATATCACACGTCCCCTTGATCTCTTGGGGAGAGAGCTCAGATGCCAAGCCTTCTCTGATAAAAAGGACAAAAGCTCCAGATGTGGACACGGGTCTTTTACTGTTCAAATTGTACAGTGTATAATATACAGGCTACCGCCTGACAGTATACCACAACTAGCAATGATGTACAGATCAAATGAAACCAGAAGACGCAAATTATTGACAACTATTAGAAAGAGACAAACATCTTTCTTTGGTCATGTGATGAGAAGAGAATTGGAGAACATCGTGGCGACCGAAGAGATCAGTGGAAAAAGAGGCAATGACAGAGTAAGAGTAGATGCTGGATGAAATGGGACGACGGAATAGAGGAATATCACCAGCAGAATTGATTTAGAACACCAAAGACCGAGATCTGTGGACAGACATGGGCGCCTACGCCAGCTGACAGGGCACATGATGATGAGTGTTTGCGGGAACCGAGGTAACTAGGCAGGAAGGTGAAGAGGTCATGGTCATTATCAAGTCTGATCTGTTCCACTTCAGCCTGTCTCTCTCTCTCTCTCTCTCTCTCTCTCTCTCTGTATGTGTGTGTGTGTGTGTTGTGTGCGTGTGTGAGTATGTGTGTGTGTGTGTGTTGTGTTGTGTGGCTATAGTTATGGTATATTAAACATTTAAAATAATGTATTTTTTTAGTGAATTAAACACACACACACACACACACACACACACACACACACACACACACACACACAAATAATATGTTGCACGACATATTTCCTTTTTAAGGCTTTTCACAAGCTACGTTCATAATATTAACCAAGAAAAAGCGTTTCGTGTACTGTACTGTATTCGACAAACAAACGATTGCAAACATATAGAAAGGCGTTGACAATAGGCGTTTCCAGCCAGTTTTGTGCAATCAGAAAGACTTCGTTTTAAATGTGAAATTTCCGTGGGGACAGCAGATGCTCCACAATGGAACAATACCAATGACTATGTGTTTTAAGTGTTTCAGCTGAAGTATTATTCAGTTAGTCACTTCATGTGTACCTGATGGGATGCAGCGAAATATTCCAGGCGATAAATAGAGAAATTTATTGTTTGTGACTTCTGTGTTCAAATGTTAACACTGTTACCTCTCTAAACATTAATGTTTCATGCTCCATGGTGAGTGGAGGAGTGCATCATTCTCTGTGAGGAAAGAAGTTGCTAGTACGCTCGAAACAACAACAACAACAACAACAACAACAACAACAACAGTTCTAGCAATGGCTGCTGCTGTCTGTACCTTGACTGGGGTTTAAGGAGATCCTGGTTGAAGTGCCCGGATGTATGTCTACTCCATCTTTCCGAAGTCCTGGGCGTGTCTGGGTGGTATGCTATAAACATCTGGGCGAGACATAATGTATTAGCACAACGGGAGAAAGAGGATAAGATTACCTCAACAGTGTCCTTTAGGAAGTAGTAATAGTAGTAGGAGCAGCAGCAGAGCAACAGAAGTAGTAGTAGTAGTAGTAGTAGTAGTAGTAGTAGTAGTAGTAGTAGTAGTAGTAGTAGTTTTTTAGTAGAGAGTAGTAGTAGTACTAGTTAGTAGTTTTTGGTATAGTAGTAGTATATAGTAGTAGTAGTAGTAGTAGTACCAGCAGAAAGGAGTAGTGTAGTAGTAGTAGTAAAGAGTAGTAGTAGAGTAGTAGTAGTAGTAGTAGTAGTAGTATAGTAGTAGTAGTAGTAGTATGTAGTAGTAGTAGTTTAAATAAGAGCATAGTAGTAGTAGTATTAGTTGAAGTAGTTAGTATAGTAGTAAAAGTAGCAGTAGTAGTATTATTAAAAGTAATGTAGTAGTATTATAGTGTAGCAGCAGCAGAGCAGCAAGAGTAGTAGTAGAAATAGAGTATGTAGTAGTAGTAGTAGTGTAGTGTGTAGTAGTAGTGTATAGTAGTGTAGAGTTTTTAGTGTAGTAGAGAGAGTAGTAGTTTGTAGTTTAGTAGTATAGTAGTAGTAGTATAGTAGTAGTAGTAACAAAGCAACGTTTGTATAGTAGTAGTATAGTAGATAGTAGTAGTATAGTAGAGTTAGAGTATTCAGAAAGTAGTATTGTGTA